>JAVXUP010000128.1:0-150000 GCA_033070095.1 Escallonia herrerae
CCTGTTCCACATCTTGTGTCCCCATTTCCCTTTCCCCTTCCCCTTCTGCAAAATCACCACAACCACCAAAGCAAAAGAAAAAACACCCAGCCGGAATTAAAAGGCTCTACTCCAATTCATCCGTCTGCCTCCTAGCTTATCATTGGGTTCAAGAATTTCATTAAAGTCTCCAAGCCAAGGTATGAGAAGCCGCCACTGTTTTTAGGTTATCCCATAGAACTCTACGACAATCACCATAGAACTCTGCAAACCCATCCTCGACGGCCTCTCTCCGATCATCGCAAACACGTCTTCCTCAATCTCCTCGCCGTTTGGCGTCCTCTGTGGCGACGCATGCGCTTTGCTTTCCTGTGGAGCAGCATTCCTCTGTTTTTTGAGGATCCTCTGTTCAAGGGATTTGGCTTCTACAGGGGGGGCTTCCTAGGCGGCGAGAAAATTGTGAGAGAGAGAGAGAAAGAGAGATAGACAGAGAGAAAGAGGATGCAGCCGGCATAGAAAAGCGTGAAATTAGAGACAGATGAAAGGTTTTCTCTGACAAGGAGAATATAAGTTGCCAAAAAAGGTGAAAACACCCCATTTTTTGGTACTGTTTGGGTTTTTTTATTTAAAGCGAAACTGAAAAAAGTAAAATACACGAAAAAAATATATTTTTTATTATCATTACAAAAACGAAAACAGAATAACGTAAAGGTACGCCTCCTCACCTTCTCCATAAAAGTATTCCTTGTTGTAATATTACGACATCCTAGAAGCGTATCCTGTACTATTCCCATTACAGGACGATTTGATTGAGGAGACACGATGCATTTGGGCACCATCATCAGCTCCGCTACTTCGGCCCTGGTTTCGAATGACTGGGGAACATGCATGTTCATTTCATCCCCGTCAAAACCAGCATTGTAAGGGGCAGTAACAGACAAGTTCAAGCGAAATGTCGAGTACGGCAAGATCTTGACTTTGTGCCCCATGATAGACATTTTATGAAGACTAGGTTGCGTATTGAAAAGGACATAATCTCCATCAACCAAGTGCCGCTCCACCTGCATAGGTAAAATAGATTAGGTACCGTAGTAAGAGATTCAAGACCTGATTATAGGACCACTCTGAAAGTTAAGGCGTGTTGCCTTATATCCAAGCTCCAAATGGTGATGATCCTTCTTCACATAACGAAGATCAAGCCTTTGTCCATCATCCCTTACTATATACTTCGCACCAGTTTCACCAGGTTGAGGATTAGGCCCATTCTCAACAAGCGCCTTCAACCTGTAAAGTGTGTCTGGCTGGGAAAAACATAAAAACAGCGATGAAAGGGTTTAAGACGGAAAATGTTGACAGAAACAAAACCTCTCAATGTTGAATGGAGTCACAGTTTCTGGATAGGTGAGATTCAAGGCTATACTCCACGGAACCCCAATCTCATCAACACGTTCATATTTGGATCAGGAGTGATCACAGTCCTAGCTGAAAAATCCACTCGCTTGCCCATCAAGTTACCTCTTATTCGTCCTTCCTTGGCCTTAAGCCTACTGCATATTGATTTGATCGGTCTACCCGATTGTTGTGTAGCCTGAAAAATATACACAAGTCAACGCTATTTAAATTCTACCCACTGTAGATACAGTACAGCTTAATTAGCAAGAAAAATACCCATGGCTGCCCAGGCAGTTCATTATCAAAATATGTAGCCATATGAAACTGCAATAACTTTGCGAACTCTGAGATGATGTGAGCCGGTGCCCCAGTTTTCTCTTGTCTCTTCAAATTCTCATTGTGCCTAATGATCATGGCCAACTGATGGGTTAAGTCATCCTGCGCGTGCCGGGACACCCAAAAAAAAGGAAGATCAGAAAAGAAATGAAACGTCATTGACCGGTGTACGTCCGATCTATATTCATATCTATATATATACAATAGACGAAGCGTTGTACATTATCAATGTGACACAAACTTTTTTAGGAGTTATTTTTCCTTTTTATCCCTATTAATTATGTGACACGTCATCTTTTTCTATTTTACAACATGTCATCATCTTTATTTTGACGTTTCATTCCTCTTTTACCTCTACTTATTAAAATCTCACATGCATCATTACTCTTTATTAATCTCATATATATATATATATATATATATATATATATATATATATATATATATATATATATATTATACTACCTATAAAAGTACCAATGTTGTAAATTATTTTTGGACGATTACGTCATCTGTTAACTACACTAATAACAATCATACCCTCAATTTATGACTCTTTTTTAAATTTGGTTAAAATTAAATGAACATTAGATAATGAACATGTTCAAACATTGAGAAATAAAAAGTTTCATGACAAAGAAAAAGAAAACAAAAAAATCTTTTTATTATTTTCTTTCTAATTTGGTTGAAATGAAATAAATATTGGATAATGAATGTTCTCTAAATATCGGATAATGAGAACTGTGATATATTTTCTTTTTCGTGCATTTTTGGGTTAGTAAACAATTAAATAATTGAAAATTTGAAAAACAAAAACAAAACAAGGAAAGTGAAATACTTGAATAATCAGTTAAGAAACAAAAAATTGTTGAAAAATAAAAATAAATTAAAAAACAAGGTTAATATGCATCAATATTGAAAAAAGAAAAACAAGCCTTAAATACGGCACAAATTAACAACAGCTTTAAACAGAAATTGTACTGCTCTTTAAAGCGAGATTGCTGACTATTGAGAACAAATAAGAACCATGATACTAAGCATGCAAAAGATACTGCAAAAAAGTTACAATGGTAGAAAAAGGACGGGTTTGTAAGGATGAGAAATGTGAACTTTCAATTCTTATGTATCAAGGTAAATTAGAAAAATTAAGAATATTTATTTATTTTAACAGAAATATTGCTGATTCAATGATATTGATAAAAGAAAGTACAAGTTGAAACTATTCGTAATTGGAGACATTCAACAGGCATTTATAATATTTTGCGACGCAAACAAAAATTTAATTGGATGTCCAGTCTCAAAATTAATACAATCAAAGAAGGTATACAAATCATAACTATATGTCTTCTAAAAATTTAGCTAGGAACGGCATCTAACACTAAAAATTTACACTCAAAATGGAAAGAACCCTGAGAAAATGGAAGTGAAATAAATCAACTTCATCATTAGGATGGACAAAAAGGCTGAAAATGACAGAATCCGAGCAAGACTGATAGCACATAAAGTTCAAGAATATTATCCAATACAAAAAAAAATGATGGAAACCATCCAATGACAGCTGAAGATCCAGTGCGCAAAAAATAAGATCATTTTAATGAAGGCCAAGACGATATTATATAATAAAGCAAAACTTTCTCATTCTACATGCTAAAAGCTGAAAGTCTATTGCATGTATCATGAGTGACTCACATAATACAAAATTATTGATTTTATGTACATTCACTGCATCTTATTATTGAAATCAGAAACGTTCATTAATCATATATAACATTCCTATATAATGTTTTATGTATAATTGATTTATATATACATGCATAGTAATTGTCTATATTGTGAGTGTTGGTTTGTGGTTTGGACATATAATGTTTCAAACAGCTTCTCATTGATTGTTTGCTAAAAATCCCATTTCCCTCTTGTAGTGTTTAAAGAGAAAAGGAACTGACTTTCTCTCTTAATGCCATAATCAATAGACAATAGTTTTCTATTTATAAACTTATTTATTTAAACCAAAAAATAAAAAAGGAAAAAAATTGTCTTTCTAAGGCTTTGAGTTCTTCTTTCTTGTTTATTATTCAACAGAATTCTTTTTTAAAATAATTCAAAAAATCTTTATTTTTGTCTTCTTGTGATGAATAGAAAAAAAATAGAAAGCTCATAGACTTAAACCAAACTACAATAAAATGATGAAAATTATAAATCTTAACTTTATACCATAAACCAATCTAACGGATTGCAAAAACAAAGAAGTAAATTGATTCTTTTAAAAGTTTTTCCATTTACTTTTTTTCTTCAGTAGTAACATCAAATATTTCTTCAATCCAGAAGTTTGGAAAGAAGATTTCCAAACATTGATCACAATTGCAAACATCAAATATACATTTCTCCTAGAACAAGTCACAAAAGAATATAAAAATACAATTAAATTATATTATTTGATCCAAAAAAAGCTAATAATATCAACTCAAAAATTACTTCGACCACATCCACGTGCAAAGCACGTCCTCCATACTAGTATGTATGTATATATATATATATATATATATATATATATATATATATATATATATATATATATATATATATAATAGACGAAGCGTTGTACATTGTCGATGCGACACATAATCTTTTTTATGAGTTCTTTTTTCTTTTTACCCTTTTTAATTATTATGCAACACGTCATCTTTTTTTTATTTTTTATTTTGCGACACGTCATCATCTTTGTTTTGATGTTTCATTCCTCTTTTACCTCTACTAATTAAAGTCTCACATGCATCATTACTCTTTATTAATAAAAAATTCAGAATTATTATTACTATAAATTTAGTTGACCTTATAAGAGTAAAAAAACCAATTCTACACATACTAAAACTCGACCTAATCAATGTAGCAACGAATTAGGACTTAAGATTATTAACACCTTAAAATCACTTTAAATAACAAAATAAACATTCAAACATAAGAAAACATTAATTACACGTCATCATGTTTGTTATTGTGTTTTATTCCTCCTTTATCTCTACTTATTAAAGCCACTCATATATCATGACTCTTTAGTATAACTTATTACTAAAAATTACACGTCACCATATTTGTTTTGGTGTTCTATTCATCTTTTAACTCTACTTATTAAAGTCACACGTGTACAATGACTCTTTAGTATAACTTATTATTAAAAATTTGGGGTCATTATTACTATAAATTAGTAGACCTTATAAAAATAAAAATCTCTTCTACACCTTCTAAAAGTCTACCTAATCAATGCATCAACATATTAGGACTTGATTTTGACTATTAATATCTCAAAAATACTTTTTATAACAAAATAAACACTCAAACATAAAGAAATTTTTTTTACACATCATCATGTTTGCTTTGGTGTTCCATTTCTCTTCTACCTCTACTTATTATAGTCACATATGCATCATGACTATTTATTGTAACTTATTATTGAAAAATTCGGAGGCATAATTACCATAAATTTAGTTGACCTTATAAGAGTAGAAAATCAATTATATACCTTCTAAAACTCTATATAGTCAATATATCAACATATTGGAACTTGATTTTGATTATTAGCACCTCAAAAATACTTTAAATAACAACATAAACACTCAAATATAAAGAAAACATAAGTCACCTATGAAAAAAAATTATAGGTCACAAATAATTTTTCTTTTCTTTATACAAAAGCAACATGTAGGAAGAATATGTGTTAATTGTTGTAAATAATTTAAAAATACCAATTCACGATTTTACTTCTTTAGTTAAATCTAATCATATCACATTGAACTTTAAGATACATAAGTTTTATAAGTGTTTTTTTTTTACCTCTGTAACTTATGTGTCTCATCATTTTATTTGTTTTAATGTCCTTTTCTTTTTTTTACATAACTTTAACTCTTTACTAAAATTTATTATTAAAATATTGTGAACATTATTGTCTCAATTGTTGTAAACCTTTTAAAACTAGAAAAATAATTCTAAAATTTTGAGTTAATAATATTGAACTTTCAAATACATTAGCATTTTTAGTATTTTTTTTCTTTGTCCCCCTCTTATTTGCATGTCATCATATTTGTTTTGGTCATTTTCTTTTTTTACCATTACTTATTAACTATGTATTATGATTTACTGCTAAAAAATTGCATCTATTATTGGCCCAATTTTTGTAAACCTTTTAAAATTAGGAAACTAACTCTAAAGTTTTTAAAACATTGCCTAATGAATATACTTATATATTAGGCCTTAATTTTGACTGTTAATACCTTAGTGCACTTTAAAATAACAAAATAATATCTTACAAATATAAAGTACGAAGACTACGTATTAAAATAAAGATTAATACTTAACATATTTTTATATAAGCAATATATGAAACGAATATGACTTCATTTTTAGATATCTTTGAAATGCTAAAATAACAGTTTATTTCACAAATTAATTTTAATATAATAACTCAAAGTCTAAATTAGAAATCATATACTCTTTTGAATGCCCAAAAACAAAGAATCAAATATAATGCATTCTTCAATTGGGTACTTTAGAAAATCTTCAAAAAATAGATCACGACGACACCTCCAAAAATTGTTGAACATGATCTTGAAGTGAAACTATTAAACACAGGGATTGTCACCGTAATGCTACGCTATTTCTTTTATAATATTAATTCTATCTTTTAAAGTGATGGTTATCTAAGAAATTTTTGGCCGCTACCTAGGTCATAGAAAGATGCTTACAGCCTCCCATTCGGTGAAACTCAATGGTCATTGTGTACTCTTAATGGCACTTATTTAGTGACTTTAAAAAAATACTTTTAAAAATGTCAATTATGGTATCAACAAAAATGATACTAAGCATATTTATCGATCATTAACTATTTTGTATAAAGAGTTGCAGGGATTTTCATGAGTAGTAGGTAAAAATAATTCATTATCTGAAATGAATTAAAATTACTCCACGTGCTTCCATTTCAGTTAATGTCTATTTTAGTTCCCTATCTACGTCTAGACAATAAATTACTAATTGTATAGTTCGTGCACCGTTTTTAGGATTTTTCTTTTCAAATACAAATGACTGCGACTGTTTTTTAATTCATTATATTCGAATTCATGTGTATATACATGGTAATCCACAAAAAAATAATGTTAAATATTTGATACTCTAACTTCACAAACTTCTATAATCACCTTAATATATTATAAGCTTAGAACTTAATGAACAGTCTACAAATCAAAGATGAAGTATAAGAATTTTGTAACCTTACGCCATTATCCTTATCTATAACAGTTTAGACAACTTTACGAATATTCACCGCTATATATAATTGTTTAGCCTCAAAATAAAAAAAATGTTTTGTAAAATGATATGACATTTTTATGATTATTTAGATAATAATTTATTGTACAATGCATATATATATTTTCAAATTAATTGTCTTATAGAATATTCAAAATTAAATAAATGGTCGAAAAAGAACCGAACATGACGATGAAGTAAAGTAATTAGAATACTAATATTGCCACTGTAACACTATAGTTTCTTTTTTAAGGGTTATTTTTACATTTTAAAAGGTTAGTTGTTTGAAAGGAAGTAAAATAGCTCCACTTACTTCCATTTTTGCTAAGGTTTTCATGGCAATTTTTTTAGTTGGTTTATTCGGTCTAAACAATAATTTACTAAGAAGATTATTTGTGCCTTTTTCATACTTTCTTTTATAAAGTTTAAATTTCATTGTAGATTACTGTAGTAGATGTCTAATTTAATATGGTAAGGAGTTTTATCTGAAGTACTTATAAATAAAACAGTTGATCAATGGTGCGCCACATAACGTGAAAAACTAAAAAAATGTCCCATTATATGGATATGGTAGGCAAAATAAATAGCGTAGAATTAGAACTTTAAATATAAATTCTTGAAATTTAACTTTTTCATACCAAAACAAAATTAGTACTTAAAATACTAAAGAATAAAGTAACATATAATTTGACGTGAAATAATTGATTACTCATTTTATGCTTCACTTTTTGAATATTTTATTTTGAACTTTGGAATCTTACTAATTTATTAGCACTATAACATGCTTTACTATTATGAAACAATTTCAAAAATATGCTTGCATTGAATTTCTCTTGATTATGATATTGCTTATGTGTGAAGTGCATGAAGACGATATGTTTTGAATTCTATGGTTCACTTTACGCGAATACGAATAAATAATAATGTTCAAAACCATCGACATAATGCTTAAATACCCAACTTTAACTCTACAAAAATATGTTAAACTCAAACATACTCATAGCGTTTAAATAGAACTTACTCAGGCCTTGCCCGGGTTACTAAACTAGTATATATAAAAAGTTGAAACCTTTGCTGCGACATGTAGGATTTTTAGAACTCTATCTTTGCGACACATACGATTTTCTAGGAATATTCTTCTTCTATCACATAAGCTTCAACTTTTTATGTGGTAGTTCCCGAAGTTAATTGGTCTCTTCATTTAGAGTCCAACTTTTTAAATTTGGATATATATAATTCAAGAATCCTATTTATTTTGGTGTCCCTTTTCTTTTCTACCCTATTTAACTCTTTCCTATGATTTATTATTAAAAACTTTATAGGTATAATTTACCCTATATTTGTAAACTTTGTAAAATTAAGAAGCCAATCATACACCTTACAAAATTCTACTTAATCGTTATACTTATATATTAGGCCCTAATTTTGATTATTAACACCTTATTTAATTCAAGAACTCTATTTGTTTTGGTGTTCTTTCCTTTCCCACCTTTGTTTTGGTGTTCTTTTCTTTTTTTTTACCTTATTATTTACCTCTTTCATATGATTTACTATTACTAAATTCGTATGTATAATGTATCCTATATTTGTAAACTTTCTAAAACTAAGAAGTAAATCATACACCTTATAAAACTCTACCTAATCTCTATACTTATATGATTCAAGAATCATTTTTGTTTTGATGTTCTTTTCCTTTTCCTCCTTTGTTTTTGTGTTCTTTTCCTTTCTTACCTTATTATTTAACTCTTTCCTATGATTTATTATTAGAAAATTCGTAGTTTTAATTTACTCTATATTTGTAAACTTTATAAAATTAAGATGCCAATCATATACCTTATAAAACTCTACCTAATCACTATACTTATATATTATGCCCTAATTTGATTATTATCACCTTATAGGATTCAAGAATCTTACTTGTTTTGGTGTTCTTTTTTTTTTTTCACCTTTGTTTTCATGTTTTTTTTTCTTTTCGTACCTTATTATTTAAGTCTTTCCTGTCATTTATTATTAGAAAATTTCTAGGTATAATTTAGCCTATATTTGTAAACTTGTAGAACTCTACCAAATCATTATACTTATATATTAGGTCCTGATTTTTATTATGAACACCTCAAAAGCACATCAAAAAAAATTTAGGACTTTATCTTTGCGCCACGTATGATTTTTTTAAAATGATCTCATTTTGATACGTAAGATTCAGCTTTGCATGTCATAATCTTCAACTTAATTGGTCTCTTCATTTAGAGTTCAACTTTTTTATATTAGATATACACAATTCAAGAATCTTGTTTATTTTGGTGTCCTTTTTCTTTTTGTACCCTATTTAACTCTTTCATATGATTTATTATTAGAAAATTCGTAGGTATAATTCACCTTATATTTGTAAACTTTATTAATTTAAAAGCTAATCATATACCCTATAAAACTTTACCTAATCATTATACTTATATATTAGGCCCTAATTTTGATTATTAACACCTTATAGGATTCAAGAATCCTTTTTATTTTGGTGTTTTCTACCTTTGTTTTGATGTTCTTTTATTTTCCTACCTCATAATTTAACTCTTTCCTAGCATTTATCATTAGAAAATTCGTAGGTATAATTTACCCTATATTTGTAAATTTTATAAAACGAAAAAGTCAATCATACATCTTAAAAAACTCTACCTAATCACTACACTTATACAATAGGCCCTAATTTTGATTATTAACAAACTCTATCTTTGCGCCAGGTAGAATTTTTTAGAAGTCTTCTCCTTTTGATACGTAAGCTTTAACTTTACATGTAGTAGTTCTCCAACGATTAGGTATATAATATTTAAGAATCCTATTTGTTTTGGAGTTCTTTTCCTTTTCTACCTTATTTAACTATTTCCTATGATTTATTATTAGAAAATTCGTAGGTATAATTTGCTTTGTATTTGTAAACTTTATAAAATTAAGAAACCAATCATATACCTCATAAAACTCTGCCTAATCATTATACTTATTTTTATTAGGCCTTAGTTTTGATTATTAACACGTCAAAAATACTTTAAAATAACAATACAAAATCTCAAAATATAAAATACGAAAATTTTCATGCTTACTAACTCTTTATTATTAAAGAATTCATAAGTATTATTGAGTACTACACGTAAGATTTGCGACTGAGTTAGATTACAACATTTGCCTTAACTTTTATGTTTGTTTGTTTGTAGCTCGGATTTGGATCTCTTGCTGTAGCCCATGGTTACAGTAAGGGATCTGAATCCTTGTAGCTCTTATGGAATTCCAGTGTATGACCATTTATTAGAGTTTTGATAGTCACAAATTCAGTCATGAGGTGAACTTTACAACTTCTTTCAAATACAAAGATCAATGAATAAGTTCGAAAAGTTAGATTATGTCCTTGGTGTTCATTGTGTGTTGGGATATCCTTGTAGGTTGATTCTCCTTTCATTACGTATTGTTACTCTCGTTGATTGTCGCCTACCCACGATTAATCTTCACCCTCATTGGGTGTTTTTGGCATGTGTTAGAGGTTGCGATGCCTTTTCACTCCTCTAATTTTCATGCTTTGTGTAATTGGGGGTGCTTTTATTTCTATACCAGATCTAGGTGTTTGACTAGTATGAAGACAATTGGCAAGTGACTCTAGGCATTGATCGAGTGTGAGGCGTTCTGTTTTCTAGCATTGTAGGTGGTCATGGTGACAGAGTCTCAGTTGGTGGAGGGTTAGGGTTAGAGTGGTCGGGCTCTATTTTATTTTTCGATCGTGGTTGTTACGTGGCATTATGCCCTGGGATCAAGTGAATAATTTCCTTTATGTTTGCATGCATGATGATTAATTTTGCAAACTCATGTTTCTTGCTAGCTTATCCAAGCTGCACACCTTTGATAGCTCCATGGTCCTGCTTTTTCAGACCCATTAGCAAATATTCAAAGGTCAAAGTTCAAGGCTACCAATGTGGTCAACTTGAAGAGTGCACCCCAAGTCACCTGCCATACCCCGTCATAAAAAAATACTCTAAATGTTGCCATCGACTAGCCTCATTTTTAGAGAAGGAAGTCGACGACACGATATTTACGTTAAGGCGTGGACAAAGGCTCTTCTTTAAGAGAGTGGCGGCCAGAGCCCTATCATTGGGAATAGGGGCAAGGGGTAGGCGTGGCCAGAAGCTTTCCATGAGGAGAGGGCGCAGCTACCACCCTTCCAGTGAGAGGGCGCAACAAGAGCCATTCCTTGGTGTATTTTACTTGCTACCTTGATGTCTCTCCTCTCCTTGGAGACTCCTAGTTCGATGACCTCCATTGCGCGCTGCAGCATAGCCATGCTCAATTGCGGTCTCCATGTTACGTGCCCCTGACACTGAGCCCATTATTTCCCCAGCGCAGGGTGCCCGACCTTTCTTAAGCACGGACTCTATGTTACATGCCCCCGAAATTGGCCCTTTGTTGTGCCATCCTTGCCGCAACGCTCAACCATGCCCAAGCATTGTCTCTTGCTACATGCCTCAAAATTGTTCTTTCGACCGTGTTCATGCACTATCACGATGTCACGTGCACACGCACGCACTCAGTAACCGTGCATCCATGCCATCTCCATTGAATGTTCCCTGACATTGTACATATTTTTCCATGCCTATGTGTCGGGCCACTTACATAGATGGGTCCCCGACGTTCAATCATACTATCGTGCCCCGAGTGTTGGACCGTCTTTTCACAGCACGATGCACATATTGCCTTGGTCGTGGAACATTCTTAGACAGACAGAGTGAAGTTGTGTGGGGCATGCGAAGTATATATGTGAATCTTTAGCCATAGAGCTAGCTCTGACATTTAAGGCCCCTTAGGCGAGGTTTCATTTATAGGGAGTGCCACTTGTTGCTTGATGACATGGATTTCCTACTCATATAAATAGTGGAACAAACTGATTAGCACGTTTAAGTTCTCACTCTAGAACTTTAAGCTAAAGGATTGTAGAAAAAGAAAGATGTACGACTTCAGACCCTGACTTCGGACATTGGACTTCTGACCCTGATTTTGGACATAAGCATTGATCTCTTGACTATCGTCACATATTCAGTCTGCACCCTCGCCCTCATAGTGCTGCCACTCTTTGGGCTCTGTCTAGGCAACCTTGATCTACACTCTTGGCTCGTCCTTACTCTGTCCCGCATGATCATACTTGGCTTTTGATTCGGATTTGATTTCTTGTGGCACCTTTGTGTATATTGCCAAACCACTTCCTTGGCATCAAAGTTTGTATGCTTGTGTGTTTCATATTATGTTTTCAACTGGGTGGCCCGCCTCCGTCGACATGATTTGGTTTCCTCATCCCCTTACTGACTATGGTTATTGTAGCCCCTTTTGCTACACATCACTGTTCTCTCTAATTTAAGTAGTCTCCTCAATTGGATTATGTCAACATGGTTACATGTTGTGTGCATGACTACTTAACGGGGGGATTCACTGCAAATACTAGCTTGGCTCATTATTGCCTATCTCTCAGTGATTTGTTATTTTTAAATATTGTTCTCTAGATGTTGTATGCTTATTTATTTTCAAATGGAAGGTGTGTTGTTAAGAAGGATGTCATAGATGTTATGGTCGAATTGGTTGGTGAGATGGTTTTGATGGATGATTTAGCACTGCAGTTAATGGTTGAGTTAAATGGCGGGTTACGCCTTGAAAATTAGGTCGTGGGTGGAGAATCTAGTAATTTGATATCCCTTCTATCTACGGCTTATGAAACCTTGCATAATTTTCTGCTTCTGCAACGAATTTATTTATTGGCTGGTGGGGGAGTCTAGATCAATGAAGATAATCAGGCATGCGATCATTATTTAGTGTTATAATTGCATAGAGTATTATCCAAAATAGTGACCGGGTTATGGAATGGGTATATGAGTCACAGTCGCATATTTTGCATTAGATAATAAATTGGAATATTTCAGGTAAATGAGGTGTTGCAGGTGGTGGACGGAGGGGCACAACTCTTGAAAGACACTAGGAATGTGTTTAGATGAGGTAATTAGAATGAGGATTTCACTTTTATAGAGGATTTGATAGTACATCACATTAAATTCTTTGTTTGGATTATGATAAGATGAGTTTGTCAAATTTTAGGAGGAATTTGAAACGAGGATTTGGTGTGCTAAAATCTTCTATAGAAATAACTCATCTAGATTAGCCATTTGGTAAATTCTTTTCAAAAATATAGGAAGAAAAGTGACTCTTTTTGTCTCCATAATTTTAAGTATCTTCTTCCATTAAAAAAAAAAAAATCTCTCTCGTTAGTTTGTACCCTTACCATCAAATTATATAGGTTAAAATTTTTGAATGTAAATCCACATATAAAATGCTTGTTTTTATAACATCATCCAAATACTAGATTTACAATTCCATAAATTTGTAAATTAATGAATTTTAAAATAAATAGATTTTAAAATGCAAGTAGCTTTGAAATTATTCATCCAAACAAACTCTAGGCTGGAGCAAGGACTTTATTATTATAGGCGAAAGTACGTAAACAACTAGGAGGAACGACATATACTAGTTCTGCCCATGCTGACTATAAAATTTGGCAAGTTATACTCCATTATTGTATCCGATGAGTTTCATTTCTTTGAAAATTTACGTCTTTTTTAATAATGCCCAGTACTGCATACATATATGTGAATCATAAGTCTGTCTCAACAAACATATAATATTTCGTCATTTTTAGCAATTTATTTATTTTTGGTTAGACCACCCGGTATTCGGATAATCACATTGAAAGTCAACTAATCCGGATTCGAGTCGGGTAGGACTACATAGGCGGCAAAACTCTCCTTACCAAGTTTAACGCAATTGCATTCTTAGAGCTCAAACTCAAAACCTCTATTTAAGTTAAGACAACTCTCTATCGGCTGACCTACGCGTTTGATGGTCAATTTTAGCAATTTATTTAACTAATTTTATACTTCTAAAAACTTTTTACCTTGTCAAAGCAAAAAATCTTCCCAAAAAAAAAAATATATATATAAATAAATAAAAAAAAAGAAAAAGACCTTTTCCGGTAGAAGATTCCAATGAGAAAAACGGAACCTTCCAAGAATTCCCAATCCCAGTCCAAACTCCGAACCTAACGCGCTCTCGCAATTTTTCTCACCTCATTAAATTCCGATTCACCCTTTCCTTCACGGCCAGCGAAGACCATGGCATCGATCTACGCGTGTACGGAGTGCGGATACGACCTGAACCTCCGCACCGCCCACCTCTTCCCTCCGGACTTCTACTTCGAGGCCGGCAACAAGGGCACCCTCTCCTTTGCCGTCATCGACGCCACCAAGTTCCGGTTCAAAAAAGAGGACAAGATCAGACCCTTCTTCGAGACCCTTAATTACTGGGGCATCCAACGGACCAGGACCAAGATCATTTGCAACAGCTGCGGCCGGCTCGTGGGCTATGTCTACGACGATGGGCCGCCGCTCACCGACAGCCCCGGTCAGCTCCATATGGGCCCGAGTCAGGTCATTCCGAGGGCAGCGAGGTACCGGTTTAAGAGCAAGGCACTTCGGATTACTTCTGAAACTTGAAATTTCTTCAATCGTATTCTTTACGGTTTAGATTTTGCGGGTTTTGAATTTGTAGAGAAAGAGTATTAGTGGGATTTGGTTTTTGATGTGTACTTGATAATTTGATGTGCACCGTGTTATCTTGTGCCTTTTTATTTTTTTATGTAAATACACCCTTTGGTTGAATATATTTGATGTTTACTTTTCTTCTTTTTTATACCATTCCTTAATTGGCATTGATGAAAACTTAGACCGTTTGAGTATCTGAATGCAGCCGCTTCTTGTGTTTTCAAAAATTGAAGCAGGTAGTCGTGTCTGCGCCCACCAACCTCCTATAGGACCTCAAATAACTAGGATCACCGAGTAGTTAACGGGATGCTCCACTTCCCATTGAACAAATGGTGCGCTTTGTTGTAAATAAGGTAGAATTGCGAATCAAATATGAAACAAGACTTTCGTTTAGCTTTCACAGTTGTTCCACATTCTAACTCCCTGAAAAAGATTGAACCTGTTTAAATAGTGAACCATTGTAGGATGATAGATTTTTCCTCTTTTCCTGGGATTTTGGGTACTAACTTGTGATCTATCTGTTGGAAGTGAATCATGGTCTTCCAGTTGAACAGAATTGGTATAAAAAGATTAATATTACCTTCCTGTTGTTGCTTTGGGAAGTATTAAATCTTTATTTTTTGAACAGCAGAAAGTACGAGGATGAGAACTCCTTTATGGGCCTGAAAACTAGCTACCTGATTTATGGGCAAATGCAGTTACATAGCTGAAGTATATGTAATATCTTGAGTCGGATTGGTCTGCCTTGCCTCATGAGAACTTATAGGTGGATAACAGTTCTCTCTTTCACAGGACTTCAGCTAAATTACCTTTTTAAAGCTTCCCCTTTATACTTTTAAAAGACTTGATTGTTTTGTCGTCAATTCGTGATACTGACGTTACCTAGAGCAGGACTCCTTCAGATTGAATTGGCCTTAAAATGTATTGTGAGGGAGTTCTAGAGTTGTCTACAAGGACTTGTGCAATATCAACTATTTAGGCTGGTGGGCGAAGTAGTTGTTTTGAAGCCATAATGAATTAGGTTGAACAATCTTGTACTCTCTACATGATGTGCATGATAAGTTGCACTGAATTCTTTCTCGATGGTTCTCGTGGAAGCCAGTCATCATTCATCAACAAAACATGGTCAAACGGTTTCCGTGTAGAAAATCCACTGAGTAGAAGAAGGTGCGGTTGGGCTATGGTTGTAGCCATCAGCTTGAAGAAGTATGCAGCTTACATTTTCCAGGAGAACCTGGTGGTAACAAGATCCATTCTCTCCCTCATTCTCTTTTCCTATCTTGGCTCTGACTTGGAATTTGAGATGCATCTACCAGTCAAACTCTACTTGCATTCTCCAAATGCCATGCACATGAAAGCGTCCAGCATTTGTTATACATGTAAAACTTATGAGAGAATTGGTTGTGCCAGGAGGCCTAATCTATCAGTCTTCTACTAGTCTTTGAAAGTTAGGTTGGATTGGTAGCTCTGTAGAGCTGGTTGTGGTATATATGTGAAAGATTGTTAAGATGCGGCTAGAACTAATAATTCTGGAGAAGACAAATTAGGCTGAAGATTTGTGAAGATGAAGCAAATAGAAGTGGAACCTGAAGGTGGAAGTGCAAAATTAGAGGCGGCAATTTCTCCTCCGCCGCCACCACCGCCACCTATGCCAAGGTTATGGGTTGCAACAAAGCCATCATTTAAGAGAGCGATTGCAGTGAGCGTGACAAATGAAGAGATTGCTAAGTTTTGGAGGCAGAAGCGCATGGTGGAGGAAGATCACCTCCTTGCTGCGATTAAGGCTGCAGCTCGTATCAGGGCACGCAATTTAAAAGTAAGGTCTCATGATAACTCACTTCTTATGATAGATACTCATTGAGTAGCGAACTTTTTTCGAACATACAAAATCTTTTCAACCAAGTTCTAACATTACTCAAGTTACCTTTTATTTTGCTAAATACTTTCTTGTTATGTTAGACTGTTGAGTTTAGTTGATTTACTTTCTTTTAAGTTAACTGAATGTTGAGTTAGTGTGCCTGTAGCAGTTATTATACCAAGAGGTCTTGTGTGCCCATCTTGAATGATAACACAAAGTGCACTCTTGACTTGAATTAATTAGTCATTGGTTTGATCAGTCAGCTAGCCAGCCACCTTACAGGTGACAATTCAATTCACCACATGGCCAGGATTCTAGGTTCGTATTTGAAGCAATTCTGGAAAGGAAATGCTCTCAATCAGTTCCGGGCTTCCAGCTATGCAGTGTGTTGCTATATGCATCACTAGTTTTACATTGCTTTGATAGTGGTGTCTTGCTTATGGAAAAGTACATCAAGTCTTACATGATATTTGTTCTCACGTAGAATTTAAACGCTAATGCGCTTGAACTACCTGCTCATATGATTCGAAAAAGAAGAAAAGACAGAAAACAAGATCAAATAACCAAAGCTTCACTTTGCTACTTTGATTTTTATACCGACTCCCCCTCCATCCCTTGTTTGCAGATTATAAGATTACGTTGATCATACATAGTGATAAATCGTTTCTCCTACTAGGATCGACTTTTATTGGGATAGGGTGGATATAGTATTCCAAACAACACTCACAGTCAAGCCCTATCACACACACATGCTCGCACGCGCGCACACACACAAAGGCACTCAACGATACATATATTGTTATGCAAGTTCGTGATAATGAACAAATTTCCTATCACACGGAGCCATGGACAGTTTTTTTGGCCGATCATTTATCATATGTAGTCAGTAGCAAATTGGATTTAGTTGAGTGGAAGAACAGAACCCCAAATTTATAACCAGAGGGGGTATATAGGATGAAAGCTCCAGGAAACCTTTTGACGCTTCCTTCTCTTTCCTGGACCTATGTGGCTACACAAACTCATTTTTTCTGGACCTATGCGGCTATGCTATTGTATTCTCCTTACAGACGAGATATTGTTGACTAAATACCCAGTCAACTTCATTGCAATGTTTTCGATTGTATCTCTCGCATGGGCATAACATGGTTTTAATTCAAAATACCACTTAAATATCTCCCGGTAAGTATATGCTGAAGCTGGGATTCTCTCATGTTCGCTTGACTCATTGAAGGTGTATGGTGTATATGTATAGGATGATGACTATAAGTGCTTTGAAGAGTCCCTGAACGAGGAAGAAGACAGTAAGGAGAATGATGAACTCACCAAAGAGTCCACAAAGGAAGATGCGAGCAAAAAAGAAGTTCGCGTGGGAATAAAAGACTGGTTAGTTGTTTCTTACTCTGCTATTGATAATCCTTGTCTTTTTGAAGAGACTAATTTTAGCACTGGCAGTTTTATAAATAGACTTGCATCTTCAATTCAGTACCATTCTTTACTTTTTAGGCGGGTATTTCGCTTCTTTTTTCTTTTCCTTTACCTTCATGTGATTGAACACAAGCGTGGAACTCGTCACTCTCTAGTTTATTTATGAGAAAGTGGTATGTTTCATAGGGACGTACCAAATAAAAGAGGCAAAGAGCTACGTAGTGGCACTATGCAAATCAAATAGACCTCTGATGATGCTTCATGTATCGCTAGAATCAACTGGAACTTCAAAGGAAGATATCACAATTTAGATTCTAGAGATTGAAGTTGATGCAACTAGAAAACTGATAATGAACTTGTTCATCCTGATCCTGATCCTAACCGACACTTGCACGTTCCTTCGCGCTGCTCAATAGCAAGATTTGGTAGACTTTGCCTTTGATGATGCTTTAGATGACGATAACCATATACTAATAGATGTTAATCGTATAACATGTGCAGGTGGACGAAGAGCAAATATGCTTATCTTAACCAACCAGCGATCGAGTCCGATAAACCGAAACCGAAACGCCAAACCTCAACATACACTCCCCATTTTTTCTGTTACAAGCCCACTCCTCCACCAGCTGCAGCATTTGGTGTATTTTAGGAATTTTGAGTTAGCTTCACAACCCGGTTACGAGAAGCATGTACCATAAAATCTTTATCTTGCTGCGAACGATTTGTATGTCCTTTAGATAGATCTGTTTTTTCAATAATGGTATGTTGCAGCTGTTATTGAGCTCATGGCTAAGTTTGGATTCAGCTAGAAGAATGAAGCTGTGATGTGCAAATTATTCAGCTAGAAGATTTTAGCTGTATAGGGTTCTGCATCTTTGAGGGATAAAAGGCTTTGAATCGTACGTGGACATTATCATGTGAAAGCATCTAACTGATTATGCATAAAAAAAATGATTTCTATAGATTTATTTTAAAATTGTCTATTAAGTCTGGATTGACCTGTTCCAACACCATGTAAAAGCATCATGATCAAAATTAATTGACAATAAAAGAAGATGCTCACACATTTTATAAAATGAAGTGTTTTTTTTTTTTTGGTTAATTCCTTGATATAGGATTTATGTCTTAAAACCTTATTTGTCAAGGGTAAAACAAAAAAAAGATTAATCAACACCTTTGTGACAGCATAAATTGTCATAAAAAGCTTTGTCGATTACCTCGTTTATTTAGGGTTTTGTTCTTTATATGTGGCCGCATTTGAAGGTTTTCTCTCTCTCTCTCTCTCTCTCCTCTACTTCCAATATATGCAAGGTTAATGGACGGATTAAAGTAAACCTCGTCAAATAATTACTGGAAAAATTTGACAGAGGATTTAGGGAAGAGCATTGAATACGTTGACCTGAAAGAATTTAGAAGCCTAACTTCCTTATATAATTTCAGATCTTTTTTACCTGCCGGTTTTAATTTTCACAAAAAAAAATAATAATCCGAACATGATATTCATTTTCCTTTAAAAAACTACAAAGGGTGGAAACATACGTGTAGAAAATGAGAGATTTTAGGTCTAAATTTAGTAACAGAGGGAGTATGGTAATTAAATATAACAATTAGTTGCGAGATTAACATGATACAAATTTCCCTTAGCTTTTGTAATTGATTTGTTAATTATATCAACGTTGTACTAATGATATTTAACAAAGTTTGACCTAATACCTTGAGAATTTTTGTGCCACAAAAGCAAGGATTGGCCACAAAAAGGAAAGAACATAAGTAGAGGTATAGAGTTCTAGCTAAGTTTTACAATTTTAAATTGCTTGTTAATCATATAAGGAGTTAATATGATGATCAAATAGTATTTTAGGTCAAAAAAACTTTAAAATTATATAATGACATGTAGCATGGCACATAGGCTTTTAGATTGATTTTTTTTCCCCCAAAATTAAAGGTGGTTGAAGGTTCTCGAAACTCCCACAAATTGACACTTGGTGTTTTTTTTCCACCGAGATGGGGAAACTATCTATTGGCCGTGGAAATGCATTATGTATTTTTATGTGAAATAAATATTGAAGGAGAAATAATGTTAATGGCATTAACGAGCTTGGTTTATTCCGTTCGTGCTCGACACGTTTATCTAAGGAATCTAAGTTCATGTTTAAGCATAATTAACTTGTGTAATGGATGTTCCATGAACAATCTTTAGACGAACAAATACGAGTTTGGTTTACAAAAAACTTGGTTTGCATCCTGAATTGTTACAATATTCATGCTTAGGGTAATCGAAATAGACCAACGTGGAATGACAAAGTCTCCTCATGTTGGACCTTTTTAACTATTTGAGGGCAATTTTGTCAAATTATGCAAAAGGAAACTGGACTAGAAACTCTCTTTCTTCTAATCCATCGCTCCTCATACCTCCCCCTTCCCCCTACGGTCTTACTCCCTTCTTGTTCATCCCCTTGCCCTTCATCCACCATCTCTTGCCAGATCGAGCCGCCCCTACAAACACGTGCACACACATGCTTGCCACAATGTTGCTCCGTCCACTGACCGTGTCTCTGCTGTTGACAGACTAGATAGATGGCGAGGACAAAAATGTGTGCGTTCGTGTACGAGTTCAAGCACTGTTTACATTCTAGGACGGGATTGATTCGACTTTAACGTAAAAAAATCAAGAAGGCAATAAAAGGTGGGATTGATTAAATTAACCTAAAGTCAATATCTCTCTCAGTATTATTCTCCCCCCCCCCCAAAGAAAGTGCTACTATTGCATTTTTGGGATGTGCCATTATAAGCATTATCTTTATTTGCTCTGTGTTCCATATTTGCCCTTACCACTTATTGGAGTTATTCAATTGGCCCACCACCAAATTAAAGCATTCTCTCTTTCTTATATTAACAAAATGGAGGTCAGGTCAACCATTGCACATCCTAGATATCCAGTTCCCGGTGTACTCACAGCTCTGACGTTACTGCTACGTCTGGCATTAGACAGTGATCAAATTTCTTCATCCTCTTTGTTCTCTTTTTGTTAGGTGAAATGCCCACCGTATTCACTTTCTGTCTCTTTACATTTCCCCCCTCTTTCCGTGACCAGCATGCACATCATCCCAAAACATGCCTAGCCTGCCCGCATCGTTGGTGCACCCATCAGTAAATGTGTCTACACCACTCACTATGTCCTAAAAATCAGGTCTGAAAAACGATCGTCTGTCTGTTGACGACTTAGCTCTTAGATGCTCGACTCGTCGAACTGACATTAGACTAGGCGGACTACGGACAATGCAGCGTCTAGAGTAGAGTTGTCAAATGGGCCGGGCGGCCCGCGGCCAGGCCCGGCCCATACATGAACAGTGCTGGCCCGGCCATTTTGGGCGTAGGGCCTGGGCCTGGGCCAGGCCTGAATTTTTTATGAAAAAAGCCCGGGCCAGGCCATGCCCGGCTCGGGTTTGGCCCGGCCCAAAGAACGGCCCAAAAAAAGCCGATTTTGGCCTGGGTTGGCCCGGGTCTGGCCCGGGTCAAAGTGGCCAGAGAACTGTTTTTTCTTTTCTTCTTCCAACGACGAGCCCGTGTACGAATAAAAAATGAAAAAAAAGAGGTAAAGAAATAAAGTGACGCGTTTAACCATTTCTAATAGCAACATGGGGATTAAGCTAACTTGACTTATGGGTGGATCAAGATTGGGACTTCTTCATCACTTCCACACTTTGCTCTTGAACCCATTTGTGACTGGCCTTCATCACAAAAAATCACCCCTTTTTCAACAAGTTTGCTGCAACAACTACTGTAATACCAAGCCATTAGTGAGAGCACTCTCTGCATCAGCAGCAGCAGCAAAAATGGTCAAGGCCATTAGGGTTCATGAAGTTGGTGGCCCTGAGGTCCATTTCTCTCTGTCTCTCTCCCGGTATCTGTGTGTGGATATCATACTTAACATATGTAGTTTGCGATTTAATCCGCTGGCTCTTTTGAAAGTAGCCGCTAAATATTGAATAACAAGAAAATGTAAAAAAAAAAAAAAAATTTGGGCCCGGGCCTGGCCCTAAATGTTGGGCCTAGGGCCTGGGCTTGGATCGGGCCCAGATATCCCCAGAGCCAGCCCGGTTGGCAGCCCCCTTGGCCCGGCCCCGACCCGTTTTGCTCGAGGCCCGATGGGCTTGGGCTGGGCCGGCCCAAGCCCGGCCCATTTGACACCTCTAGTCTAGAGGTGTTCAGTGATGGTCTGGATAAATATTGGGATCTAAATTAACTGAGGAGTATAGCGTGACGGAGAATATGACCATCTTTACAAGTTTTTAAACACTTTAGGACTCTAAACCACCATTGAAGGTGCGGATCATTCGTCCCAACCAAGTTGCTGGAGTCACTGGTGCAACTTCCTCAAATGAAACTGATACACCAAGACTGGTCTTTTAGCACAGAGAGGGTCAAACGATGTCAACCAGGCACTAGGCAAATAATCAATTGGACGATGTTTATCGATTGACATCCTTCAATGAGCCTTTTATGGAATCATCAATATTACTTGCACCAACTTCTCATATAAGTTTGCCTGCCTTGTTGAACTAGAATGAATAGATATAAATCACTGTAGCTACACAGCCAAAGGGCCTACTACCTGATCGTGGATACCGGCATCTACAAGCCCACAAGCCCACAAGATTACCATATGCGTCATTAGTTGTGCATTGCTTTAGGGCAAACTACGTCCTACATTTTTTGACATACTCGTCAATTTAAGTTTATAGGCTCAGGCTCCTAGGTCCCTAATGCGTGATTATTAAAAAGTAACCTTGGAGGGAGAGAGCGACGTGAATGCTGTTTTGCGTTTACGTATGTGTGCTGGCTCACACCAAATTACCGGTCTAAAACTTACCTCACTCCATCTTACCAGACAATGAATTATTTGAAAAGAAGAATGAGACAAAGCAGTTCTGTAGTTCACATCCTAAGAAACAATAACAGAAAACTTAATAGTGAAAAGTCGGAGTTACTAGTTACATCGAAAGTAAGGATGTCTAAGTAGATGGTTGCGTATAATTCTTGTGAAAAACGTGAAGAATGATGGTTTCCCAATGTCTTTACTCCCAAAACTTTTAAATTGAAGAAATCTTTAAAAAATTAAAGAGGAGCAAAATAGGTCATCCATCAGTACCATTGAGTATTTTTAAAAACTGTAAGAATTGAATGACTTCACCTATTTCTAAGAATCTATACAAAGGCATGGTCCGAACTTACCGTCCCTCAAATGTTGACCTTCCGCTTTCTCAGTTATAATAAAAAATTTGCATAATTTAAAAATCGTCACATAATAACTGATAAAGTATACTCGACTACCCAATAAATATATCACTTATTAAACACCTTTATTGACAGTACGAGTATGCTTACCAACTCTCATACTTCTTCTTCTTCTTCTTTTTATTTATTTTTACTTTTGGAAATAAAGGAAAAATGGAGCCAAAGTAGAACAATCCCCGCGTCGACGTGCTATTTCCGTCAACGGAAGACAGCAGAAGCCCATTGTTTCGGTACCGCTCACAGTCAGACAGAAACCCAAGAGAAAGTGTGTGCCCGCATTTTCACTTATATTTCTCAGATCTTTTCAACCAGGCCTTCGTAAATCCGATATCTAGGGCTTGTATTCCGTCGATCATCGAATCTTCTTCTCCCACCCGTAATGGCGGTGAAAGGGAGGCACTCACGCGCTCCGTCGCGGCGAACGGTGTCGTCGACGCTCATATTCGCCATGGTGATCACGTTTTCCTTCTTGGTTCTCATCATTATAGCTCTCAAAATCCTCTCCATGTCCAGCAACGCCGTCAATGCCCCCAAGGCCAATGATCTCACCTCCATCGTTCACAACACTTTCGACAGGTATGTTATCGGATTGCGTCTGGGTTGCCGTGAATTTTCTTGAATTGGATCGCAATTACGGTTTTTTATTTTGGTGCAGAGATGATGGTGCTGATGGGACAGGGGATCGGTGGGTTGAAGTGATCTCTTGGGAGCCAAGAGCCGTCGTTTATCATAATTTCTTGGTGAGTTGCTCTTAATCCCGAATCTATCGTTTCGTGCGTACTATTTTAGCTGCCCTTGTATCCTATATTTGATTTCCTCACATGCAAATTCCGAGGGTAGATTTAGTGCATGTAAATGGTGACTTCACTCGGTCTTTTTATCCAAACTTGACTTCCCAAACGATACTTACTTAATCCTTGATTGCTATTTGACTTCAACTTGATGTTTACATCGTACTTAAACCAATTGAATGGAGGGAGTATTCCAGATGACCGGGGAAGAATGAGTACATTCATGCCTTCATGTTCACGTTCTTTTCTCGGAATTCGCAAAAAGTCTCATAAGAGACAAAAGGAGTGAAACAAAGCGAGAAGTACTCAAGTTATAAGGTCTGACCTGAGCACCGTGTATAGGTAAAGCGTAACGAGGATAACGGTAGATTGGATACGTTGGCATCACATTGTCTTTTTAAGCCTCTAGATTATTTGGAGCGAGGCTACTATCTGTGTAAGGTTTTAGGTGTTATGAGAATAGACATTTATTTATCCTTTTGTTTCCTGAGAAGTATTTCTAATTTGGAAAGCACACAAACACCTACTGATATGTGTTCCAGTCTTTGCTTATAGCATTGGATCTCTTATGCCCTGTTACCATGATTAAAGATTTTTAATTGCCCCGTTTAACTTTAAGTTCAACTTTTCCTACTGTCTTAGGATGCTTATATGGATTAGAGTGGCAGGGGGAGATAGGATGCTAGTCTATCCCGAAAAGGGAAAAAAAGAAGCCAAATCATAATTTTGTTGATGCTTTACAGTCACTAATCTTGAATTTCTCTATATTTGACTGGACAGTCCCAGGACGAATGCAACTATCTGATAAATCTTGCTAAGCCTCAAATGCAAAAGTCTACTGTTGTTGATAGTGCAACTGGCAAGAGTACAGATAGTAGGTGTGTATTGGCATCTTTCTCGTCCGGCATTGTAGTCCAACTCGGAACATGAAGCTCTTGTTTAGTATTGTGTTCCACATATTTATTGTGCATAACTTTTGCATGTAGGGTGCGTACTAGCTCTGGAACATTTCTGCCTAGAGGACGTGATAAAATAATACAAAAGATTGAGAAACGGATTGCAGATTTCACCTTCATACCTGTAGGTATGTGGTTTGAAAGACTACTCTTCAATTATTTTGACATCAGAAAATGCCTTTTGATATTCCATTTTTGTTTTTTGTTGAGCTGCCATTATGCTTTTAGATGGGCAAAGAGAAGCCTCTTACTGTAGCATGTATGCACGAATGAAACTCATTTCACAGCAACTTAATGCACGAGCCCTGATTGGGACTGGCTGGTGGCTGGCACGTGCACCATCAATCCTGATGATGATTACACTTGTACCATAAGGGCTAGTATGCAGTTGTTTCTTGGTGCATTGGGCAAAGTGGTTACGAGAAGGATTAAGTTGACATAGATAGTTGCATCCCTCTCTTGCATAATTCAGATTAGTTATTATTAGTTGGAGTTATGTGGTTTTGATGTTGGTGAAGTCACTGATGTATCCAGATCCAAACTTGTAGGTACTTATTGAGCCTGATAATTTTAATTGTTCGTTGAATACCCCCCCGGGGCGGGCACGCGCACACCCCCCCACTCCAGAAGGTCTTGCAACTTTTTAACCAGTGCAATTTGGGAAATTTTGACTGATACTGTTATCCTTGGTGGACTTGTAGCGAAATTTTTTCGGAGGCTCTCTTGTCGATCTGGCACTTCATAGTTCTAATGTAGCAGATAACGTAATTGTATATGTTCTAGAGTTTGTAAGCAATACCGATTTCCACTTATTAAAGGAGACCATCACTGTAATGATTAGTGCATTATGCTTTCATGCGTAATGTATTGTTATGGATTCGCAATTGCGAAATTTCCTTGATGCCGTAGAAATTTTCCTTTTTGGGTTTCTTTCTCATGCGAATCCTCTCCTTCACACCAGCCTCTCTATCAACTCTGCGACCAGACAGTGTCAATATTCTTAAGATTCTTGACTTTCTATTTCTTTTGCTGAATTCTTATCTTCCTTAATATACCGTAGGTGATGCTTACTTCTCTTTATTTCTTCAATCAACTTCAACGTGTTTATTTAAGTTTAAGAATATTTGTAATATAATCCTTTGAGTTTAAGTTGAGCCAAAGCTTTTTATTCACAGAGCATGGGGAAGGACTTCAGATTCTCCACTATGAAGTGGGCCAAAAGTATGAGCCTCACTATGACTACTTTCTTGATGAGTTTAACACTAAAAATGGGGGTCAAAGAATAGCTACTGTTCTTATGTATCTGTAAGTGGCACCTCTTTGAATGCTTTTGCTTTATATATATTTTCTCATGGGCACCATTTGATAAATAGCTCTCTGACCACTACTGTTGTCTTGCAGTTCAGATGTTGAAGAAGGGGGCGAAACAGTGTTCCCTGCTGCCAAAGGGAATTTCAGTTCTGTGCCTTGGTGGAATGAGTTATCTGATTGTGGAAAAGGAGGACTCTCTGTTAAACCAAAGATGGGCGATGCTTTGCTGTTCTGGAGCATGAAGCCTGATGCAACATTAGATCCTTCAAGTTTGCATGGTAAGTTGCTGTTTTTTAACGCGAGCGGAGGCTAATAGTATATGACTTCTTATTTGTTAGGGCAAATATGTAACTTTTGCAGAGTTGAAGTTCTAGTTGCATGTATTCTTTGAAAACTTTGTAATTCTCTTTTTATACTCTTTTAACAGGAGGCTGCCCTGTTGTTAAAGGGAACAAGTGGTCCTCCACAAAGTGGATGCGTATCAATGAGTATGCGATATAGAAGACTGTTCATAAGGTAATGTTCTGGCCCTTTTATGACATTATAAATATTCTCTGTTTTCACTATAAATTGTTACCAATGTAGAGCTCTCTTTTGGACCAGTTCACTTGACACGACCGGGTGACAATATTGTATTTGTATCTCGTAGTCGTTATCGAACAAATCAATTGGGAGAACAACATATGTATTGGGGACGAAATCCGTGTAAACTTCACACTTCTATGAGCCATACTCCATAGTACTTTAAAATCAGAAATGTCAAGGATAGGTCAAATACTGGATATGAGATGTTCTCTGTCATGAGCTGTCAAAATTACATGATTGGTCCCGAGTATATACCATGTGCTGCTGCCATTGCCGATGCCTATACTGCATTGGATATAAACCAACATGCATATATCTTGGAGAACTTGCTAGTTTGTGATGAAAGGCTTAGATGATTGCAATGATTTCGGTGAAACCTTTAGGTGCTTGTTTCATATTTCGTTGCCACGGAGGTGATTTTAAGTGTCGTTTCATTCACTGAGTTTGAAGTAGCTGATGACCCTTTTGGTGTGGCTTTAAATTTTTATGACGATTAGTTGCTCGTGAAATACTCGTTCCTTGTACATGAATATTTAGTGGAGAAATGCTGACATATTCCAACAGAAGGTCACATTGAGCCACTTTCTGTTTTTTGGTTATGAAAACTGATAAAAATTGAAGTTGCAGAGCCCTGTTGTAACATGTAGCTTAAGGTCTGTTGGCATAAATTGCTTTTATCTCCGTACAGAAGTACACTCAGCAACTTATAGCTGTTGGTTGTTTATGGCCTTGTCACATCAGAAGTAGAATGCCGTTTACTTTGAACAATCTTTATTAGCCTTTTCTTACGTAGTAACAGTAGCCTTGTCACATCAGAAGTAAATGCCATTTACATTGAACAATCTTTATTAGCATTTTCTTACGTAGTAACATTAAAATGGCAACTGCTTACTCTTTCCATTTTCGTTTGTATCACATAAGACATCTCCTGGTGAAATAAGCTCAACCTTGGTTAGGATGGTATTTTTCCACAATGGGAACAATTGTACTTATTCCTTGATATGCTAACCTTAGGCCTACAACTGTCTATAACGATCAACATGAGGAGAATGCTTCACTGTTAAACCTGTGCCACACCCCAGGGATTTCAACTCTTAGCCTTTACTATTTCTTTAGCTAGCAACTCAGAATTCGGGGACCTGGAGCTGTGCAACTATCTTATGATCTATTCCAATTAGGACCTATCATTCTGATCTCATAGTGTTCTAATTGGGACCATCATTGCTCTCTCATATTTAGTTTTGATATGTATTTAGAAGACTTGGTCTATCTTGCAATCGGGTGACACATATAATCTCTGTTCTCTTCTTGGCCTATGACCGATCCATTGAAAAGTTTTTATGACTGTTGGCAGGTTTTAAAACAGGGCTTCTTGCAGTTATTGTTGAACGAACGCTGCCAGAGTTTTGCCCCGGAGCTCCTGTACCATTAGGCATCAACCTCATTTTGTAGTTTCATACTAATGTCATATCATCTATTTTGCTGTATAATTGTCTTGTTTACTTCTACTTAGGGGCCTATCTCTGTTCATGACCACACAATAAAAGTTTGGGTATTTGGAGGAAGTCATTTATGTCCAAATGTTCAAGCTAAAGCAGATTATGTGCTTTGAAATGACCGAGGCTTCTCACCCATTTTCTGGACGTATCAAGTCCACCAATACTGTGCTCATTAATTGGAGTAGCTCATCCCTTTTAGCAAAAAGGATGCTTTCTATATTTTTCTCGTTTGTAACTTCTTTTTCTGTTACAAATGTTTGGTAGTTTTTGGTGGAACATCTTTGACTTGTCAGGAATAACAAAGCTAGGCCTTTTACGAAAGAGTAAAGAGAGAGAAGGATGAAACAGAAAAAAGATTCACCGTGGATAGCTGCCTGCCCAGCTAAATCAAACACAGCAAAACGGATAGCTGCTCAACTCAACTAGAAAGGATCTACAAAATTGTCTTACACCGGCAATCACTGTACTTTGAAATCTGAGTTGCAAAGTATGAGAACCGAAGCCCGAGCATACAGGATATAGAAGACCACGTCCACAACAAATCTACAGAGCTGGTAATGTCACAAAACTGATGTCCTGATCACCCACCTACAACTGTGGTTTCGCCATGGCAGCAATGCCAATATCATGAGAATCACACGTCAAGTAGAGATTATGCATTAAGCGTTGAGGCTCCACCACTTTTGGGTGGTCGAGGCGGCCATTTCATTTTACCGGGCACGCTGATTAAGTTCCTGATAACATACTGCAGAATATCTCCATGATCAAAATATGCAAGTTCTACCTGCACCGAAGTGGCACGGGTACACTCAGTAAGATGGAAGACGAGTAGCCGAAAGTTGGCGTTACAGTTTCTAATCGGAACTAAGGCAACTAGATTTAGGGAAAAGGCTACGGCTGAAATGTCTTTTTCTTTGCCGTTTGTATAAATAAACAGATAAAAACATCATTTGACTTAGGGGAGGAAAAGGAAAGGGGTTGGGGGGTGGGGGGTGAAGAAGAGGGGAGCGGTGGAGTTGAGAGAATCTATTACCTCTGTATCGAAACGTAGTGTACAGATGAACGACTTGCCATTTTCTGCTACAACTTGTGTTGTCTTGACCAGGTCTTACTTACATCATTGATGTTGCTTGGGAGGTCAATGGTGTAACGTTCATGGCCAGTCAACCCAAGAGTGTCGGCATCCTCCCCGGGCTTGCAACAGAGTGGAATTATTCCCATTCCCGTGAGATTACTGCGATGAATTCTCTCAAAGCTCTTAGCTATTACTGCTTCCACACCCTGGGCACAAAATATTACAAGGCATTAATGTGGAGGCCAAAAACATAAATTGCAGAGATAAAAAAGGAAACCTTTTGCTATTTGCTTATATGGGGTTTACCAATTCCTTGGGTCCCTTAGCCGCCCAGTCGCGAGCACTTCCACTCCCATACTCGGTACCAGCCAATATAATTGTATCATGCCCCTCTTCCTTGTACAGCTGTTGGGATGATGAGAATGAGCAAGTAAAGAATGCTTCAGTAGGACTTGGAATGCCAATTTAGATCCCGTTTGGGATTGATTCTCAAAAGTGGATTAAAATTAAATCAGAATCAATTTCTAGAATCTGCTTTAATCTATTTTAAGCATAACAGATTAAAAGTTGTTGAAAGTGTTTGGATAAAAAGAGATTAAAGTTGGTTTAGCATGACAAAATTATGATATAGTGTATTCAAATTAAAAGGAAGCATTTAATGTCTTTTATATATGAGGATATTTTGGTAATTTTCTTGGTCAAACCTGATTCTCCGAAACTGATTAAATCTTAATTTAAAAAAACGAAGATTATTTTAATCAGTTTTGAGCACATTGGAGCAGATTTAATCAGTTTACTTTTTTTTGCCAAATACTTCAAAGGTGATTTGATCTGAATTTAACCAGATTTGACTATTTTAGAATCAATCTCAAACACCCTCTTAAGAATAGATAATGGAACATAAAAAAGCACAAGCTCAACCAACGGCAAAAGAAAATAAGTAGCTAAAATTTAAAAAGAATATAAGTAATAGCTTGCTGGATTGGTGCGTAGCCTGACATTGAACAACCAAGTCAGGAATCTTGAAGTACAAGATGGGTACCTCCCCTCTTATTATTTGCTTTGGCATTTCTGCAAAAATTTAAAAACAGTCTCACCTGACCAGTATCAAAACTCGTCGTTTCCGTCTGCAGGCAAGTATTAGTTGGAGATCATTGTATGTGTTTGACGTTCTGAGTATGTGTTTAACGTTCTACGTCAGCAAAAGATGGTACACTTAAATAACTAACATCATGAAGCGCTACTTGCATGGAAGCAAAAGATTTTGTACGACAGACATGGACTACCATGGCGGCTTTGAATACAGAGAGTTTCTCTCCGCTAGGAATATGAATTGTCTTCGGCCCAACCTCTCCTTCCAGTAGCTTGTTCACGAGCCGAATATTAGCAAAAGTTCCCCCCTAACCATAACCTCGTCACTACCACGACGACTTCCATAGGAATACAAGTCTTTTCTATCAAACTCATGTTCCATGAGGTACGTGGCAGCAGGACTGTCTATGTGGATGCTACCACTAGGTGAGATGTGGTCAGTTGTAATACTGTCTCCGAAGTTGAGCAAGCAGTAGGCATCTTTCACTCCACATGGACCTGGAGGGGACATGCTTATGTTGTCTAAATAGAGTGGCTCCTTTATGTAAGTCGATTTTGGGTCCCACTCGTAGGCAGTGCTAGAAGGTACAGGTAATTCACTCCACAATGTATATCTCCTTTGGTAATTGCTTCATTTGTAGCCTTAAACATGGCAGGCAATACATTTGATTCTACAAGCTGCAGGATAATTCAACAATTCAGAAAACAATGCGAATCCCAGACTCTTTTTTATACACCAATTAGAATGCAGGTTAATTAGCCCACATTTGATACTTCTTCACTGGATGGCCAAATGTCCCTGAAAAAAATTTTGTTCCCATCTTTCCCCGGCCCAACTGGTTCCGTTTCAAAATCAGTGTCGACCTGCAAAATATGGTTGCGGGAAGAAGCAATTAATAGTTTGCATAATATATGAGAACGCATATACTAATTGTTCAGCCTAAACTCGTAACTAGTGTACTTAATTAGCTAGAATCTACAAGTACACGTTGTCTTTCATACCGTGCCAGCAAAAGCATACACAACCACGAGGGGAGGAGAGATGAGATAGTTTGCTCTTGTTAGAGGATGCACACGACCTTCAAAATTCCGATTTCCGGACAATACAGCCGCAGCCACGATCTCTAGAAAAAAAGTTGATTTAATACTTGTTCATGGTACTATAAGAACAAACAATAAATCCGTACAGTTGCTGACTAATGAAGAAGCAAGTCTACCGTTTTCAGTAATAACTGAAGCCACTGATTCATCAAGATCCCCAGAATTTCCAATGCATGTCAGCTGACAAGATGAAAGCCTAACTGCTTTAAATACTTCAGCAAGCCACTGTAGATGCAGAGCTTAAATCATATACACAATATTATGCCATGTACCGATGTACGTGACATAAGGCTGTGATGATCCCAAGATTGTACCTTTTGTCCAAATACTTGGTCACTACCCCGGAACCAGGGCCAAGACTCGTCTTAATCCATGGTTTCACCTGGTCAAAATGATTTAAAAATCACAGGAGCAAGGTCCAACATTTTCCTCATTTTAAAGAGAGAAACAATATTTATTGTTCACATTTTTGCGCTGATCGGCGAGTTTACAACGAAGTTCCCAAAGCATTTTCTAGAAACAGACCGTAAAACACATGGAGTCCTCTTTGAATTAACATGGATCAATTTTGAGTTAACATTGAGAGTTCACATGCCAGTCCTAGTCCATTTTCATACTACATAATTTTGGTGAGTATTGAAGAAGTCAATCAAATCATCATCGTGGCACTAGGGATCAGAATCTATATCTGTTTCAGGAGAAATCATTTGTTTTTATTTACTGGATTAGAAAATTATTGTTACCTCCAATCCCAGATCACAGGCTTTCTTTGCGACTAATGCAGATGCAAGCATTACACTAGGATTTAAAGTATTTGTGCAACTGGTGATAGCTGCAATAACGACGTCTCCATGCCTGAGCTGTGCTGGAGTGGCATGGAATGAGAAATTAACAATCCTACTTTGAGACTCTTTCGGTACAGCAAATCCCTGTAATTTCATGCAAGTTTATTGGGAGAAGATGATTGAGATGACCACATATACGAGACTTACAGACTTATAAAAATAAGTAGAGACTGAACAAAGAGACTCGTAAATAGGAGAAATGGAGAGAAACTATTTACAATCAAGTATCATGTTTCAAATAGATTTTACAGGAACAACTAAAGCATGCTACGTCACAAGCATCATGGAAAAGGCCTGGACCATTCCTTTACATCTTTTGCATCTAATGCAGAACTTTAATACCTACGAAAATTTTGACAAGTTTTCTTCTTTGAAATATCCAGGCAGCACTTAGTATTTTCCTTGGAACCTGATTGAACCAGCTCTGAGATACCATAAGAAGTTTCCACACTTGAACTTGACTCTATAACTTGAATACCTTCATTACTAAGGTCCTTTGGAATACGTAATCTCGATCATTTTGACTTAATGTTTAGTCAATTCTCTTTTCGAAATGCTCCCACGAGAAACTTTTGCTAGATAGCTGTTGCTCTGCTCCTTACACTATAATAGGAATAGCTGTTGCATGTGTTGCTGCTCCTTAAACCCAACTTTTTTGTCCAGGCATGCATGCCAATCTGCTTTCGTATCTTTTAGAGGGACCCGATCATCTGGCCTGCAAGAGTGCTGAGTTGATGAGCATAAAAATAGGAAAAAAAAAATGTAACAAAAATATATAGTAAATACTTAAAGTGTGTCTATAGCCCAAGGAGTGGCAATTTGATCACGTCCAGAATTTTACCTTTTAGGCCCTGAGGTACAGGGTTCCACTTCTTGAAGATTCAATTCAATATAAGAGGAGTATACTATCTCAGTTTCAGGCTGAGTTCAAGGCACTCTACGTCAGCAAGATATCATTTAACATGCGAAAAGGAAACCAAATAACAAGTGCATATGATGGAACCTGGTTGTAGTCCACAAACATCTTGTTAGCCCGCAAGTAGGATTCTATCATAGATACCTGCATGGTTATAACTCAGTATATGAAAAGTGGTCAAATGATGAGCGAAAATTTCCTAGTTATTTATTTACATTGTCGCGACTTCTTCCTGTTAACATCAAGTATTGCAACGTAGCTTGATCTACAGGGAAGAAACCCATGGTTGCACCATACTCAGGGGACATGTTTGCAATAGTTGCACGATCTGCTATTGACAGTTTACTGATGCCTTCACCTCCATAATTAGGTAAAAGATAAAATTTAACAAGATTAAGCTGCAGAAAAAATAGGAGTGACTGTCAAGTTAAGTTAATAACCCGTCATATCTAAAATTTGAGGCGGTTACCATAGAACTCCACAAAATTGCCAACAACCCCGTGATTTCTGAGCATCTTGGTTACTGTCAAGACCAAGTCAGTAGCAGTCACTCCATCTCTCAGTTGTCCAAAAAGTTTAAAGCAGACTACACCAGGGGGCAGGGGTGTGCACGGTTCGGTTGGTTCGGTTTGAAAAAAAATAAACCAAACCGCACTCGAACGGTTCGGTTTGAACGGATTGAATGGATCGAACGATCGGTTTGAGCGGATCGAACGGTTTGGGCTAGACTCCTTTCTTCTAGTCCCAAAATAATGAATTGTGTACTAAAAACTCAAAGAAGTAACCAAGCAATATAAGTTTAAAATCCTAATAAGATTACATAACATAACATTCAAAACAAAATTAGTAATTACATAATATCATTAATTTACAATAAGTTCGTACTAAGGAAATCCATATGCTGGCTATTAAGGATGCTTGATTAAGTACATAAAACGCATAGCATGTCAGCAAACAAAGCTGAACTGAGGGATTAAAACTGAAAGCAGCCCCATAAGCTGAGAGCTGACCGAAGTTTATTAAGTTCTTCTTCTCCTTTCTGCCTAAAAGAAGTTAGGATACCAATGTCAATCACTAGAATCTCCACAAGTGAAGGGGACGCATTTGTGACTCCACAACCAGCGTCCTTGCAGATATATCTTTCTGGCATATTTTCGCTGCTTACAACCAGTTGCTGAACATGCTTGGATAGCAATTGGCCTTGACTGGATGGGTTGATTTGGCCATGTTGGAGCTCATATTTGCAATCTGGAAGTCTAAGTGTTCTTCAGAAGAGTAGAGGAGAAAGAGAGGCATAACTGAAGAGAAAAGATTCAAGAAACAAAAGAAAAGAGAAGAAACAGAAGAGTAGAGGAGAAAGAGAGGCATAACTTCGTACTTGGAGATTAGGCGCCGGCGGGAGGAGAGACGTCAGAGATGGAGGCACAGCCGTGGGAGGTGGAGACGTCAGTTAGAGGAGAGACGTGACTAAGGGAGGCACTGCTGTGGAGGGCCAGCGTGGAGCAATAGGCAGATCTTGTCGTAAGATCTGGAGGCTGAAGCTCGGCAGAATCGGCAAAATGGAGACTGAGGCTGTGGAGCAATCCAGATCTAACGGCGTGTGCAAAATGAAAAGTAGGAATTAATGTAAATGAAATTTAGGGTTACTTGCTATTTATATTAATGGGTTAAGTTTAACTAAGGCAGTTAGTAAAATTAACTGGGGTTAATATATATATATATATATATATATATATATATATATATATATATATTAAGTACGGTCGGTTCGGTTTATATCAGTTTCAAAAAATCCAAACCGAACCGATTATGCGGTTTGGGGAAAAAAAACCGAACCAACTGTTTTTGCGATCGGTTTGAATTAGTCGGATTGGTTGGTTCGGTTTTCACGGTTGGATTGGTTTTCACGGTTTAAATATCCCACCCTACCAGGGAGAACCATACTCATGGCCTGTATAGAAGTGAAAGAGGAAATGAACTACTTTTGGCATGAAATGTAAATCAGGGAGAAAGCTAAAGAAAACAAATTCGAGTCCTAGAAAAGTTTCTCGTGGAAAAAATGTTTTACCTGACCAAGCATTGCCGCTTCCGCTTCTATTCCTCCAACTCCCCATCCAGTTGTTGGAATAGATGTTAAAGAAGTTGAGAAAGGTAAGAGCAGAAAGAGGAGAAAACACACAGGAAAAACTCTGTTTTCTATTCTCCACACACTCTGTTTTTAGATTTTCTTATCACTTCTTATAAGAGACAAAAACTTCCTTTTTCTTACATCTAGCTTCCTTGAGAAGCTACTTTAGATAACACCACATATTATAATATTCATAAACTATTACAACAAAGTATTAATTTAACACTGCCCCTTAATGCTTTGTTGTTGAACACCCAGCTTCAGTCTAAAGTAGTCAAGCCTTTCTTTAGGAATAGCTTTGGTGAAGACATCAGCTACTTGATCTTCTGTCTTGCAAAACTGAAATTGCACTTCTCCATTTTCCACAGCTTCTCTCACAAAATGGTACTTGATGTTAATGTGCTTTGTCCGACAATGATTCCCTGGATTTTTTGTCATTGCAATAGCTGATTTATTATCACACATTAGAGTAGTTGCTTCAGCTTGCTCTTCTCCCATGTCTCCAAGAATTCTTCTTAGCCATATTGCTTGAGATGTCGTCACTGCAGCTGCCACATATTCAGCCTCTGCTGAAGATTGTGCCACAGTTTGATGCTTCTTTGATGCCCAAGAAAACAAGCCAGAACCAAGTGAGAATGCATAGCCACTAGTGCTTCTCATGTCATCAACACTTCTAGCCCAATCACTATCATAAAAACCACTCAACTGTAGCTTTTCATTCTTCTTGTACATTATGCCAAAATCAAGTGTGCCTTGAAAGTATCTTAGGACTCTTTTTGCTGCCCCATAATGAATTCGGCTAGGCTTATGCATAAATCTGGACAACAAGCTAGTAGCATACATGATGTCAGGTCTTGTAGCTGAAAGATACACAAACTTCCAACTAAACTTCTGAATAATGAAGCATTTACATCACCACTTCCATCCTCTCTAATAATTTTTTGATCCACCACCAATGGGGTTCCAACTGATTTACATCCATATATCTTGAACTTCTTCAAAATTGCCTCACCATACTTCTTTTGGCAAATGAAAATTCCACCTTCAGTTTGCTGAATTTCAATACCCAAGAAATAATGTAGCAAGCCCAAGTCATTCATTTCATATCTCTTCATCATTTTACTTTTAAATTCATGAACCATTTTCTCATCACTTCCAGTAACAATTAAGTCATCTACATACAAGGAAACAATAAGAACATTTGACTTACATTGCCTTTTAATGTACAAGGTAGGCTCACTCTTACTCCTTTCAAATCCTTGATTGATGAAGTATGAGTCAATTTGACTATACCAAGCTCGAGGGGCTTGTTTCAGTCCATACAAGGCTTTCTTCAACTTGTACACCTTTTCTTCTTCTCCATTCTTCAAAAAACCTTGTGGCTGTTCAACATATATATCTTCATCTAAATAACCATTTAGAAAGGCTGATTTTACATCAAGTTGGTACAAATTCCATCCCTTTTGAGCTGCTATGGCAATGAGTGCTCTAATGGTGTCAAGCCTAGCAACCGGAGCGAAAGTCTCATTAAAATCAATGCCGGGTTGTTGAGAATAACCTTTTGCAACTAGCCTTGCTTTGTGTCTTTGAATTGTACCATCAGCATTTAGCTTTGTTTTGTAAATCCATTTTACTCCAATCACTTCTTTGTCTTCAGGTTTCCTCACCAACTCCCATGTTTCATTCTTTTGTATCACTTTAATTTCATCTTCCATTGCCTTCTTCCAAGCTTCTTCTTTAATTGCTTCTTCAAAGCTACCAGGTTCTAAAGCACAAAAGTTACATCTTTGATAAATTTCATCCAGATTTCTCATCTTTCTTGGTGTTGAACTTGCTGAAGAACTTGAAGTAGATGAGGAGCTTGGTGATGAGGGTGAGCTTGAGCTTGAACTTGGAGAATCTTGTGCATTGTCTTCATCATTATCATCATCATTTTGTTGTATTTCAGTATCTTCATCAAAGGAAATTGCTTGACGTTGCACTTTGTTTTCTTTCCAATCCCAAACAGCATTCTCATTGAATACAACATCTCTCCGAATGATCACTTTGTTACTCTTCAAGCTATAAAGTCTGTAACCTTTTGATTGTGAACTATATCCAACGAAAATGCATTTTTCACTCACTTGATCAAGTTTGTATCTACGTTCTTTAGGAATATGTGCATAGCAAATACACCCAAAGACCTTCAAATGCTTCACAGATGGCTTCCTATTACTCCATGCCTCAAGTGGTGTTTTGTTGTCAATTGCCTTTGTTGGACATCTGTTGATTAAGTAAACTGCTGTATACACTGCTTCAGCCCAAAAAGAATAAGGCAATCCTTTGTCATGTAACATAGACTTGGCCATTTCTTCAATAGTTCGATTCTTCCTTTTAGCCACTCCATTTTGTTGTGGAGTGTACCCAACAGTAAGTTGCCTATTCAGCCCAATATCTTCACAAAATCTTTCAAATTCATTTGAGTTGTACTCACCACCTCTATCACTTCTCAACACTTTCACATGCTGTCCACTTTGTCTTTCAACAAGCATAAGCCATTTTTTGAACACAGAGAACACCTCAAGTTTTTGCCTCATGAAATAAACCCATGTCATTCTTGAATAATCATCAATAAAGATGATAAAGTATCTATTTTCAGCTAGTGATGGTGTTCTCATTGGTCCACACACATCTGTATGAACAAGCTCTAATGGAGCTTTAGCCCTCCATGCTGTCTCTCTAGGGAATGACTCACAGTGTTGTTTACCAAGAACACACCCTTCACAAATATCCTTCTTTGATTCAATTTTTGGCAGCCCATAGACCATTTCCTTTTGTTGTAAACTTCTCAAGCTCTGAAAGTTCAAGTGCCCATATCTTTTGTGCCACAACCAGGACTCATTCTTAATTTCCACCTTTAATGCATTATATCTTGGATAATGGAAAGATATAGGAAAGTTCCTGTTTTACTCCATCTTCACATTTGCCATAACTTTCTTTCCATCTCTTTTATCATATATTTTGCAGCCATTGTCTTCAAAGTGTACCATATAACCATGCTCAACAAGCTGTCCCACACTCAACAGGTTTTGCTCCAAATCTGGAACAAGTAATACATCTCGAATGTACTTCGTAGCTTCTTTAGCTTGAATTGCAATTGTGCCTTTGCCTTTTGCTTTCACTATAGATCCATTTCCCATTATAATATGAGAATTCACAGAACTATCAATGTCTACAAAAATACCTCTATTGCTGGTCATGTGATTACTACATCCACTATCAAGGTACCACACATCCTTCTTTTGCTCCGAGGCCATTTGACAAGCATAAAACATATTATCTTCACCTTCTTTTTCTTCTCAAAATTTTGCTTGTTGATTGTCTAGGAATTGACAATCCTTTTTGATGTGCCCAAATTTCTTGCAATTGTGACACTGTGGTTTTCCCTTGAATCAACAATTCCTTTCCAAATGACCAATTCTTTTGCAAATATTACACTTCACTGGAGAGAAATCAGAATTAGAAAATCTTTCTGAAGTATATCTTCCTCTTCCTCTTCCTCTTGAATTTCTACCTCTTCCTCTTCCTTGTCTTCCTCCCCTGGATGCTTCTCCTTTATTAAACTCATGAACTGAATGTTCTTTTTCTGGACTTTTTGAACTAACAGTGAGCTTAGTTTGAAAGGCACTTTCAATGGACTTTTCAATATGCCTTGTCAATCTTTGCTCATGCATTTTTAAAGAACCCATCAACTCATGAACATTCAAAGTAGATAGATCTTTAGACTCTTCTATCACAACAACAATTGGATCAAATTTTTCAGGCAAGCTAATCAGAATTTTTTCAACTATTCTCTTATCAGCAATTTGTTCACCATTAATTTTCATTTGATTTACAAGTTCCATGAATCTAGAGAAATAATCTTGCAAGCTTTCTGAATCTTTCATTCTCAAATTCTCAAATTCTCTTCTAAAAGTTTGGAGTTTGATTGTTCTTACCTTCTCACTTCCTTGAAACTCATTTTTCAAAGTATCCCATGCCTCCTTTGATCTATTTGCTCCAATGATTCTTGGAAAAATAGAGGTTGAAACAGCAACTTGAATGAAGTAAAGTGCCTTGGCATCTTTCTTCCTGTTTTCTCTTAACTTCTCTTGCTGGGCTAATGTGAGAGTTGATATATCATCTGGGACTTCATACCCATTTTCCACTAATTCCCAAACATCCTGGGAGACAAAGAGAGTTCTCATCTTCACTCTCCATTCTTCATATTGCTCTCTATCAAAGATGGAAATATTAGGTTGTTGGATATTCAAGCTGGTATTGTTTCCAGCAGCCATGATTTTGTTTTACGGAAACAAGGGCTTCCTTTCCCACAGATCTGCTTTTCTCTCCCAGATTTGTTGATCAACCAAGCTCTGATACCACTTTGTTGAAATAGATGTTAAAGAAGCTGAGAAAGGTAAGAGCAGAAAGAGGAGAAAACACACAGGAAAAACTCTGTTTTCTATTCTCCACACACTCTGTTTTTAGATTTTCTTATCACTTCTTATAAGAGACAAAAACTTCCTTTTTCTTACATCTAGCTTCCTTGAGAAGCTACTTTAGATAACACCACATATTATAATATTCATAAACTATTACAACAAAGTATTAATTTAACACCAGCAACACCTAATCCATCTATCATAGTTGTGTGTGAATCAGTTCCAAAAACACTATCAGGATATATATAGCACCCCATTTGTGTTGAACACAACTCTAACAAGGTATTCTAAGTTCACCTGAAAATCATAAAGATCATTGATCACCATAACATTTTCATTTTAATTAACCAGTTTTTTCATGTATACATATGTGTAGTTCCATTTTGTTTGCCTATGGTTTCTTAGACCTCCCAGATGTTAAAGAGTGATACCTGGGTTCTCAAGCAACATTTCATACCCGGTGAACAATTCCTGATGCAGGAGGAACACCAAGCATGTTGTCGAATGCTTTTGCTCCCCATTTGAGGAAAGCAAACCCTTATTTGTTTATTTCAAACTCCAGTTCCATATTAGCTTGTAGTGCATTCTCAGATCTTGACACGTCAACCTGGACCGAGTGATCAATGACAAGATCAACTGGAACCTACACAGTGAAAACTTATATAAATACTCAAGAAACAAAAGTGGTGCAAGTTACAACTTCTAGATCATACAACTAGCATCATTCAGGAGTCTACATCCAAAAGTTTGTTGTGATGTTTTTTTTTGTTTCTTCCCTAAACGCAAAGGTACTTACAAGCATCATAAGGATATTCTGTCTATTTCATGACTGATTCCTTCTTCAAGGAGCGAAAGAGCCTCTTTTATGGAACCTAATGAGTTATTTTCTATCTTCAGCATTATCACATGCAAGTTGATTATTGACCATTACCTTGCATGCCTTTGCCAATTTACTATTCTGACATGTGATATATGCAAAAGTTATCCCTAGCACCTCGTCTCTGTCAATCACTCTTATGACAAATACCTATAATACTTCTTTCTCTCCATATTTGAGTTGTTTGACATATTGGAGGAAACCAAATAACTATAGAAGCTCAGTATTCTGCAGTACCCCCTTGTCAATACTGTGTCAGTATGCAAAGAAAATAAAAATCTCCTTTCTGGATTTCAGGAACATAGGGGAGCTAGCTTAGAGTTCCAATTACTATTGGTTGACGTCATAAGACAAATCAGGGCGGGTAAGAGTGTGATACTGAAGTCACCTAACAAGACCATGATGGAGGTGATATGGGGAAATGGTTGACCAGAATAGCGTGAAAGTTTAGGACCAAAGGAGGAGGGGGTGGAGAGAGGTTTGGCATCGAGAAGAGAAACAAGAGAGAGAAGCTCAGTAGCACATTGAGATTAAGAAAGAGAAATCTGATGAGTAGTGCGAGTGTAGATCCTTCATGTCGAACTGAGTGCCAAGAGAAGAAATATGAAAATTGAACATATATTGAGTCATCATGTACGATGATGACAATATCTTGAACATAAAGAAGAGCAATAGTGCAACCATGAGAACAACAAGGCAAAAAAGAGAAGAATCAGCCTTACTAAGAAGGAACCATGCTCGGAGAGAACACTACTGAAGCGAAGCAAACCAAGCATGAGAGCCTGCTTCAACCCATAAAGAGCTTTACAAAATGACACACATGTTCAGGACTAGAGGGATCGACAAAACCAATGGCTGAGTCATGTAGACAGAAGCTTCAAGAGACTTATTAAGAAAGGTGTTATGAACGTAAAGTTGACAGAGCGGCCAATGAGTGCAAGTGACAGAAGGAAAGAGGCAGATGGTTGTAGAGCACGAACGATAGGACTAAAAGTCTCAGTATAGTCAACAATTAATCTGCTGATGAAAGCCCTTTGTGACAAGGCAGGCTTTGTGGCATTCAACACTACCATCGAAGTGACCTTTGGTGCAAAAAATCCATTTACAGCCAGTAGGATTCACGGAGGAACTTGGTGGAACCAAGTCCTTGGTATGATTGCAGAGTAAGCATTAAATTCACGAGCATATCTGCCTTCCAGTGAGGGTGTTTAACAACTTGGGAATAACGCGTCAGATTAAGGTATGGTCGAGGGAGGCTTGGAAGCATGAAGGCAATGGATCTTTTACACTAAAGTAAAATATTCTGGGCTTCGAGATGCCATCTCAGTCACATAACCATCAGATGAAATGGCTTCAGCAGAGAGTACTAAGAGGAGAGGAGGTGGGTTAGATGCCCTGATGGCTGGAGAGGGTGTGGGACTAGGAGACACGACGGAAGGCAATGGGGTGTGAGGGGAACAACAAGCATGGAAGAGGATAAAATGTCAGGGGGTCATGGTAAGAGGAAAGAGGGAGGGGAGCAAGAGGGGAGAATGACCCACTCTCGAATGGTAGCAGAGGTTGGAGAAAGGTTCAAAGGGGAAGGACAAGTAGCAGAGAAGGGAAACAAGCTTTCATCGAAAAGAATGTGACAAGATATGAAAATCTTGCCCGCAAGCAGATTAAGACGCTTGTAACCTCTATGATTCGGAGTGTAGCTGATGAAGATGCATTAGCGTGTGGGGTGATCAAGTTTATGCTGGATATAGGGGTGTAAGGGTAACAAGAACATCCAAGGCAAGAAGAAGTGTGTAATCAGCCAAGCGACCAAAGAGAACTTGATATGGGGATTTGCCTACAAGCACCGTGGAGGGCAAGTAATTAATGAGATAGACAATTGTTTGGAAAGCTTCAACCGAATTAGACTTGGGAAGATGAGCTTTGTCAAGGAAAGTAAGGCCAATTTCAACAACATGACAATGCTTGGGTCCCGCAATCTTATTTTGTTTGGGGGTATGTGGACAAGAAATGCGATGAATGATACCATGATTTCCAAAGGGCTTCCTATCGAATTCGCCACCACCATTGGTTAGGAAAGAGCAATCTTGACCGTTGTCATAATGTGAGGAAAACAAGAGAGGACGTGGCTTTTGCCATCGACAAGATACAACCATAAAATACAATAGAAATCATCCATAAGAATAAAAAAAATACAAATAACCGTCATTGGAGATTACAAGAGAGGGAGCCCATAAGTTCGTATAAACTGAATGTAAACAAGACAGAGACAGACTTTGGCAAATAGAAGGGAAGTTTAGACATCTTCTGAGCCATATAACTGGGGCAATTTGCTTCACGTTGCAATGCTTTATTGAAAACAATACATCTAATTATGCAAAGTCCTTAAGACACGCCTATGTGGATGAAAGACGCACGTGCTTGACAGCACCACTAGCTTGGCGGGAAGAAACTGAGCCGAAACCATGAAAGAAGGTGGGTTGAGCAGACAAGGGATAAAGCCGTCATCAAGTTAAGCCCATATGAAGGATCCTCCCCGATTTCCTGTCCTTGATTGCAAAGCTAATAGAAGATAGAATAAAGTTGCAGTTAAGATCACGTGTTACTTGGGCAACCCAAAAGCTGATTTTTCTGGATTTGAGGGACACACAAGGCATTATGAAGTAGAAATGTGCTGTGAGAACAGTCTGAGAAGGAAGCGGCATCATTTGTTAAGTGGTAGGTGGCACCCATGTCAGGCTACCACTATTGATCGGGGGGACAGCTAAAAGAGAGAGCAAAGCTTTGGGGCAAGTCGTCAGCATGAAATGCCTGTTAAGCCGCTGCCGAAAATGTTGATTAGGTCTTTCTAATGCAATGAAACCCTGTAACACATTCGCTACTTGTGTGAATTCTTGCAAAGTTCCTTCAAAATCACTTCTCATTTATCCGTTCACAAACTACATCATTTGTTCTCTTTGTTGGCTCTACTAGCAGTGGATTTGATCTTGAAGTATGAGCTTGTGAGCGAGTACAGTGGAAAAGTAGATGTTAGGAGCAAAATAGATACACAAAATAATTGTGTTTGTTTGTATCACTTGCATTGGCGGCGAAGGTTAAGTGAGGAACTTGAGTGGCTATGCATGTTAGAGAATCGTTAACCGCTCTACACCAATGATGTTAGACGTGATAATGAACCAAATAAAAAGGAGTCTTGGTTACGCTCGAAAGAATCACCATTGCTGCTCTTGTCCTCCTTGCACAATCACCTCGCCACGATGCAGGCAAATCCTGGCTTAATGCGGCTCTCCACAGTAGAAGTAACCGCCTCTAGGGGCGCCCTTACCACGCTTCTTGTGAGATCTTGAACCTTGTATCATTCGTTCTTCTTCCCCTTGTGATGACAGTGACGCTTCTCGTCATCACTCCACTTGTCATTTATCGCCTTGGGTGAGCCATCGTGATCCCTTATCTCTCCCACCTTTGGCACATCATGCCTTGGAGACATCAGCTTATTGTCCGCCTTGAAGTCTTCCAACTGTTCAACAATTCCTGTACGAAAGCCTAGTCACAGGTTTCCATCCTTCTTAGTTATGTAGCAATCTACTGCTTCAAACCATCAACCAAGAAGTGAAGTTTATGCCTCTTGGACATCTAAGAGATCTAAAGCATCAAAGCTAAGACCCATGGATGATCCCCTTCTGCTTCAACCTCTGCCCATGGATCATCGTCAAGTCCTCCACGCTCTCCTAGTAGAACTACTTCTTGAGAGCCTTTTGAACTTCTCCAGATGTGGATGTCCCACTAATCGGTATAGCGACATCTCCACCACAAAGCAGCTACCTCTCATCAGTGTCGAGTGCCTCGTACCATCACTCTGAGTGGCAAAAGTAGTTGTCTACCTGCCTTACGTCCCTCACTTTGTTGCAGGACTTAGGGCCAGGCACTGTCTTCCTTTTCGGCAGCATAGCAATACTACCTTGTCTGGTGGCCCTTGTAAGCTCTCTCCCAGAAGCGGCCAACTCATCTTGGAGTTTCGCCACTTAATCCTTGAGTCCTTGCACCGTTGCACCTCTCTCTTGGTGAAGTGGGCGACCTTCTGGTCGATCAAGTCTTCTAATTCCACAGTAGCACATCAATCTTCTTCTTTGACACGCGGAGATGACTATCCAACTCCAACTCATCTCGCCTATTGAAAATAAGATCTGGCTGAATTGTGAATTATGCTGCATGTGTTCTCCAAATGCCTCGATCTTGGCCTTCATCCGGGTCTCGGCATCTTCGATAGCACCGTTCTAACTTTTAGACATCTTCTTCGGTCATGGGTGTTGTCCTTGACAATCTCGTCCCCCGAGGTCGCTATTGCTGCTCCTTTGCTTATGATCCATCCAATCAAATCTCTGATACTGCTTTTCATGGACCTAGAGCTTTGGCCTCGAAAGGCTAGCCTAATCCGTGCTGCACCTAGACAAGCAATGATGTCTGCTGCCTAAGTCCGCATTTCACCTCACTATATATATATATATATATATATATATATATATATATATATATATATATATATATATATATATATATATATATATATATATATATATATATATATGGGAGCTGATCCGTTAAGAGCGCTAGCAACTTGGGTTAAGTTGCTAGCGCGATCTGTGGAGGGTCCAGATATTTTTTTTTTACGTTTTTTTAAGTCCGTCCGCTATATAATGTAGCGGACGATCTTTTGACAAAAATACCCCTGATCTCTGAACTGAGAACGTTGTATTTTATAGGCACAGTATCCGTCCGCCACATACTGTGGCGGACAAGCAAGCCAAGCAAAATTTTAGCATGTATGATGAAATCAGCGAAGGAGAAGTTCTCAGGTGATACTTGACATCACCAGTTCTTATATAACGCCCAACTTCATCCACATGCTTATTGCTAAATTCACGAAAGATTTGATGTAGTGGCTTCCTAACAACGTTACCCAACACATTCAATCTTCCTTTGTGAGGCATCCTAATGACAATGCTCTCAACCCCAAGATTTGCCGACCGATCAAACATCTCTTTCATGCCAGGAATCAAAGTCTCACAACCTTCCAAACCAAACCTATTGGATGCAGTCCACTTAGTAGCCAAGAAGTTCTTAAACTGAGTACTCCATAGAAGCCTGTCAAGAATAACCACACGACGCTGCCTATTATACTACATCGGCGCAGGTTGTCAAGAATAACCACTCCTGATTTGGACCCAGCTCTTTATGGCTTTCACAATACGCCTGCTCAAGTCGTGTCAATATTGCTCTGAGGGTTTGCACTGGATGGTTCTCAACCAAAAACCCGACCATTCTCCATGCACCAAGAAAGAATTCTCGATCTAGGTCAGCTTCGGTAAAGCCATAAAGTGCTGGGTCCAAATCATCAGGAATCTAGGTTCAATTCTCGATCTAGATCAGCTTCAGTTGTCTCCTTGCCTGGTTCATTATATGACATAAGACAAGAGAAACAAGGCCTAATTGAGAGAAGCAAGAAAAGAAATGGGTTTGTCTCCTTGCCTGGTTCATTATATGACATAAGACAAAGAGAAACAAGGCCTGATCGAGAGAAACAAGAAAAGAAATGGGTTTGGATTGTCCGTCACATTATGTGGCGGATGGTACTGACCCATAAAATACAACGTTCTCAGTTCGGTGATTAGGGGTATTTTTGTCACAAAATCGTCCGCTACATAATGTAGCGGACGGACTTAAAAAAAGCGTAAAAAAAAAGATCTGGACCGTCCACAGATCGCGCGTGGACGGCCAGATCGCGTTAGCAACTTTGTCAATTTTGCTAGCGCTCTCAACGGATCAGCTCTCTCTCTCTCTCTCTTTCTCTTTCTATATATATATATAAAACTGAAACCTTTGCTAAATTTTGCGACACGTAGGATTTTTATAACTCTATCTATAATACCCAGAAAATTCTGATATATTTTTATGGGATAATTTAACTTCTTAACGATGAATAATTACTATTTTTATTATTATTCTCTTAATATCGATTTACTTTTAGCGACAAAATTGGGGAACACTATAATTACGATCTTAGCGACAAATTTAAAAGCATAAGATATAACTTACGCTAGCAGTTCGAAATAACATTAATTGAGGTATTAGTAGCAATTAGCGAAACAATAATTTAGGAACTTTTGGCGATAAAATTCTTTTGTGAACACTGATAGTTTCTAAATGACCACTTTTAGCGACACATAGTGGAGCGGATTAGCGTAACAATCATTAATAATTTGCTAACATGTAGTTCATTGTAAGTATTTTATTTTCGAACCATATTTCATAATCATAAGTTGGGTTATAAGTTTTGGCGACAAATGGGAGTGTAGGTTTTCTTTTCAGTTTCAAATTAGGGTTTTCATCCCACACACACACACACACACACACACACACACACACACACATATATATATATATATATATATATATATATTATACATAAAACATAGTTATGGGGCAGCCACCCTTCTAGCCGTCAGACTCCATCTTGTTCACGGTAGAGAGAGATATCGAGAAGAGAAAGAAGAGAGCTTTAAGGGGAAATTTTCCGGCAAGCTCCGGCAATCGCATAGGAATTTCGGTAAGCCTTCTTTTAGTTTTTTTCTCTCTCTTAGTTTATGGAGATCAGTTTCAGTTTCATTGTTGTATTGCATATATGACTGTGGGTATATGGATCTATTGGATGTGAGAAGCTGTGAAGAGGGAAAATAAATTGTTGAGAGTTTAAGGAGTTTAGCATTATGTCGTGAGGTTGCCAAATATGGTGAGTGCATGGTGGGCACGGGTGAACGGGTTTGGAGCCATGAACAGCCACGGCTGCCGGGGATATGAGTTGCAACACCGCCATGGATCATATGAGGGTAGAAACAAATTCAGTGGCTGTGATCTAGATAGAGAAAACAACCATGACGGGGCTGTGGGTATGGAGAGAGAGAGAGATAGAGAGACCTGCTGTGTGGGTGCCGAGTGTGTGAGCTGTTGTATATGGGAACTGTAGTGGAAGAATCTAGGTGACAGTGTATGGGTATATGAGTGAGTTTTAGTTGTGCGTGAGTGTTGTACGTGTATATGAGTGTGCGTGAGTATTGTGTGGGTTTATGCGTAAGGTGTGTGCAGTGTAATGTGTCTTGGAGGAGATGAAGGGGGAGTGTGACAGCAAGAGAGAAAGGAAACTTGGGAAGAAAACCCCACTGCCGTGGACGGTGCTCTATTTGGGTTGGTAATGTGGTCTAGTGTGTGTTTACGTGTGTGAGAAATGAACAAAGGGAGAGGGCACGGCACTGCTATGAGGCAGTGTTTGTTTTTGTGTGTTTAGTGCCCAACTGTGAGGCAATTGTGTGTGAAAATGTGGGTATAGTGAGCGACTAGGTGTATGTATGTAGTGTGTGATGAGGTGTGTGAAATGGGTTCAAAGAAAGAAAAAAAAAGAAGGGTGAAGGAAGAGAGTAGCAGGTGTGGGTTGTGCCCATGAATAAATTGAGAAGCGAATGAGGCTACTGTCGTGAGGCAGTAGCTTTGGGAAGACCTACTGGAAAGTGAAGGCAAGAGATGTGCTTGCGTGAGTAGTTACATATGAGTGTGTGTGGTTGTTTACGTGAGGTGCAAGCCAATGAGAGAGTGCAGGTGAGTGCTAAAGTGGTTTCAGGTAACACTGCTGGGTGAGTATGAAGGAGTCGACTGTGTAGAGAGAGGAAAAGTCCTTGTTTTAAAATGGGACTCAAAAATGTCGCTAAAGGAATTATTGTTTTTAGCATTCATTTGCAGAAATTTTAAATATAACTAGAAATTTATTTGGACAAAAATTAAAAGAGTAACTTATATTATTTTTGCAAAATCTACATACAGTAAAATTTTTAGATTTTTTGGAGCTCGGGAAGCGTGCTAACTAATTTTATTCGTAAAAGAGATTGCGATGAATTTTAGAATAGTAAATTAAGTTATTAAATTCTGAAACTTCCACAATAATCTTATATAGCTAAGATAAGGTAGTTTCTAAAGTTTTGAAAATCTTGAAAGTCGTTTGCTATTTTTAGCACTGATAGCAGCGTAGCGCTTGATCGAAAATCGCATAGCGCATTACTATTACAACAGTTTACTAAACTATTTTTAAAGGCCAGTTCTGAATATATTTAGGCAAAGAACGAAACTAAAACTTCCCATATTTTTGGGAAACCTTCGACGCGAAATTTTCTAGGCATGAAAAATGTCTCGAACAATTTTATTTTAAAATAGGTTTTTTTGAATTATTTAACATAGTAAAAAAATTTACTTTTAGCCTAGAATTATACAGTGACCTAAAAGTGCTGAGAGGCTTAGATGTCTAAAATTTTGTGGCATTCCGGTGCCGTTGGATATATTTTTGAAAATAGGAACATTAACGCTCAATTTAAGGAGTGACTTAGGGTTCCGAGTGGAAAATTTTCCCGAAAGGCCATTATGGTCCGAAAATTGCACCTAGCTATTTAAAATATTCTTTCCGATTATATTGGAGTATATAACGGTACGTTAGAGGTCGGGGGCTAAATATGAATTTTACAGAAGTCGAGGGGTGGTTTGAATTTAACTCACTTGAGAGAAACTTAATGTTTAAGTATGATTGAACTGAAATAAATAACATATCTTTATTGTTTAGGTTTCAATAGACAAGAGATAGGGCAGGTTTGGGAACAAGAACCAGAACCGCTTAACTTTCCAGGTAAGTACTCTTACCATATTCCTCCGTATACCCTATTTTCTGTTTATGTATATGTACAAATGAATTGTTGTTTAAAGCTTTTCACACGCTACTGCTTTTTTGTATATTGTTTGATGAGAAAAAACATCAAAATGCCATGGAATGTTTTCTATGAGTAGTGTTCTAAAGTAGGCTTATATATGTTGAATGAGACGGTATTATGGCTTGGTTGTTGCGCTCCATATCCATGGGAGAAAGTTGGATTGTTGGGTCCTGGTCAACGGGACGATACGTTGACGCACAGTACTGTTGCTCGTGGTGCGTCCTTGCGTCCACAACAATATGTATCCCTGACGAAGGAGGGATTGTGGGCCCAAGTTGGGGGGGGTGCATACCCTGACCGAATAATATTTATCCCGGTAGAGTAGGGATTGTGGGCCCTAGTCAGGGGGGAATGTACGCTGACCACAACATACCCATGTTATGATGAATTGTGTTAGTTGTTAATGAGCCTTCTTGATGTCATACTTCGTTACTGTGAATCTTGAATGAATTGCTTTCATAAAGCAATTATATGTATAATATTTTTTGTGAAAATATTTATCAGTTTTAAATTTGAGAAAAACCTTGGCATGTTTTTATGAATCCCAAAACCTATTTTAGGGATATGGTATGTGTACTTACTGGGCCCCAAGCTCATTCTTTTAAATATTTTTCAGGTAATAATCTAGATGGAACCGAACTGATGAAGGCCACCAGGATTATGGTAGACGACTGCTAGAGGAGTTGTAGTCCTCTTAGATTATTTAACAAATCATTAGGTGGTATGCTAGTACTGGATTTGTAATTTGAGATTTTTGAAGCTTAGATCTTTACCGGATAGTCTATGTTAGTTGTTAAATAAAGAATGTCATTGGAGATTTATTGAGAAATTGTAAGCGTGACTTTAGAAATATTATTAAGGATAAAGATTTAAATTACTTGGTTATATAATTTTTGTATACCGGTTATAGTAAGGCCTGGCAGAGCCCTTGGTTGGAGTCCATTAGGTTTGCGGTCGGTCATGGGCCTAGCTCGCGGGCCTGCCAGTGGGTTCGGGTCGTGACAATATCTTTGCGACAAGTAAGACTTTTAAAGAGTTTTCTCCTTCTGACATGTAAGCTTCAACTTTGCATGTGGTAATCCCCTAACTTTGTTGGTCTCTTTATTTAGAGTCCAACTCTTTTGAAAGATTTATAAAATTCAAGAATCCTATTTGTTTTGGTATTCTTTTCTTTTCTACTCTATTTAATTATTTACTATAATTTATTATTAAAAAATTTGTAGGTATAATTTATGCCATATTTTAAAACTAAAAAACTAATTATACACCTTCTAAAACTCTACCTAATCATTATACTTATATATTAGGCCTTAATTTTGATATTAAAACCTCAAAAGCACTTTAAAATAATAATATAAAATTGCAAAAATGTAAAATACTAAAATCATACCCTATTTACTAATTCTTTAGTATGATCATTGGTCTTATTTAACTCTTTACTATAATTTATTATTACAAATTTGTAGGTATAATTTATGCAATATTTTTAAACTTTATAAAACTAAGAAACTAATTATACACCTTTTAAAATTCTACCTACTTTAACTTTGCATGTGATAATTCTCTAACTTAGCTGGTCTCTTTATTTAGAGTCCAAGATTCAGAAATCCTATTTGTTTTGATATTCTTTTCTTTCTCTATTCTATTTAGGGCTAATTACACCCATGTCCCTGAGGTTAGGGGGTAATTACACTCGTGTCCATAAGTTTGAAAAATTAACACTTATATCCTTTGCCCTAACGGAATAGAAGAATACCTAACGGTTTTAGTAAAATGACCGTATTACCCATGACTTAAAATATAATTTCTTAACATGCCACTCTTTACTTTTAAAATGTAATTTCTCTCTTATATTTCTTTCTCCTCTTTTTCTTCCCAGCCAGTCATGTACACATACCCCAACCATACCCTCACAAACCATGACCAACTACCATGCACCACTGCCGTGACCCACCCCAACACCACCGTTGTGCCCCTTACGCCGGAGCAAGCTATACACAACGCCCACAACACCACCGCCGATCAATACACTGCACTAACCCACAACAGAAACAAGATTTATGTTAAATAATAACCAAAAAAAAAGAGAAACAGATCTGATGATGGTGGAAGGCCGTGGGTATGGTGCTGGGTTACGGAGATGATGGAGGATCGCGGATACAATTATGGTGGTTGATCGGTCGTCGGTGGTGTACGAAGGTGAGAGAGGTGAGACCGGGATCTGTTGGGGGTTGTGGCGAGGCCGACTACGTAGCGGCTGAGTAGATTTCAAGGGCAGGGGTGACGGAAGGTGATGGTGGTGGTTACGGGGGGTGGCTGGATCTGATTTGGTTGCGACGGGCCATTGTGGCGGCGGTGCCGAGGTAAATGGGGCTACCGTGAATGATTGAGGTGGTGCGCGATAGAGGGGAGGGCGGGGTGGGTGGGGCTGAGATGGGGCAACGACGGCATGGCTAGGCGGCAGCGGCGTGAGTTAGAATTTAGGGAGAATGAAAATTAGGGTTGAGCTGGGGGGTGGGGGGGAGGGATGAGAATTAGGGTTTTTCATATTTTTTAAAAAAAAGGTATTTTAAGGAAATTAAAAACCATATTAAGAAATAAAAAATTTGAAGAGAGATAGAATTAGAAATTAAAATTTCAAAATTAGGGTTTTGAAGCCCTAATTTGTGAAACCCTAATTCAAATTAGGGTTTCAAAACCATAATTTTCAAACCCTAATGATAAGAAAAAGTGAAAAAAATAAGGGTTCGAAAATACCATAATTTAAAAAATACGTATGAATACGTATAAAAATACCCTATATGGTATAAGGGTAGTATTGGACAGTATTGTCATTTTTAAAATACGTAATGATGAACAGTAAACTTTTTGGATGGAACCCTGACGGATGGATACGGGTGATACATTTGAAACATTTTTTGTCACGAAATGTTACATTTTGAAACTTTGTGTCCTTGACTGTAATTACCCCCTAACCTCAGGGACATGGGTGTAATTTGTCCTTCTATTTAACTCTTTATTTTAATTTATTATTAAAAAATTGTAGGTATAATTTATGCAATATTTTTAAAATTTAAAAAATTAAGAAACTAATTATAAACCTTCTAAAACTCTACCTAATCAATATACTTATACAATAGGCCTCAATTTCGATTATTAAATCTCAAAAGTACTTTAAAATAACAATATAAAATCTAAAAAATGTAAAATACGAAAATGATACCCTACTTAGTAATTCTTTAGTACGATCCTTTTGTAAATCTTATAAAATTAAAAAACCAAATCAACTTCTTTCAAAACTCTACATAATCCAAAAAGACTTCATTTTTGAGGAAATATAAATAAAATCTCACAAATATAAATAAAATCTCGCAAAAATAACAAAAATCATGTATGAAATAAATGATTAATCTTTACAAATTAAAAGGCAAGCTTTTCATAGCGTATATTTTTGTTTTTACCTCCATCTTTTAATTATTCAAAACATCATCCTATTTGTTTTTGTTTTTTTTTTCCTTTTTAAAGAAATCTTATTTCTCCATAAGCTTTATTGTAACTTTTGTCTTTTTACACCAATTTTCTTAAAATCTAACATGTTACGCACAATATGAACAAAATATTTAGAACCAATTATATTGGATCTCCAAGAAAAATTAAAATCAATTGAAGAATAATTTGTGACAAACTGAGAATAAGTTTGTAGAATAAAAGAGATGAAAAGATAAACAACCGCAAAAGAGAGAAGCCTGGGTGGCCCCACGGTGGTAATGGTATAACCGAAATGTCAGTGCTAGATGTGAGAGTGTGAGAGTGGTAATTTATGCAATTATGCGAGTGATCAGCCATGCTAATTACGATAGTGATAATTGTTGTGGTAGAATTGGAGTGTTGGTAGTGAGATTTTGATTATGTAGTGACAACATGTGGCTGTAGCGGTGTTGGCGTGTACTACGCTAATGCTTGTGGTGGTGATAGTCATAACTAAACGGTGGTAGTGTAAGAGGTGATGGTTGTTGTTAGAGTTGTTGTAGTAGTAGCACTAAGGTATTTTGAGGTAATATTAATTTACATTACAGTACCGATTGATAAGTTATGATCTAAACTGGATTGAACAAGTGATGAACCTAAAAAAGCTGACGGTAGAAACATGAAAGTGCACTGATGAGCAAAAGTTATGATATGGTGGAGGTAACTGCATTTGTATTGGCAATGATAGCGCTAATTAAGATATTTGAAGGTAGTGTTAGTGTAGTATTAATAGACGGGTTATGCCGATAATCTTTTTCAGATAAGCGATGAACTTAAATTAAAACATAATGATTTTAGTTTAGTTCTACTAGCAACTTGAAGGTGAATAAATTATATCCAGGATTAGAAGCAGTAAATTTTTTTCTCTAGAATGACTTTTATCTTTCGATTTTGATTTTGTTCCCACATTTTGATTCCTTAAAGTTTTGTTAATTAGGCAAGACGATATTTTTGTAATCTACTCACTGGCTACACTAATATAATATTTCAATGGTATTTTCATTAAGTCATGTTAGCAACACTTTAATAAGTTATATATAGATAGAAACACTTTCAATACTATTTTTCCTTTTCATTATGCAAGGAACAAATAACATACACAAAGAGTTTCTCATGAAGAAAGAATGTGAGTGAATTTGACATTTATACTTATAGGAAGATTGAGATTCATATACACCACCAGTAAATAAGTTATAACACTCTTTACTAGATTAAATTCAAAAAAAATCGGAAGTGATACTACAAATAACTGGCTTTTTTAATCATATTGGTTCTGGATATATCATTGATACATAATAACGATTATATATACGAAGCTTCAAATATTAAACTAAAAAAATTTAAATTCAGTTAAATAGTAGTACAAGATTGTTGTCATATGTCGTCGCGAAACGTTAATGAAAAGACATCTTAAGTCTATAAGACTTTTAATTGTGACGTTTCTGACGTTCACTTCTTATTAAACACACAAAAATCGAAAGTGATGGTACAAATAACTGAGTTTTTTTTAATTATATTAGTTTTGGATATATCATTGATACATACTAACGATTATATCTACAAAGTTTCAAATATTAAATTAAAAAGTTTAAATTCAGTTAAATAGTAACAAGATTGTTGTCATATGTCATTGCGAGATTGATACGTACTAACGAGATTGTTGTCACATGTCATCGCGAAACGTTAATGAAAGGTATCCTAAGTTTATGAAACTTTTAATTGTAACGTTCACAGAGTAAAAACTGATCATATTAAATCATGCATACTAATTTTTCAAAAGTTCTATTCAAAGGTAATCTTCTATATATTAAATTTCTTACCTGCAGTTCAAAAAATAACAGTTATAAATAATCTATAAAAATACATTATAAAAAATATTTTTAGAAAGTGAAGAAAATTAACAGTTGTAAAATATTTATAGAAATAAATATTAGACAATATTTAAGAAATTAAAGAATGCATCATGCATTGCACGGGTCCCTTAGCTAGTCTTGCCTAATTCTTGACAAGCATGACACCACCACTCGTTACCTCCTTCGCTATGAGTCGATAACAAGCCCCTTAGCCTCTCACTCACACACACACACACACACACACAGGCAAAGTGTATATTAGACTTAGAAAGTACAAGACTTGGGAGAGGACTTGGATGCTCCTACCCAAACGGTTGTTGGATAGGCATCCACCATCTCAATGGACATAGAAGATTGACTTGATCTTACGGCTACATATTCTTCCAGAATGTTCTCTACTTATCTCTAAGTTTCCCTCCCTTTTTACCTACCAGGTCACCCTACAATATGTTATACAATTTTCTACCATTTCTGCCGCTTTGGACACAAAAACACACCGTGCAATCCAAGTTTGCCCGGTCATTGCAAGAATGGCAACCCAGTCAGTGTTTTCGCAGGAAACGGCCTCTCAAATGTGCGGTGCATTACAAATGCCACCAATTTGCAGCTACTAACTGTGATCGAATTTTTTTTTGGAGCAGCGTCACTAGCTAGTATCCATTGTTAACGTCTAAACCAAGCTTGAAGTATGGTTACAAGACAGATGAATTAGCACATGTAAAAAACCTTACCAACGGGTTAATTTTATTAGAATCACCACCAAGCTTGCTAATAGCACTTCGCATGCATGCAAGATCCACAATAGCAGGAACACCAGTAAAATCCTGACATCCAAACATTCAGAAACATCATACTTTATAGCGATGCATTTTCAACAAACACGCATTCATGAATTAACTCATAACATACTTCCTCCATCCCAAAGATGAAATCTTTTGCCCCTTCAACTATTCTAACGCTTTCAGATGTTATTAGAATGACTTACATAAATCTTTGGTAATTGATGAAAAGTTCGATTACATGGCTGTCAACGAATAATTCACGGGGCAAGGGCAAGACACCCCTCTATTCCTTCACGATATGGTGGGATTAGCCATGCTTGCAACCTCCGAACACCTCGTACGAAATATCAGAAGAGCACACTAACGCACAAGTACCCACACTACACATTTACCTGAAGGAGAACTCTAGCAGGCTTGAACGAAATTTCCACCTGTTTTGGGGGAGTTATTCAAGAAGTATTCTTACAGAGAAAGGCAGCCTATCTGTTTTACACAGACATGCACATATCAACCACATGGATATGGAAACAACGAAAACTTTCAAAACGTATGAAACAATTTACTCTTTCACTTTTGTGATCTAACTTATCGAAAGTGGAGTTGCACAAACCATATCGCGGGCGGTCGAGATCTAGCAAACTGTAGTACTTCCCAAATTCACCACCCTCAGGCTTGTCCAGTGTCCTCAATATTCTCTCAAAAGGATTTCTGCTACCTGTAATTCATTCGACAACAATACTGAAGCTCAGACAACTATATTCCAAAGCTGAGAGTGAACAAGCTCCTTGTTGAGTTGCTGAGAAAACTGAGGAATAGAGAATCAAGTAAAATTCTTTGTAGCAAAGGGTATTGTTGCTGCTAGAATATTGATCGGGAACCACAGCCGGGAAATGGACCTGCAAAATAGAACACGGAGTGACAATCCACTGGGGTGTTTTGGTGGAGGATGCTCCAATGCTAAAGTCAGAATCTCGCTACAAGGGTGGAGCTCTGAATAGCAGACAAGGGACTGGGTACTTGTGTGTGTCCTTGTTCGTACTGAGGTCTTGTTCATAATATAGTATCATCTCCAAAGAATCCTTCTTACTTCAAGACTCTCTTCTGATAGGTCTCCTCCTCAGTTAGAACCATGTTAGGATTCTGATGCCGTGCCCGAGGCACATCGTTGCGCCCTATCAAGACTCTGTCACCCCTGGTAGGGCTTATCTCAAACACGTGTCCTTAGGTCAACTCGGAGTCAATCGTGCCATGTGTTACCTCTCGGTTGGATGAGTACATTTAGTCATATCAGGTATGTTTAGGATTCAACTTTGGTACTGATTATGCATTTTGCTCCATTTTCTGGCCAACCAAGCATGGGCGTAAGACCAAGAATTCATACCATGGTGGGCGATGATCAGAATTTCAAGTGTTGAGCGGAGCAAAAGATGGTATAATGGACTGAAAGTGAAGCGGTGACAATCAGGGGGAGTGAGAGCTAGAGGTGGGCAGTAATGATTGTAGGTGGAGGATGGAAAGCACGTACACGCGTACTTCGTTGAAGGTTCTAACGTAATGGAAACCGCCGATGCCCGCCGCAACCGCATGGCGCCATTTGATTCGTTTGAATGTGTCCGTTGAACTACACCCAACAAAAATTGAACAAGTACGATTTTGAGCTACCAAAAAAGAAGATTAGATCGTTTTGCCTAAGCCAACTTTGGGTTCTTTTTTTTGCTATGGTTAGTGCAGACACCCATAGTTGTTCACTACTTAAATATCTAAAAGCGACGAAAATTCAAGTCCTCATTTGAAAAGGTGTCAAATAAGATGATGGGTTCAAGTGAAAATTAGATTGGATTGGAAGAAGTCAGTACTGAAGTTATTTAATGGCCCTAATCCAATTATGTGATCTTGTTACTGTAAAATCAGAATCAAGTCCAATTTTGACTGAAAATCGTTTCATAATTAAATGGGGACAAAATCTCTTCTTTATAAAATCAAGGCTCAATTCATGGGTTTTTCCTAAAGTAATTCTACCACTTCGCCTACAAATGAAGGGATTGGAATATAAAAAGAAAGATACACAAGGTATTCACAAACAAAGTACAAGTTTTGTCAAAACTCTCTCGCCTTAAAAATTCTTACACTCTCGACTTCATTTATAGAACAAGGTGTCATTCTTAACTAGAGTGATTCCAAGACACAAAAATTAATTTCATTTCAAAGAGAAACTCGCCTTCACTTTAGATGATTCTAAAAGTCGAGAATCACCACACTTCCTCGAGATGAAGTCACGAATCTATCAATCAAGGACCGTTTAGACAATCTTTCAACTATGAAGACGAAGAAGTCAAAGTTAACATTTCAAGACCAAGCTATTTCAGCCATTGAACTTTGACCAATACATAAAGTTGCAGAGTGAAGTAAATGGAATTTTGTGCATTATTTCATCTCTCGCAGCTTAGACATGAAATCTCCGTGTACAAATGCTTGACGCGCCTAGTAGGATCACCGTGTCTTTTATCCTTTCCTCCATATAAGATTTTCAAATAACCTTCAACATAAGTAGAGCAGACTCAAGTGAAAAAGAACACCAGAAAAAGCAGCGCCTAGAGAAGCAACAGCAGTAGCACTAGTAGCACTTCTACCGATCTCGTGCTCTGAAAGTAGGGTCAATGATGAAATTTTCAGCTCGGGCGAATTAGTATTTTTGTTAAACTTTTAAAAAGGCATTTTCGTGAGAAGTGATACATTTGAACTCTATCAGCGATGGTAACGTGATGATATAGCATATAATACAGAAATACTTAAAAAACGATTAACATTAATTAACAATTAACAATAATAATGGAGTTCACGTGCCAAAGCTAGAGCCAGATATCAATATTTATTCTTTCTGAAAATACATTAAAAGCAATCTCGGTCCAATGGGCCGAAAGTGTTAACCGTTGAGATGTCGTCGCTAAAGTTGATGAACCCACCAGATCAAAGTTCGTGACTCACATCTATCTGTCCACTTCTTTTTGGCCCAGTTTTACAATAGGCCTAACTCCTCTATTAATTTTGGTTTTGTGGAAATTTATTTTTGGATTAAAAGCCCTTTATTTCAGTGAAAGAGCAACATATACAACTTACCCTGTAAAGAAAACAAAATTTACATCTGCTCATGTACCTTGTGGACAATTTACTGCAATTAACTGTAAATATATATATATACGAATGCACAATTGATGGCATATGTGTGCATTCACCGTATTTTTTGCAAAGTTTTGTCTAGCTAGCAATTCGAAATCGCAACTATTGCTCAATATTCTTCACCTCTAGATCACAGCGCAAACTTTTTTATTTAAAAATGCTTAGATTTCCCTCCTCTCATCTACAACAAATTGTCACAGCAACAGCCAGCTTTCATGTTCTTGCTCTAAAGCTTTCTCTGTAAACTTGGCCGCCACAAACTCAATAAGCTGAGTACACTGCTGAATCTGCCACTTAATCTCCAATTGATTCAAAACCTGTTGCAAGGCCTGTTTAGTGTAAGAGCAGTACATATTTAAGTTACCAAGTGCTTCTCTACTGAAAGAGCAAAGACAACATCTATCATCAGCGATAGCATTTCATCGTATCATACCAGGGGCGGAGCCACCCCATGATGGCCCCCCAAAATTTTAGAAAATTCGTTTTTAATTTTTGAATAACGAGTAATTGTTTTTAAAATATTTATGAAACTACCATTCTGTTGTAAATTAATGTATTAGAATTTTATTTTATTGCGTTTTTAGGTTTTTTGTCACCAACCGTCATAATTTTTGTGTTTCTCATTTCCTTACTCCATTTTTATTCTTCCAAAATTCAAATTTCATATCTTCAGATTACAAAGAAACATTAAGAGATCAAGGTTACTTCTTTTTCTTATTCTAAATTCTTATAGTATGTTAACTTATATGTGACTATTGTCCTCAATATAATGAGTAATTGTTGTTGACTAACCTTAACAACTTAATATAATAAAATTATATTATTAATAGTCAAATTGAGTAATTTATTTTGCACTTAACATATTCAATAGTGCGCCTGAATTTATGTTAGCCATCAACCTTTTTATGACCTTTTTTGATCCCCTCGATTGTACTTCCTGAATCCGCCCCTGTATTAACCATCTCTAATTTGTAGCTTCTTGCAACAAACTAACCACAAAATCACAGTATTTCAGGAATATGACCAGGAAACCAAACAAGTCTCCCCTAAGGCTAGTGGAAATTTTTCGGGATTTTGTAAAATTTTTGGAAAATTTTAGGTAATAGCAGGGGAAGACTTGGCAAAACGGAAAAATCCAGTAATCCAAATAAATAAGTTATAAATAAATAAATAAATAAATAAATAAAATGTACTAAAGATCAAACGATTTTCTGTTGACAGCCAATTAGTCGGTTTTCATATTACAAAATAAAGCACTAAAAGAAAAATAGACTCATCGCTAAAGAAGCTTGCAGACACAGAGGACCAAATTTCACTCTACAGCATTAAAATGTTGCTATGTATATTTCAGTGACAAGCTGCAGGAATAAAGTTAAGCCTTAACTGCGGGCAAAATAATGTAGTCACACAGATCGTGTAGACTTTCCTCGAGTCTTCTAACTTCTACCCTTCGCCTCAAATCACTAAGCCGTTGGGCAACTCACCTTCATGTTACAGATCAAGAATGAAAGTCTGCGTTCTAGTCTTTTTCAGATTCTTCTCGGATGATGTTACTTACATGAGTTAACTTGTTCCATTTTTCATGAGATGTTAAGTGAGTTAATAATTTGCAGCACAATTTGTGGTCATTGATTAGGCCTTGCCAACCTCTATTGCTTAACTTCGAAGCTAGTATTATATAGATGACACTGAGACTGACAGCAACCCTTTTTTTGTATAGAAACCAGGGAAGATGAGTACATCCAAAATTCCGTTCTCCTCCATTTGCAGAGGGTGGGCAGGGTTGCATGATGGGGAAACCTGGCCAGAATGATTGTTACAAGCAGCCCAATTAGCTATAGGAATGAGACTGATAGGGACCTGTATGAATTCGTGTATATTCTAGTCTTAATCACATTTCATTGTCTCCATTCCCCTGAGGGAGGGTCCAGATTTGGTAAATTTAATCTGGCTTCTTCTGTTATAATTTGTTAGCGATAATAATACTAGACCTTTCTTGCGGGATTCTTCAACTTTACACTGCACAACTTTGCACTCTTGAATCTATCGACTTCGCTCCGCTCCGGCTTCTTACCCTAAAACTCACATTAGAAGTAGTGCTCTCGCTTCGGAACCTCGCACCCGCTGCCCGCCTCCACCCATGCTTCGTCGAACCAAGCAATAAATCTTAAACCTCACGCTTCTATGCGGATGTTCATCTAATTGTGTCGATACTATATCACAAGAGCATGAAAAAGGAACCACAACTATCAAGTTTTATGTCATCAACTAATATGAAACAGTATGAATACTTTAGAGTGGTTGTACTGTCAGTTCCCGAAACCATACACTACTTTTACAAAAAGTATATTTGCTATAGCAATAAAACTAGTCATTCTTTACTCTGACACATCAAAACTGTACATAACGAAAATGACGTGAAATGTAGGAATCCAAATCTTTCTTTGAGCTATTTCAACTGGGCCACCTAAAAGATTACTAAATGGGTCGCTCTTAGAACAGTGACATGTGTTGCACTATTCTAACGAGTCCACGCCTGGAATGCTCGTCCGGCAGTTGCTTAGCATTTGCTTCTGGTCAAAGTAATACTACAGGTCAGGGCGCGGACGATGACTGTGGAACACAACATCGCAAACTAAACTGGAAGAGAATGGTTCTTGAAGAACAACCGGTGGAAACACGAATGGGAAGATTCAAACACGAGACAACAACGTACCTTCTTCCGCATAAATATCCTCTACAGCATAATCTTTTGCTAGATGCGATTCAATCATGAAAAGTTGTTACTATAGCGACATAAACCGGAAAAATTTCAGCGATAACTTTTTGTCACTGATATTGTTATAGCAGAGATATTGTATAGTAGAGAATCTTTATCACCTTCTTCTTCTTGACTTCCTTAATTTACGGAGAAAAAAGATATTAGTGCTAAATGGTGATTTTCAAATATTTTTTTAGTAAATAATTCTTTGAGAGTAAATGGTACAAATGCAATGACCTTACTATGTTACATGACCGATCCTATATTTATAACGTTGTTTTGTCAATGCTCATAGAACAATTAGTGAGTGAATAAGCATGAGAGGTGATGATGCGGAAAATGGTTCGATGCTACGTGGAGATGCCACAAAGGATGCGGTCTGAGTCAGCTTCCAGATAGGCAACGCGGGAGACAGCAAGGACGGCGTAAGGGCCGAGGGCAAGGCTCCCCAGACAGGTCGTGAGGGCTGGCAGCGCTGCGCAGGCAGGGTGACGATGAACAGGACCGACAGTCTACGGTCCGTGACAAGGGTGCAGCGTCGAGGGTTCGTGGACGTGAGCCAAGTGTGTTTCTCTCACTAGAATTCCAGAGAGAATGTCTTTTTAGAGAGAGAAAGTGAAAAGCTCAAAATGAGAGAAAGAAGATCCTTGAAAAAGCTCCAAAGTCCACTATTTATAGGCAAAAACGTGCATGTGTCATAAGTTGACATGTGTCACCCCCCGGGAACGACACGTCGCCAGGGGGCCAAAGCACTGATCCTCCGTTGGGACTGCCGGTCCCTAAGTTCGTGCTGCCCTGCCCTTGCGACGTCTCTCTGCCTGTCTGAAGAGACTGATCATGCCGCGGTAGCATGGTCAGAGTAGCCCGTTGCCCCAGCCTCCAGTCCAAGCCCTTACTGAATCCCACGGTCCTGGCAGCGGTGGGGAAGACCCGACGCCCAGCTGCCAGGTGGACTAGGCAAGATGCCCTTCCGAAGACCTGCTCCCATCTCGGAGTGACCCGGGGGTCATAGTCCTTAGGGGTGCCGACGCGAGCCCCCAGTGCCAGAGCACGTAGGCCAGTCACGCAGGCACCCCGGGGGAGATAGTGTCCTGGCGGAGTAGCCTATCCCGTGAGCATATAACATGATTGCAGCGCATGGGGCGCGGTTGAGTGCGGGCGACGAGGGTCGCAGAGTGATCTCCGAGCGACAAGGGTCGTTGCGTGGATGGCGCGCGACCGTGAGCGACGGTTGTCATGGCGACAGAGCGGCCACAAGTGACGGTCATCGAGACTACGAGCGACTGTCATCGTGACGAAGGAGCACGGCCGAGAGCGACGGTCATCGCGACTATGGCAGAGCGCGGCCGCGAGGGACGGTCGTCGAGACTACGAGCGACTGTCATCGTGACGAAGGAGCACGGCCGAGAGCGACGGTCGTCGCGACTATGGTGGAGCGCGGCCGCGAGCGACGGTCGTCGTGACAACGGAGCACGGTCAAAGGTGACGACGTCGGTATTCAAGGCAGGTGGCCGACCCCCAAGGGTGGCCGACCCCTTGGGGTGGCCGACCCCCAAGGGAGGCCGACCCTTGGGGTGGCCGAACCCAGAGGGAGGCCGACCCCCGAGGGTGGCCGACCCCTTGGGGTGGCCGACCCCCGAGGGTGGCCGACCCCTTGGGGTGGCCGACCCCCAAGGGTGGAAGGCACTTGGGGTGGCCGAACCCAGAGGGAGGCCGACCCCTTGGGGTGGCCAACCCCCAAGGGGGAAGGCACGCCGAAGTCACTTCACGAATGGTTCACGTGACTTGAGCATGCGTTGCTTTGACAGGCCCTCGAGTGTTGAAAAGTTGACTGCTGACTGGGTGATGTGTCGTGCAAAGTGGGTCCCTTAGCGGGTCCTGGGGTGCGACCAGAATAGGGTATGAACAAGAGGGTAAGATACAAGTCGATAAAATTGGTTGAAGGCAATTAACATGATACTACGATTTTAGAAAATTTCACCCCCTTGCATGAAAACTCTTTCTCTAGCCCTATGTAAAATGAGCTCAAGTAACGTTAAAATTGCCAAAATATATAAGATGAGCCTAACTTGATAAAAAAACTTATATCATGTTGGAAAATAAGGCAGTATGGAGAAAACTGAACTGAAAATGCTTGTCTCGAATGGTTGCACTCTTTCTTTAAGATAGTTATAATCTGTTTAGGGTAGTAGTAAATCTGTCTCCTAAGATAAAACAAGCGAACTTTTCTGATTATAGCAGATTGCAGAAATTTAAGAGAGAGATAGAGTAAGAGAGAATTCGAAGTGAGAAATGATTTGACCATCAGCCCTATTTATAAACACAAAAAAGGTGCCTTGAATAGGTGTAAATAGTTGTGACAGTTAAGTGATACTATAAATATCACTTAGCAATCACAATCTGTAGACACAGTAAAGAGGTGCAATATTTGAACTAAAGAACACCATAAACATGTGCCTTTTCAAATTTAAACAGATCAGAATTCTGTTTAATTCCGCCAACAGTCATACTGGCTGCTCAGGCGAGAGGCAGTAAATAATCTAAAGAAAAAATGTCGGAACCTCGTGATTTAAACCTAAAGCGTAGGAGCTCTAAGCCACCTAAAGCGTAGGATCTCTAAGCCTATCTACTGTTGAATAACCAGTGTATCAATAGAAAGATCAGGGCGAGGGCTCCTAGAGACGATGCGCACGTGCAAAGTGCGCCTAAAAGCGCCAATATCGCCTTTACGCCTCCGGCGCGCGTGTGCGGTGCACCGCACATGTGCGAGTGCATCGTCATGCATACCATGTGTTTCTAGAACAATATACTATGTCACATGGCTATTTAAATACCCTTAACCTTTTCATTTTTCAAGCCACGTGGAAACTCACATCATGACCCTTTTCAACCTTATTAAATGTCAATATTTGAGAGTTAATATCTCTCTAACCAATGAATAAAAATGATTGATTCGTTTTACATATTAATTCTTGTAGTACAATCTTTAATAAGGTAAGATCAATTTACGGAAAATTCCAACATATCAGCCGAACTTGATTCCATGTATCTTGTATGCTCAACAGTATCCCAGAGTATACCGCGTACAAACCAATGCAAATCTCAACGATATTCTATTCAATGTATTTTTCTATCTGGGCTTTACCATTCTAAGCCCACTTCCAAATCTAATCACATCAGTTCTCACGAATTAGCCTTGTGGTCAAGGAGGTTTGTTAATTTCCTGGGTTCAACTTCAAATCTCGAGGCCTCTGAATGCACCACCAAGTCAATGTGAGGGTGAGTCCTTAAGATCGTTTGAAGAGAAAACTTAGTCTCGATTGATACTAAAATCGACTCGAGAATATTCTTTAGCTGCCAACATGGGAAAAAAAAATCTAATCACAATAGGTTTACACATAGTACAGACATCATAGATCATAGGAAAACTCCAAAGGCAAAAAAAAAGATCGTAGGTAAATTAAAAAGAAGGGCTAATTACACCTATGTCCCTGAGGTTAGGGATAATTACAGTCAAGGACACTAAGTTTCAAAATATAAATACGTGACCAAAACCTTTTTCAAATGTATCATCCGTATCCATTCGTCAGGGTTCCGTCTAAAAAGTATAATTTTTATCATTACGTATTTTAAAAATGGCAATACTGCCCTTGTACAGTATATCAAACCCTAATTTTCAAATTAAGGTTTCAAAATCCAACCCTAATTCAAAACCCTAATTTTCAAATTAAGGTTTCAAAATCCAACCCTAATTTTCAAATTAGGGTTTCTCTCTCCCCAGATCTGAAATCTCACCGCCCACTCCCTCACCCCACGCCTTCGGCAGTCGAAGCCCCCTTTCTCGCCCCCACGCCGCCGACAGCCCAACCCCTTCCCTTTTCCCCACGCCGGCTCTGGCACCTCCCTCCCCACCCCATTGCTGGCCCCCTTAATCATGTCTCTCTTCTCCAACTTTTTTCCTCGCCACCGCCGCCCCCTTTATCCCACTGCCACTGTCCCTCCCTTATCTCCCTACCGCCTACACCTCCCCCACCTCCCGCCGCCTCTACCCACTCCCCCCCACCCCGCTGCCAATCCAATCTCCCTCCAAGCCAACGCCACCTCAAGCCACCGCGACCAATTTCCTGCCGGCGTCGAAACCCATCGCCGCCATGCCTTCCTCCGCCTCCACCCTCTCTCCCTACCCTGCTGCCCGTCCAATCTCCCTCCAAGCCAACGCCACCCAAGCCACCGCGACCAATCTCCTGCCCGCGTCGAAACCCATCACGGCCATGTCTTCCTCAGTCGCCCAGATCTGGAATCTCGTCGGCTTATTTTCTGAAATCTCGCTGCGGGATCGAGGAAAGGCTGGCTTGCCATTTCCAGATACTGTTAGCCCAGTTCTTGAAGCTGGTTCAAGGCTGCATAGCTTGGAAACCCACCTCGTTCGTTGAAGCCAACCGGCGGCGGCGTGGTGGTGGTGAAGAAGTGTTAGGATTTTGAACCCTAATTTGAAGTCAAATTAAGGGTTTGAAATCTTAATTTGAAGTAATGGCATTGGAAAAGAAACCCTAATTTGAAGTAATGGCATTGAAAAAAAATAAGGTTCTAACTTAGGGGCAATACAGTCTTTTCATTAAAACCTTTGAATTTTTAGGGTTCCGTTTGGTCAATGGACACAAGTGTAATTTGTCCAAACTATTGTCCTTGACTGTAATTACCCCATAACCTCAGAGACATATGTATAATTAGCCCTAAAAAGAATGAAGAAGTGGGCTGCATGTGAGAATAAAGTGCGCACCAAAGTCATCTACTCCACGTAACTATTTTTTGGGTCTAAAATCTTGAGTGCCTTGGCAACTCTACTTCTGTCGCTCATGCTTGCTACCTCAGCTAATAACTTTTTGTTGTGCATTTATCGTGAGATAGGTAGAGTGCCAAGAGTCTCATCTTCTCCAAATTGTCCGTGGCCGTGACCCTGGTGGAGTCCAAAAAATTTTATGGTTGTTTTGGTGATTTTAGTTTTTCACACTTAATTTCTCTCTCAAAAAAAAAGTTTTTCATATTTAATGATTGTTAAATGTAATTTAATAGCAACTATTATTATAACGATAACAAAAGAACCGTAAAATATTGTCTTTAATACAGTTAACAAGAACGTTACTAGTTGTATGTGTTAAGCATGATATTAATTAAGCTTTTACAGTAATTATTAAGTTAACATGATATTTGAGTTCTGTTTTGATAACATCTTGAATATAGTTTTTTCAGTTAACGTTTGGTTCCCTTTTCATCACAGTACAATTTGCACTGTTACTTATGCACTTGGTAGTGTTGCACCTTAAGTTATTTCTTCAAAACTTATACAAAAATTGTGTAACACAGACACTTGAGCGCTCTAGATCACAATGTCTCGAGTTTAATTTCTCTAAAATTTAATTTAGTTTTATCACAATACAATTTTACATTATTATTTCTTCACGTAACGGTAATGTATATTGAGTCCATTCTAGATAGTAGAATTCGAAGACAACCTATTTGTGAAGTCCCCACCAAAAGGCTATAGAAGGTTATGGAGCTTTGATGGCTGCTTGCCGAAACCACTGCAATTGCTTACTTGCTACGTTAACAAAAGCCAAAATGACCGACAATAAGACAGCCTTTATTTACGTTGCTTAGTCCCACTCAAGTGTACATCAATCTCAGAGGCTAAGCACAGCAGCTTTACTTCTTTGTAAAAGATTGTTAGATGGATATTTCTCACCTCTACTTTTCAGAAAATATGGTATATATGGAGACTTACAATTGATGTCAGAAAAGCTGGGGGTAATGGAGGGCAAAAAAAAAAAAAGTTTTTGTAATATATTTAACAGTTCCAAATAGTCGTTATTAATGGTACCTGATTAGACAATAGATTCTAAAACGAGCAGATATTACCTAATTTCTGACCATTATTCTTAAAATCTTGTTACTTGTTCCTTTGCCCCTATTTTTGTCACATAAATTCATTTTTTAGTTTGACGGTATTAATGATCAGGGTAGAGATGTCAAATGGGCCGGGTGGGCCGGGTGGCCCGCGTGCTGGCCCGGCCCGTTTTTGAGCCCGGGCTGGCCCTAACCCTTAGGGCTTAGGCCAAGCCGAATTCTTTGAGAAACGGGCCCGGGCCTGGCCCGGCCCGGCCCTAAAACGGCCCTTTTTTGGCCTGGCCCTAAAATGGCCCAGGTTTGGCCCGGCCCGGCCCCGTTACCCCCCCCCCCCCTAATTTTGTTTTCTATTTTTTTTGAAGTCTATTTTATTACATTATTATTTTTTTGATATTTTGGATCTTTTTAGTTAAATTAATAGTTTTTGAGGTGTTATTGAATTCATATGATCAGTATTTTCTTTAACATACGCAGAGAAGTATGGGTGTGTGGTGACTGTGACGTGTTTTTGATGATTTCTGAGTGGGCTTTCATTTAATATATTTTACAGAATTTGCTTTGTGTTCTACATCACAAGCTAAGTGAATAATTATAAAAACAATTATCATGTATTCTAAACATAAATAAAAATTATGTATTCTTTTTGTTTCAAACCAAAAGAGGTGAATTGAATTCTAAATTTAATTTCATGAAGTGGGTGACGTGTTAAAGAGCCTTGAAGAATAATCTCATATTTCTTTAAACGACCAAAGAATTTGAATGTAATAAGAAAAGATGTTATTTTATCTTCATCGATCTCGTTATTGTTTTTGTTTGATCTACTCTATTTTTCTTTGACATTTACAGGTTTTACACCATATTACGAAAGAGATTGAATTTTGCACTTAAAATTAATATGTATGGGCTAGAACAACTAGTTTTTGTACTTAATCCGTGGTTAATGGTCAATCAACATCAATTTGCCTTTTCGAAAGGGGGTTAATTCGTAAAAAAGTGATTGTATACTCAGTGGTCCGTTTACAAAAACTTTGCCCTTTGTTGAAGAAGAAGTCTTTATAATAAAAAGTTGGGAAGAAAGGAAAAAAAAAATTGGATTGGGCCCAGGCCCGGCCCTAAATATTGGGCCTAGGGCCTGGGCTTGGACTGGGCCCATATATCCCAGGTTTTAGGCCAGGCCCGGCCCGTTTTTCATTTGTGAGGCCCAGCCCTGGCCCGATTTCATTGGAGGCCCGCTGGGCCTGGGCCGGGCCGGCCCAAGCCCGGCCCATTGACAACTCTAGATCAGGGCCATTCGTCTGGATCTACGCAGATAAGCTCGTAATTCTTTATGGGTCAAAACAATTATTGAAATATGTCATTCCGGTAAAAAGCATGATTGTTTGTACGAATAAACTTGATACTTTTACTTACTTAAGTGACAAACTTTATCGCTTGACTTAGAAGTAACAAAACGAGAAATTTGTAGTGTAATGAGATATGCTTCTTGTGCAAAAAGTAAATTAACTTTTCATGGTTCATCGTCTTTTAATTACACCAACCAATAGGCACACCGGCCATTCTAACCCCATTAGAGACCGGTACGATTCAATTCATAAGGATTTGTTACTCGCGATATGCCGGCGACTAAGGAGAGTAGACATTTCTAAAAACTTCACTAGATCATTTTTATTTTGATAAAGCATCTGGCATGAAACTACTTTTTACATCAATAGATCTGATTCCGCTTTCTTTATTTTTGGTAACGGATAGATGAACCTTATATAAAAGAAACTAAGTAACGTCATACAACTTCTTAATAGACATAATTGATAATGTTCAACACAATTGTCTCATTGAATAAGGACATAAAACATTGCGACGACTGCAATCAATATATGGCAGTTTATTATTTCACGCAAAACTTCCATTTTTCATTCTTGATAGTTTTTCTGCCCCAACATCTATACTACCTATAAAAGTACGAATGTCGTAAATCTTTTCTGGACGATTACGTCCTCTGTTAATTATATCAATAATACTTTTACCCTTCATTTATGACTCCCTATTAAATTTGGTTGAAATTAAATGAACATTGGATAATGAATCTAATTATAAACATTGAAAAATGAAAAGTCAGATAAGAAATATAAATAAAATAAAGAAATTCTTTTATTACTCCCATTTTAATTTGGATGAAATGAAATAGATATTGGATAGTGAGAGCTGTGATTATTTTTTCTTACATTTTTAGGTTAGCAAACACTTAACAATTGACAAACAAAAAAAAACAAAAACAAATCGAAAAATTGAAATACGTGAAATATCAGTTAAGAAACAAAAGACTGTTGGAAAAACAAAAATAGAAAAAGTTAAAAAGGATTAAATATGCATCAAAAAAAGAGAAAAAAAATAAGGCTTAAATATAGCGCAAATTTGAACTGAAAATTTATTCAGTTACGCACATGGTCCGAAAATTACAAATCTTAGGGTATATTCCATAAACTTATTTAACTGATTATAAAAAATAAAGACGTAGATTCATTCTTTTAATTTCTTGATTTATTTTTCTTTTCAACAGCACCATCAAATATTTTTTCAATCCAGAAACCTACAAAGAAGATTGTTAAATATTGAATGGATTACAATTGCGAATATCAAATATACATTTATTCTAAAACAAGTCATAAAAGAAATATGAATATAATTGAATTATATTATTTTGATCCTAAAAAAATTAATGATTTCAATTCAAAAATTACTCTCGATCACGTTCATGTGCAATGCACGTACTCAATACTAGTTACATTAAGAAGGACGAAGTTTGCCAAATCATTTGTGGGGAAATTTTGAGAATTCAACTATTTTTCTTGTTTATTAAAGTAAGAGTGTGTGTGTGTGTAAATGGTGAACTTTTTTTTTTTTGAATTTGTTAATGAAACCTTAGAAGTAAGAGTTGTCCATCGAAGAGGATCCCATCTTTTGTCCCAGATGGACTCTTCGCTCTGATGATGTTGGGATGCTGGATAGTCAGATTTCAGAACAACACCTTGTTCACGGAGTTCTTCCTCGGGACAAGGAAATCTTCCAGAACCAAACTCACGAGACCTTTGCCTATTCCTTTGCTCAGGCTGTGTACACGGTAAGTTTCTTCTTCTAGTCTTCCCTTGTATTTACTTTCAAACTTCATTTGGCTGATCGTTCCAATCTTTATTCCAAATGTATGCGAGCGGGTCTGAAATGCTGTCTCATTTTAAGATGGCGAGGCAAGTGGCAACTGAGGAGGCTCAATAGAAAAGGGAGGCCATCAAGGAGGCAGAGGAAGCCACTCGTCGTGCTGAAGAGCTGAGTAAGCAAGAGACTGACTACCTTGGACAGATTGAGACTTTGGAGAGGAGGCTGGAACGGGCAAATAGTAGAGTGGCAGAAGAGGTGAAGAAGGCTCGTAATCAAGGCATCTGCGACTTCGTTGACGGGAATGCTGGGGATGAATGGCTCAAGAAGCGTGCGGATGACGGCCTTGAGATTTACGAGCTTGGCTTTGCTAAGGCCAAGCAGATGTTCGCGGAGCGCTTTCCTGATATCCTGCTTGGATGAATTCGTTCTGCCTGCTGTGATATCTCCGTCTGGAGAGACTGTTCTGCCATTAGAGGTAGGTGATGCTGCAGCTTCTCATCCTCCAGGGGAAGGTCCTCCTGGCGATGTCCCCGAGCCCTAGATGTTTAGAAATTGTATCTAGGCTACATTGCTTTCAAACTTGAGTTACTTTGAGACCCCCTTGAGGGCTTTGTATAAACAATCTCTTTTCACTTTGAAGTAAATTTTGTTTTACTATGTGTTCGTCATGGTTTATGCTTTACCATTCACACAGTATTATTTATATTTACTTTGACTCAAACTTTTTGTTTAATTAAAGAGTCGACAAAGAAGTCGAGCATCCTCGCCCGGCCTTTGTGTGAAGAAGTAAAAGTTTTGATGGAGTGACTACGCCTCCATTAACTTTTGTTTCTTCACAGACTTAGATCCGTTTGGCTTATTCTTGCATATTTGTAGAAACACCAAGAATTTAACACTCTGCTCGGGCAGAATGTTTGGCTGTCATTCTGTTTAGACAGAATGTTGTGTCTAAGTTTGGCACCCTGCTCGGGTAGAGTGTTCGGTGGATACTCTGCTCGGGCAGAGTGTTCGGCTGAATGTTTAACACACTATAACAATGTTTGAAAGAAATAACTTTATTGCTCGAGCAAAAGATAAAGTTTACACTAGATTGCTTAACAACCCATTTATTCGAAATCATCTTTCTAAAAACAACTTCTAAAAGACGGGGGTTTTGATAAGGTCTGGGCCCCTATCCCCCTGAAAAAGAAGCGTCTTGCCTCGAGGCAAGATGCTATTGGTAATATTTTCGTAGATTCTCAGCATTTCAAGTGCGAGGGATTGGTTCTCCAGAAAGTGTTCCCAGTGTATAGGCGCCCGGTTTAAGTACCTTTGAATCGGAGAATTCTAGCTTGCAAAGACATCCGCATAGGTTCTCAATAGGTTCACCAGCTCGAGCTTGGTGTTTTCCTTAAGATTCGAACCTATCCGAACTGTCTTGTCTTCTTCTCTAGGATAGACTTCAATGCTTACAAGATTTTTAACTGGTTCTCCCATTTGCATCTTTGTACCTTCTCGAAGGTCTTCGATAATGAGTGCTTCCTTATTCTTCGATCGGCATGAAGTCACGTAGCACTGACGGGCTGTCGTCTAGTCTCCTTTCACCTCTCTAATCCCATTTTTCGTAGGGAATTTCATCTTGAGGTGGTAAGTTGACACCACAGCCTGCAACTGATTGAGTGCCGGTCGTCCCAATATGGCGTTGTATGCAGAGGGGACCTTTACCACCACAAAATCATGCATGAGGTGGGCTTGTGTTGGAGGTGTTTCGATTGTGACCGGGAGTGTAATGATTCCTTCGACAGCAACTGAATGGCTGGAAAATCCATACAACGGCGAATCCATCTTTCGAAGATGGTCCATCGGAATGTTCATCTTCCTGAATGCGTCATAAAATAAAATTTCTTCAGAACTTCCTTTATCGACCAACACTCGTTTCACCTCAAAGTTACCGGCATTGATTGTGATGACTAATGGGTCATCATGAGGCGTCTTCACATCTTTTAAATCTTCATCGAAAAAAGAGATCGTAGGTACAGGCGTAGTCTTCTGTTTCTTGCTCGGGTTTTGGCTCGTTATGCACACTTTTCTGGCGTATGCTTTTCGAGACTTTCCCGATGATTCTCCCGCGGCTAATCCTCCAGATATGGTATTGATTGTCCCTGCAGGCTCCTCTCGATCTTCTATTTCTTCCACCTCCAGGGGTGTCTGTTGCCGCCCGTCTTTGTGAGCTATGAATTTTCTCAATTGGCCCCATTTGATAAGGGCTTCGATTGCTCGCTTAAGTGACCCACAATTATCAGTTGTGTGGCCATGATCATTATGATAGTGGCACCATAAGTCTTTGTTTTGCTTATTTGGCCTAGATCTCATTTCGTCTGGCCATCGGAGAGCTTTATTATCTTTGATCTCGTGAAGTATCTGTGATGGTTTGGCATTGAGGGGTGTAAGATTTTCTGATGCAAACGGGTCTTTGGGATGCCGTTAGTCACATTTGGAATGTTTTGACGGCTTTCCTCCTTGGGGAGTTAATTCTCGAGACCGCTTCTTGTGTTCTTCCTTCCCTTCTTCCCGCCGGCCTCTGTGTGTCTCTAGGTATTCTTCTGCTTGAATGTATTTGTAGCCTTCTCGAGAAGGGCTTTCATATTACCTGGAAGACTTTTGTTCACAGAGAATGCGAACTTGGATGTGAATTGAAGGCGGCCGCGGAGGAATGCAGTATACTTCACGGACTCGTCCAAGTTATCGATTTCTAAAGTGGCCGCGTTGAATCATCCGAGAAAGCATGCCAAAGACTCATTTTTCTCTTGCACAACGTTCAACAGACTCGCCGAGTTTTTCCTTTGGGAGAGACTGCTTACGAAGTACTTCTGAAAGAGATCCGATAATTGGGAAAAAGAGTGGACGGATCTCGGCTGTAGAAATTTGAACCATGCATGTGCAGCCTTCCTCAGAGTGGTAGGAAAGGCTTTGCACATGATAGCATCTGAGACCTGGAGGAGGAGCATGTTTGTTTCAAACTGGTAGACATGTTCTCCCGGATCTCCGGTTCCGTCATAGAGATCACATTGAGGCATTCAAAAATTGGGAGGTAGCTTTGCCTTCTCGATGGCCTCGGATAAAGGATGTCCAGTTTCTTCTTTCCGGGGAGATCGCTCTGGACGATGAAACTCAGGCGTCTTCTTTATATGGATAGATCTTCAAGGTGTTTCAGCTTTGGCAACCTCTGCTGGAGAGGAGTCAGTGCTGTCTTCGACTGAAGGATCGCGACGGTAGCATGATCCACTCCTAGTCACGTGCTTTTCGCCCTTCTCTTCAGGATCAAAAGTCAGATCGATTGCTGACCTGTATTTGCGGCCGTAGCTCGATCTGGAGGTGAGATGGAGACGAAGGTCGCTGGGGTCAATATGTGAATAGTGAGTGGACCGCGAAGCCACTGCCATGTCGAGCTTTTATTGGAGAGTATTCACCACATTTTTTAGTTCGTGGATGTCCTTCGTAAGGTCGGCATGGGGTGTTTTGAATAGCTGACGGTTTAGGCGATGACGAAGATCCCTGTTTTTCAGAGTAGGCGTCGGAGATCGGTTTCTCTGAGGTCTGATTTCTGATTTGGGAGTTGCAGATGTTACGTTAACATATGCACCTTCCATAGAGCCGGTATGACGACGTGAAGGTGTCGAACGTTGATCACGACTAAGTCAACGAGAGCTGCTCGTCCGGGCGTGACGATGTTGAGAACGACTATGTGAAGAGTCGCTAGAAGAAGAGTGATTGGCCATGTTCCCTGTAGTGGTCCCACAGATGGCGCCAATCTGTTACAGCAGAAAACTGGATCGGGAACCACACTAGAGATAAAGCCTGCAAAAGAGAACACGGAGTGACTTCTGGGTCGGGTTCCGGCGGGGGAACGCTCTGATACTTAAGTCAGAGATGACTAGTGATATAGAACTCTGAAGAAGCAGTAAGACACAATGTGTAATTGTGTGTGTAATTGTCCATACTTGAGGGGTTAGACCCCTTTATATAGTAGTAGGAAGGAGAGCCCTAGTAGAACTAGGTCTTCTCCCACCCCAATCAGAATCGAATTGAGATTCTAGAAGATCACATATCAATCCTTGCTGATTGAGTTAAGGCCTTTTTAAGATTCTGCTTGGTGACCGATATGATAATTACTTTAATCAGCAATAAGCCAGCAACGGCCTAATCAGTAACTGCCTAATCATTAATAAGTCGGCCTGGACCACGTGTTATAACTGTCACGTGTCGTCCGTAGATAGTGGCGTATTTCTAGCTATATCAACTACTATAAAAAATAACATCACTTTTCCTTTTCTTGGGTTACACCGCACTCTATTACAGTGCATGGTTCATGACGTTTTTGGTTGGACAATTTTAAAGCGCATTAGCACCAAATTTCAGAAAGCAGCTGAAAATTCCCTAGACAACTTATTGAAGTCATGTTCGAAGTTGTTGATGGTTTGCTTCGAAGTTAAGTCAGGCATTGGTTGGTTGCATGATCTCTTTTGGCTTTTGTATTAACGCAAGCCTCGGAAGGATGGTGATGTGGCTCTTGTCTCTTAACTACGAATATTCCATCAACCAGCTTCGCACTTCATTATTATACCAATTTTAACGTTTCCTGCTCCTCATTATTTTCGTTTTCTGGCACTGAAGGCTTTTTATTTTTGGCAGTAAAGAGTGAAGACACCAAGTTTTTAATTATGGGTGACCCATCACATGCTGTCTCCGCAAGAACAATTATAGTAATGCAATCTTTTAAATCACGTCTTAGTATGTTTGTTAATCATCTTCACGTTTTGTTTATAAGAATACTAAATTCAAATAATGTTCAACAATTCATTGCAACTTTATCATAAGAATGCACCTTACTTGTTTTAGCATGTAAATGTGTCGGAAAGTGTTGAATGATGTCCTAACAAGTAATTATATTCTTACATTTTTTTCAGACAAGGGATCTTTTTCATGTTTTCAAAAAGTTAAAAGTGAAGATGAAATATAAGGTAACTAAATGGGGTGTTAGCTACGGTGGAGTTAAGTGACACTAACCTTTTTTCTTTCATTCTTTCCCCCATGTAATATGACACTTTCAATTGTTACCACATTGTTTTTGAAATCATGCTATCATTTCACGGGCTATTTGACAAAACTCAAATTCTGGCTTTAAAAATCAAACCGTAGTTGAACGTTTTGGATGGGTCAAATGGATCGGTTTGGACAAATTTACCGGTTTGGCACTTCTAGTCATAACAACTAATTGGCAGCCTTTTAAAAACTAATAAAAATTCTATATTTTTCGGCACAATCAATCTTATTGGTGTTACTGTTGAGGTGCACATGTAGACTTATCTCACATTGAACAAATGAAAAATAAGATGAGCATAATTATACGGATGAACAACCTATTCCTATTGCCTTGTAAATTTTTACGTCGAGTTGGGCTCATCCAATATGTGTATACCTTGTAAGTTGTGGACACTTGACTTTCTGACTTTCTATCAATCTCCATAACAGTCACTTACATGAATTTGGCTTTTCATAACTTTTTTTTTTGCCAAGATTCATTATAATTTGCATGCAATCCACTTCTTGCTGCAAAAAATATGCTCCGTGTACATTGCTGAATTCGAGCCTGGACCGATGACTTGCAAGACAAAAAACGAGTGACCGCCGGATGGGGTTCCCGGCGGAGAACTCTCCGATGCTTAAGTCAGAGCGCAGTTATAGAATAGTAACTCTGAAAAAGCATGAATTGTGTAATTCTCCCATACCTAGGGGTAGACCCCTTTATATAGCTGTAGGAGAAGACTCCTAGTAGGACTGGGCTTGCCGGGTATTTCCCAATTATTGGGAGTTATATTTGAGTTATATCATAAGCCCCCCACTTCCTTAACTAAAATGTTTGGCTGAGGAATTTTATACCTGGTGTCTCCAGATACGTGTCAAATTTGTAAGTGATTCTCATTCACTGTAGGGGTAACAATATTTTTCTCTTCCATGTGCTCCGACCTAAGCAGGAACTTAAGCCTTGGAACTTTGCCCAAGTAGGGCGTTAGAACCCTAGCTCCAGAGAGCTAAGTCTTAGAATATCGCCTGAGTAGGCTATTCAGAATCATCTTTAGAAAGACAAATAATGGGATCTCGAGATCCTTTAGAGGTTATGCCCCATGGTAGCCTCTCTCAGGAGAGGACACAAAGATGTCCATGCAAGTTGTTGCATGTGCTAAGTGTTTGAATGTCCCCTCGAGGGGTCACCTTTCCTTTGGAGGGTGTTCAATTGTGTAAGTGTGTGTTCTTGAGCTCGAGCCGACCACATCATGCTTGCTTTTTACTTTGTCGCGAACTCTTATCATTAACTAAGAGCTGGCAAAGAAGCCTGGCACTCACCTTTGGCTGGGTTTTGAACTGACAAAGAATGGTGGGGGGATGAAGTCCCATAGTCCTTTGTCGTTTCACTGGTTAGACTGTAGCTAAACCGTTCAGATAGAACTCGAGCTCTATCCTATCACCCTTGGGGGTGTTCGTCCCTCGAGGGATTGCCCTAAAGGGTTGGTGGAGTGCAGAGCTCATGTAATTTCCCTCGAGGATTTGACAGAACTTAAGAGTTCTCGTTGTACACACTATCTGAAGCGGATAGAGCACGGAGCTCGTGTAATTACCCTCGAGGGTTTGACGAAATTTAAGAATTCTCGTCGTACATGCCCTCGGGGGCTGATGGAGTCGGAGCTCATGCAATTACCCTCGAAGGTTTGACGGAACTTAAGAGTTCTCATAGTACTTCCTTTCGGGGGGGACGGAGCGCGAAGCTCATGCAATTACCCTCAAGGGTTTGACAGAACTTAAGAGTTCTTGTCGTACACGCCCTTAGGGGCGGATGGAGCGCGGAGCTCATGCAATTACCCTCAAGGGTTTGACGGAACGTAAGAGTTCTCGTTGTACACGCCCTCAGGGGGGGATGGAGAGCGGAGCTCATGCAATTACCCTCGAGGGTTTGACGGAACTTAAGAGTTTTCGTCGTACACGCCCTTGGGGGCGGATGGAGCGCGGAGCTCATGCAATTACCCTCGAGGGTTTCGGTCGAAGCAACAAGTACTTGTTGTCATTGCATTAAATAAGAAGGCGCAAAGCATTGAGTTCGTAACATGTCCGCTGCTATAAAGCCCCCTGGTCTGATAAGACACAGGGCATTAAGCCTGTGGGATCAATATAGAAGACCATATCTGCCTGCTTAACTGGACGAGCATATAAAGCTAGAGGGCATGGAGTCAGTCATATTAGCGACGCTATTGGCAAAGTGCTCTGATTTACTGATCGAGGTCACTGTGTGACCGAATATCAAGATAACAAGAAATGCCGAGTTGACAAGATGTTGCAGCAGAAACCCTAGCGCGTGACTTCAAGTTACAGGGTGTTGTGAATTTGTTCCTCGCTTTATGAAGTGGTTTATATATCACTGTTGAAGCTTGAGAGAGCAATTTAAGCCCTTGCAACAAGAAAAGCACGTGACTGAAAAAACAGCCTTTGAATCAATAAAGCATATAACAGTGCAACTATGTTTTTAACATAGAAATAAAAGCGGTGTTTAGACATCGTGGCCCTATTAGGGCTTTGCCGGTTAGCCGACAGTGTGCGTTGTACTACGCGCCGCAAGTGAGCTTAAAACGTCATAGCGGTCGAAAGCCCCGACTTGTGACGTGCTTGCGCCAACGGACGTGACTGCGGAATGTTAGACAAAAATTAAATAGGTATAAGCATTGAAAGTGCACAGAATGAGGCCTTCGGAGGCTTTTTAGCCCCTAAAATTATAGTCGCTTTATTTTTTAGTGATGTGCCACGTAAAATAAAATGTGCACACACTTTAAAGAATGCAGCCCCTAAAATTATAGTCGCTTTATTTTTTAGTAATGTGCCACGTAAAATAAAATGTGCACACACTTTAAAGAATGCACATCATATGTGCATTAAATGAGACCCTATGGATCTTCGATCTAGATATGCATTCTAAAAAGCTTAAGGCCTTAAAGAGTTTGTGGTGCATGTCAAATAAGTAAGACCCTTTTGGGTCTAAAATACATATATGTATTTGCATGTAAATTTTCATGCTTTAAAAGCGTATGGCCCATGTTGAATAAATGAGACCCTTAGGGTCTTAAATATGAATAAGCATCTTCCATAGGCCAAAAGTCTTAACTCTTTTAAAATTTGTGGCTTATGTGAAAAATAAAGGAGACCCAGTAGATCTAAAAGAGTAATATGCATAATTATGGGTGGAGAATATGGAATTCTCTAAAAGGAAGAGTAGACCTCTATTTTTTTGTGTCTACCCCTTGACAGAAGGATAACCACGGCCTTGAGAAGCGGTGGCGCAATGTGAGCACCGACACGTCAGTGAAGCAGATCGGGTAGCCGGTAGCAATGAGACGGTGACTCTACGGCAGCGATGACACTGCTTGGCGCACACTGGTGACGGTGGTGACAGGGCCGATGGCGTTGCGGTGGTGTGCGTCTCGATGGCAGCGATTTGGAGGTGACGTCCAAATTTTGCACCGGCGCTGCAATGAGGGGTCACCATGGCGGGGCGACGGCGATGGTGCTTTTCCCATGGCCGCAGCACCACAGATCTGGACAAATGGGTGCTGCCAGTCGTCGATCGCCTTTGCCTGCTCTGGATTATGGCGGCGGCGGCGGTGCTTCCTTTGGCGCCAAAATCTTGGGCGGCCAGATGTTGGCGAAGCGACATTGTCTTGGCAGAGGGAGGACTTGGCGACAGTGGCAAGGTGGCGACGCGACGGCACCGTCACGATGATGGCATCTTAACGGTGCGGGTCTTGTGGTGGCGCTGCTGTGGCATCCTCCTCTTCTTTTTTTTTGTTAAGTTGTTTGTGAAATTGCTCCGGCCATGCGGCCAACTGTCCTAGCCATAGTTGTGACGGTGTTGTTGGTAACCAGAGGAATTGGCACCGTGATGACTGGTGGCAGCGGCGCTGTTGGGACTTTAACCCATGGGTGGACGGTGCACTGGGTAGTTGTGCGCTTGGAATGGGTCTTGGGTTAAGGGCGGTGGTGCGTAGCCAATGTTGTTTGCAATCTTCGACGGCCGGTGTAGTTCGCTGCAGTGATGGCGACTACCCGTTTAGGCAAATAGTGGTGGCGCCACTGCTATTTAGGGTTTTGAGCATGGGGGCGGCAGCTGTGCCGTTGCGGCAACGGCAATCCCATGGTGGCTGTGCGGCAGTGAAGGTTGCTCTTGGTGGCCTGCGGATGGACATGCCTGTATTTTTCTTTCTGTCAGCCTTTTTTGCTAAGGTGTCGTCGGTGGCTTGGCGGAACCTTGTTGGTTTGCTCCGGTAGCTTTGTGACGGCCGGAGATGGTGACGTCTAAACCTTGTTTGTGTTTGTGCAGGCATGGGCTTGCCGTGTAGGCGCTGCTGACGACGGCGCCGTTACTGATTATGGTGCTAACGACGGCGCCGTTACTGATTATGGTGCTGACCATAGGGCCGTAGAGGTGCCGAGTTGCGTTCTTTATGGCGACCAGATTGTTTGATGGCAGTTGAATCTGACACCCGTAGTGGTGGCTATTTTGTAGCAGTTTTGACAAGTAGCTGCCAACAATTAGCGGTACAACCGTACAGTTTTCTTGAGGTCAAACATGTTAGGCTGGTGGGTTCCACGGATGACGTCAATCTGTTGTTGTTAAAAATATGCTCCGCGTACATTACGGAACCCAAGCCTAGACCGATGACCTGCAAGACCTGCAAGACAAAAAACGAGGGACCGCCGGGTGGGGTTCCCGGCGGAGAACTCTCCGATGCTTAAGTTAGAGCGCAACTACAGAATAGTAACTCTGAATTGTGTAGTTTTCCCATACCTGGGGTAGACCCCACCCCTTGTAAGAGAAGACTCCTAGTAGGACTGGGCCGTGGGCCAGATGTGTTAGGATCGCGTTAGGATTCTCGAGGATCACGTCACAATCTCTGATAAGATAATTATTGATCTCCCAGTTTGACTGGAATTGCCCGATATTCTCTAATTATTTAGAGTTATATTTGAGTTATATCACGCTCAAACTTGAATGAATGAAATCTACACAAGGCTATAAGAGCTAAAGTACTGCTATACACTAGTACTTGATTAAGTGAATGCTCGACCTTTGGCGGCTATACATAGTCAATTGTTTTAATTCAGCCTGTGCTCCTAAATTACAAGGAGAGGGACTACCTCATTTCCCTGCAAGCCTGCAACCAGCCTATTTTTCAAAGTTTGAAGTTTATGCTTCGAGATGGTATGCAAATGAGGGGCTTGGAAGGTGGAAACGGTAGATGGTCAGATTGCACACGTTTTCAGTAAGTCTTCTAAGAAGAACAAGTTGACACGATTGCTTTGTATATTTTGGAATTTGTCACCCTCAATCATAGGCTTTCAGCACCATCGCATTAAAATGGAGAAAATCTCGTCTTGCTGTAATGTTAACAACTTAAAATATTGTCTGACCATTATATGAAGAGAACAATGTCTAAACATACATGAGAAGAGTATGTTTGCTAACATTTTAGTTTCTGTCAACTAAAAGTTTAGTATAAAGTGAAAATAGACCCAACAATATATAGTATGCTTTAATACTCTTCTTCACATGTAAGCCACCATCAAGTTTACAATTAAATAGAGCGCCAATTGCATTGTAGTAACAAAGGGGACCAAATATGAAAACGTGAAGAATCGAAGTCGCCCTACCTTGCCAAAGCCAAGTTCTGATACTATGTTAATTAAGTAACCACTTGCTATCATGATTTAAGTCATTAGAGAATGAGCGTAACGATGAAGATCATTTTTTAAATAAATTCCTTATTGAAAGAATATAGCCACAAGTTGGTAGGCAACAACTTGTTTCTGTGGTTCATGCATTCGGATATGCATGCAAGACTTTGCATGGCTAGTTATGATTCTGGATGTGTACAAGTACAATGACCGGATACTCGGACATGAACCATGCTAGGTAGGGTAAAGTATTATTTACGAAAACCATTAATGATGTAGAAGACTATTTCAATCTGGACATGCTACCATCGAGCCAAATTGCAGCCTTTACTTTTACTGTTCAACTTGCTGCAGAAGTTCACCTCCAATATCACATTTGAAAACTGAGGAATTTCCATCAACATACCAAGCCCTAAATAAGACCAACAGCTGACCTTCATGCATGCCCAGGGTGAGGAAGCCAAAATGTGATCCAAACAAAGGTACTCATGCACTTGCCAGGGTTAGGGAGGCGCGCGCGCACACACACACACACATATATATATATATATATATATATATATATATATATATATATATATCCCCTTAGGATAAGGATAAGGATTCCCATAACAACAGTACGATCATTCAAAGCCAAGATGTTTCCATCAGCGTCTCTAGTAATTGTTTGTCACGTGTATTAATATTAAAATAAAACTTATGCCTATAGTTGCGTCAATCAAGAGAGAGATTCATTCTATCGTCATAACAATAACATGTTATGGAAATTATATGGCAGGGGATGAAAAATCATTGGAATGAATACAATTTTATTTTATTTTATTTTATTTTGGGGTAAAAGACGTTTAGCTTAAGATTCAAAGAAAAACCTCAAAAAGCTCTGTTAAAAAGGGACTACAATCACGCACGACAACACTATCAAACACTCTTTGAGAACTAAGACAATTTTGACTTGAGCTACAAAATGAGGGGGAAACTCAGGAAGGGATCCATCTGTAAATCTTATGTATCTTAACAAACAAAAAGTTCTCCTTTTAAATCGTTTTTGAAACACATTAGAGTTTTGTGAATCCTTTCTATGCTTTAATCTCACATGAAAAAGATCTTCCTTTGTTATCAAGTCGTTCATTTTGAAAACATTTGTGGCGCATTGGTTCTTTTATAGAAACTTTAAAGAGTAAAGACATGAGAAGTCCTTCGCATCTTAGTTGCTTATTTTCGAATACTACTCTCGCTGACAAGTTGGAGAGATATGCGTTATACTTCTCTAAACTTGATATGAGACTATTATATATACCACTCTTATAAATATAGCTGTTAGGCTACTCATTTGAATGGTTATTCCCCAATATTTTCAACTCTGACTTTATTTGTCAAAGATGAATTTTATAATGAACATTTTGTGACATACTTCTAACGGCTATATTTACATTTAATCTTAGCCTCCTAACTAACCTATAAAAGGAGGCTTTCATTACCATTTCCAAGATTTTCATTCTAGGTAAAGCTTTATATCTTGCTGTTTCATTACTTTTTATACTTAGACTTCTAGACATAATGGTATGGCCGGTACTGAGTGAAGCTTTTGCTTCGTTCATTTGTATGATATATTGAAGCAAAAATTTGACCTGGGCTGTTATATTTGAAGGAGACACGTCAAAAACCTTGTGGCACAGAGTGATTCTCCGAAGTGGCATAAATCGTTTTACAAGAGTGAGCTAGTCCACAACTCGCTTATGCTTAAACTACTTGATCGTATTTACATTATTTTTATTATTATTTCCTACTCCTTATGAAACTCATGTGATGAGTAGGCGAAAGACGCACGCTTCAAATGCCTTACCACTTGTTTAGATCATATTGAATCAATATTTTTGGTAATTCACATCTTTTATAGTTGAAAACTGGAAGCAATGAGATTCACATGGATGTTTATCGATCTCATGCTTGGAAATGGATAATCTTTTTGTTACAAAGTATGCTTGCATGAGAGCGTTGTATGGTTAACTTGGTATTTTCCCTCAGGAATGGCTACTTTTTGGTAATACGTTTGGAACTTATTGTCCTAGCACGTAGAGCCTTTCTCTGGAATTTTATTAATCTTCTATGTTTCGTACAAGTTTGTGTCGGCCTGATCATTTTATGTTTTTTTTTTTATACATTTATCATCAATTCAATTCACCTATTTAAATGAAGAATAAAGTTTTTGTACACATGTTTGATACCTATCTTTTACGAGGCTAGAATATGGAGAAAAGGTTGACAAAGAAATTCTTTCGGTACAAGGTTGAAAATCCTTTCTAACTCTGAAGATTTTGTCCCTCGATTATAATATGTGTTGCGTCGAACATTGCACCAAAAATTTGCTCCTTTAAGAGAACGGGAGGTCCGCCATTAGACCAAAAGGAAAGTACCATCACATGCTATTTGTTGCCAAAATACTGTCAAGTTTTTGTAACACACTGATGGGTAGACACCCCATTTCTGTATGCCTTATTTTATGTAAATATATCTTCGTTACGCTTTATTTTAAATGTTTTGGGCCTTAATTTAGGTAATTGAGTCCATTTTAGTATGCCGTGTTTAGTTAATCTAGTTCACTTGGTTAGTCAAGTTAGTTAGTTCGGACTTAACCTTGGTTAGAGTTTAGATAAGATAAGAAGTCTAATAGTTGGTTTGGCCTTGGTTTGGATAGTTGCACTGAATTAATTGAAATCACGAGTATCTGGTTAAAAAATTTACTCTTTTCCTTCTATAATTGGTTTAAAAATAAATTAAGAAAGAAAATAGTGCTGACCGGTTTTCGACTTAACCGGCCCGTTCTCTTATGTGTTCCGTTTGTTCCCTTTTGAACCGACTAGTTTTACAAATGTGCCGGCCGGTAATGTTGTTAGGTTTTTTTTATCTTTTATCAGTCTTATCTCTTAGAGGTGATAAGGACAATCAAATGTTCTCCTTTTGTATTTCTTTTGCACTCGGACCTCTATAAAAGGGACTTCTGACTGCCCCAATAAGACTTGGTTCACCGAAGTACATATATACTCACTTATTTTTCGCACTTACTCAACGTGAGACTATGCAACTACATGCGTGCACCTCGATATTTCTCTCAAACTTTGTCCAAATGAAGAGATTTATAATGAGAAAGACACTCTGTAATTACGACTTAGTTTTGGCTGTCAATTCCATAATGTTGCTTATGGTTTTGGTTGGTTTGATTTTGATTGAGAACTCTTTTGATTTTTGAGAAGTTGGAGAAGTTTTTTTTTAATTCTTGATGGTGTGAATTTTTGCAATCTCATAAATTTGGGTGATTGTGTTTGTTAAGGTGGTAATCACTCAATGGCTCATGACTCCCAATTCCATAGTAAAAATGCTGAAACAAAACAACATAGTACAAAAGTTGCCTTTTAGGGAAATTTGGACAATAGAAAAAAAAAACAAATAAGGTGAAACCCGTCACTTTTGGTAAATATTCATAATAAAGCTGAAAATCCAAAATTTTAAATTGTGTAAAAGATAACAAATTATTAAATTACAGTTATGAGTGCAATTTTTGAAACTACATTGCGTGTTATGAGAACAACCTTCAATAACGTTGGAGTATACTAAAGCCAAAATTAGGGGTGACAATGTTTGGTTTGGTTCGATTCGGTTCGATTTTTGAGTCAAATCACAAACTTAACCATATCTCATAAGTTTGGAAAATTCTAAATGGAACTGGACTAACTATAATTGGTATGAGTGATTCGTTTTAATCAGTTCAAATGATTTAGTTTGGTCAGTTCCGATAAGTTTAAGGATATGTATTTGAAGTTTTATGCCATTATCACACATATCATTCAATTCAAATATTACGCAAAATAAATAATATAGTTAAGATAAAGTGCATTTCTATAATCATGCTATAACATAACGTCTATGTGCCCGTATTATTTTAACATAAAAATGAGAATTCTTGTAGAATTAGAGGACAAAATAAAAACGAAAAGTATGTCTTTGCCACCGATATTCCAAACAGAATGAGAGAATTCAAGAAAAATTAGTCCCCACATGTCGTAGATCCCATCTTTCTTTTTACATTCGAGGTTTTGCTTAATCATGTCTACGTAAAAATAATCAATGCATGTGACACTTTCTTAACTTATCATGTATCTATCCGTCTAATCTTAATATATTGATCCGTGAACTGAATTGACTCGATCGGTTCAAAAAATGTGAAACCAAAAAATTAATTTTCTTTTCTTAACGAATATTTAGATTAAATCTGTTTAGTTTAATTGATTAAAAGGATTCGAACGATTTAAATAGTTTGATGCACACTTCCCTTCAAAATTAATCCCCACAAAGTTGGGCCTGCCTAGAAGGAAAATATCTTAGGACCAAACCCCAATAAATAAAAATACAGGCCACCTATCCACCTGGTCCTCCCTCCCCGTCTCTCTCATTTCACACACACACACACACACACAGAGGACTCAATCTTTTCAATTCATGTGGTGATTTGTGGACGATTTAGACCCTCAAATTACACGCTGAAACTCAAATTTGTCAAAAGAAGCTTCGCATCCTCTTTATCAGACAACAAAACTTAAAGAAGAAATATTTTCTTTGATCCGCATAAGAGAAGGAGAAAGAGAGTTGTTGTATTGGAAGAAAAAGCTATAAATGCAAGTTGGTTTATGTGGTTTCTTTTCACCTTCTTTCAACGACTAACCTTTCCTTCTTACAACCCTTTTCTGTTTGGCGACTAAACTCTCTCTGCATAACAAGATTGCGCCTTCCTTTCCTTCTTCCTTTCATATTTGAATCGCAAATCCATGGAGTTTTATGCATGCCCATCTCATTCTCTGCCCTCATCTTCATCAATTTCTTCATTTTCCTTCGGGAATTTGGTTGTTAAGGCTAAAGAGTATTTCAGCTACGCGGTATCTGTGGTTATAGGGAATGTATTGTCTGCGATCTTCACTTTCTTCTTTGCGTTAGGTGCGTGTTATCATTCTTGCTTCTTTCAATTTTGCGCAAAGCGCAGAAGTTCTGGGTTCTTGATGCAATAGTAGATGAATCTTGATGTGTAAATGCACTCTGTTATGAGTTTTGGAGTAGATTTCGAACTGGAACCTTACCAACATGCTGAATATACATGAATGTCTTTTTAGCATTAGGATTTGATTCTTAATTTGGGGAATTCGCTATCGAATTCATCATCAGCTCATAGTGATATTCTTCGTTTTTAGACATTTTGTTATGTCATTGTCTTATGTTGAGATATATATGATTTGGGTTTCACTCTGTGTCAAGGGGAAGATCTTGTTTCATATTTTGATAGTAAGGTGAAGCCAATGATTGAAATGGTTTCTGATTTTTTTCGACATTAGAGTCTTGTATTCAACTTGAGAATCTTGAGTTTTAGAGATTTGAAGTTTCCTCATTTTTCTCTTGTTTGACATGATTTCACAAATATGAGAGGATTTGGCTTAAATTTGATTATTCTCCTCCAATCACACATGCAAGTATCGAGGAAAGATTATGTTCTGATTCATATGTGAAAATGCAAGTCAAGTTTTTTTTATTATTATTATTAGGTGAAGCTAATGACTTTTCCCTTGCAGTTGGTACTCTCTTAGGAGCCCTGACTGGGGCTTTGATAGGTCAAGAAACGGAGAGTGGATTCGTTAGAGGAGCTGCTGTTGGAGCCATATCCGGAGCTGTTTTCTCCATTGAGGTCTTTGAGTCGTCGCTTGTTCTATGGCAATCAGATGAATCTGGAATTGGGTGTCTCCTTTATTTGGTGAGTAATTTTGCTTCTGAAATCCATGCTATTTCTGTTGTCTCACTTTCAAAAAATAGGTTTGTTGTATAGATTTGAGAGAGAAATATTAATTGATCTTACGTTGTTAACTTCGGCTCAGCTTTCACATCGATTTTCCAATCTTGGTTTAAACCAAGTTTTTATGGACTTTTGTACAGATTGATGTCATTGCTAGCCTTTTAAGCGGTAGACTTGTTCGAGAGCGAATCGGTCCGGCTATGCTAAGTGCAGTGCAAAGTCAGGTATTTTACTACCCAATGGCGACACAATTAAGGCTTTGATATATGGCAATGCCAATTGCATTATCATTTCCTTACGCTTCCACGGGTGTTAATTAGATGGGAGCTGTTGAAACAACCTTCGAGGAGGTCCAAAACATTTTTGACACTGGTGGTTCCAAGGGCTTGCCAGGCGATTCTGTTGCAAAAATCCCAAAGATCGTAATTTCCAGTGATAACAATGTCGATGCCTCTGGCGAGAGAGTGTGTTGTTCAGTGTGCCTTCAGGTGCTTCCATAATTTTTATTCAGTTATTTCTTATGACCATAGTGGCTTTTTTCTGCATTGCTAAAGGAACATTAGTACAAAGTTTTGGCCTACAAGCGACAAAAGGGATACAATAAATGGCCTTCTGTGGTTTTTTTTATAGTATAGTAGCTCATCTGATTCATGTTTTTTGTTTTTAGGACTTTCAACTGGGAGAGGTTGTTAGAAGTTTGCCTCATTGTCATCACATGTTTCACCTACCATGCATTGATAAGTGGCTGGTGAGGCACGGTTCATGCCCATTATGCAGAAGGGATCTGTAATGCAAGTTTTTCTTTCTTCTTTTGTAAATTACAGCAGGGTAAGAAGAGGTTCTTTTGTTTATTCTTCATGTTTACCCGTAGATTACAAAAAAAGGAAAAAAAAATGTTTACCCGTAGGGTTTTCCTATTTCTTCATCTAGACCCTCGGTTACACCATTTTTCGGAGGCAGCCTTATGTACTTAGTAATACCTTGAGTTGGTCATTGTACTTGATCAACATTCTGTACAAAAATATAGTTCTTATACTTCTGCTGTTATTCTCCACCGTCTCCTTTGTTTTCAACTTTTATGTATGTGCGTATGTGTGCACGTGCGAGCCCGCGTGCTTTGGTTTGGGGAGTGTTTTCTTCATGGCGATCTCCCATTTCTCCTCAATGACCAGTGCTTGAAGTATGCTCTTGCAAATTTTATTTGCTGCATTGCCAAGTTAGCTGGATCTCCTGACTCGGAAACCGTCCATATAGGATGCTTGAGATGGGGGATCACCATTTGTGTGCGCGTGGGCTTGAGTGCGTGCCTGCTCTCACTTGGGAAGTGTTTTCAACACGGCAATCTCCCATTTCTTCTCAATCATCAAAGCTTGAAGGACGCTTTTGCGAGTTTTATTTACTGCATTGGCAAGTTAGCCTGATTTCCTGACTCTGAAGAAACCCTCCATATAGGATGCTAGAGATGGGAGATCACCATTTGTTCCTTTCCGCCCCACTGCTTTGGTTCGAATAAACTGATCCAGAATTTGTTGTCGTCGTTCTTTCTAGGAAGAGAAGGCACCACTTTACTTCAATTCTTGATGGCTTGAAATGCAGCATTTCAGCATCTAGTTGAACATGAGGTCAATTGAGTTTTTTATAAACATGTAAATGCATATGAGTTATTCTTTACAAGTGCACGAGTCCTTGCAAAGTGGTTGGCTTTCCTACTTTTGAGCATGCTTTTGCTTTCACGCTCGATTTTATTATTAAAGTTCACGTAATGGGAGCTAGTTTCCTTTCTCGACGCAAAAATCCTGCCAACCAATTGTTCGTGTCAGCGTGGAGAGTCTTTAACTTCGAATTTATTCTCTGAATCTTGTCCTCATCAAACTCGTTGGATCAGCCAAGTGATTGTGATCATCTAATGGTTGCTGTGGGCTCAACCAGGCCATCTACTATCTGTTCTTAATTCCCCTCAACCACCTCCCTCTTAGGACAGGATATTAGTCTTCGTCGGCAAGTGGTTTGAAGGTTCACTTTGATGTGCCTCAATAAACAAACTCAAAAATAAAAAAACAAAAACTCGAGTTCTTCATTTGGTTACTCTGTTTCCTACTTTTTTGACTGTAGGTAGGTGTAGCCTTTTGCTTTCAAAATCTTTGTTTGGTGGCAGGAGGTTAGAATCACGATCCTCTTTGGATTTTGGAAAAATTAGAAAACGAGGGGCTTTAGAATTAAATATTTGTGGAAGGTGGGATTCGTTTGAAAACTTTAGAAAATTAGGGTGACTTTATAAAATTTTTGAACAAGGAGTAGATTGACAAACCGGGGGGGGGGGGGGGGGGGTGTTGGTCCCCTCAGAATCGTTGATACAAGTCGTCTTATGTAAGAATGTAAGTATAGTTATGTAAAAATGTTTGTCAGTTTGTGTAGATATTCAGTTGTTAATTCTCTTGTAACTGATGCAACACTAACTTTGCCTAAAGGAAGAACTTATATCAGAGCACTCAAAGATTTGTCTAGTCTGAACGTGGTGGGGTACAAATATTTGTGTTTTTGCCCGTGTTAGGTTCGAGCGAGGGTTCAGTCATGGATTCTATCAGGGTGATGATACAGGCGTTGAGGGGTTCATGTCGTCAAGATAGCATCCGTTCGTTGATTACGATGCTTTGTACGGTGGACTCCTTTGAAATGGCCAACTTTGTGATGGAAATAATAGATAGGAATATGTCTTGCTACAATGTTTTTATTGAAGAAAGGTGCAGGATTGTGAGGCAGATGCCAAAACACACTACTCCATCCTCGGAAGTTTGTTGGAGAGTGGTATGACAGTGAAAGCTTGTAGCCTGCTAAAAGATATGCTAGAAAATGGCACTGCTTCAGATATTGGAACCTTTGAGATTGGAGGGAAATTAAAGTGAGCTAGGGGTGGCCGCGGGGAGAGGGGGTTTGGGGGTGCCAGTACTTGCTGAGGGATTTCAGATTCCTTAACCTCCTTCTCAGAATAAAATAAAAGCTTAAGATGGACTCTAATAAGGCTTTTTCTTTTTCTCCAGTTTTGTAAATCGGAGAAAATAAACGTGTTTGACACATAATTTTTTTTTCAGTTTTGAAAATTAATTTTTAAAACAGGGTTATCTTTGAAAACTTCCATCTAAGAGTTTTGGATTTTCACTTTTGATTTTTATTTTGAGATTACCATCTAAGAGTTTTGGATTTTTAGTTTTGATTTTTATTTTGAGATTACCACCACCTCTCACCACCACACCCATCGCCTATCGCCGGCCACCGCAGCCCGCTAGCAGGTGATCGCCAGCGACTATCGTTAGACGATAGCCACCGTCGGCCACCGCTACGCCCTATCATGGCCACCGCAAACCACCACCAAAAGAAAAAAACTCAAAATAAAAACTAGGTAATCAAACACTCAAAATAAAAACTAGGTAATCAAATACTCAAAATAAAAATTGGGTAATCAAACACCCATTTTGTTTATTAAAAAAAACTAAACTAATTTTTATTTTTTTATTTTTTGAAACAGAAAACTAAAACTGAAAGTAATTTCAAACACAACCTAAGTCATTAGCATTTACTAACCATAAAATGCATGTTGGTATTAATGGATGCAAGTTGATGTTCGAGATATATGTTATCATTATATGATGCACTTGAAATTTATGGTGATCAAAAGTCAGCTCGAGATACTGCAAAAGAAAAACCTGCAACTTAGGTAATGTTTGACACCCATTTTTTTTTTTCAGTTTTGGAAACTGAAAAAAAAAGTTGCGTTTGGTAATCATTTTCCTTTTTTTTTCCTTTAGTTTAAAAATTCAGTTTTAAAATCAAGACTGTTTTTAAAAACTCCAAAAACTAATTTTTTTTTTTTTCAGTGAGACCACCACCCTCCCACCGCCGGTCTCCGGCGACCACCACCGACTGCCGGAGACCGCCGTCGGCGACTGCAAGCCACCTGAGGCCACCACCGGCAACTGTCGCCGACGGTCGCTAGCAGCCACCGAAGGCCACCACCACCATTGGCCACCGCCACCTCAAACCACCACAAAAAAAAATTTTAAAAAAAACCTGGGTTGCCAAACACCCACTTACTTTTGTAAAAAAAAAAATTGCTCTTTAATTTTATATTTTTTTGAAAACTGAAAATAAAAAAAAATTATCAAACGGAGCCTTAGTTGTATCTAACATTCATGAGGGTGGACCTAAAGCACAAAGCTCAATACATCCTTGGATCAGATGATCTCAGTGAATCTTATCAAGGACATGAGGAAAGTGGAAAAGTACCGAGGGTTAGCATTTTAACTTGATCTATTTGAGCTCATGCTGACAGTTGTGTCAACTACTGTTGTTTGCACAGTGGGCAAACTTACAACCCCATTATGTCCTTCTTCGACCCGGTATCTTACATTGGGCAAAGTTATTATTGTATCAATTACAAGAGAATTAATAACTAAATATCTGTACAAACTGATATGTATTTTTGTATAACCGTACTTGCATTCTTACTTAAAACGATGTGTATCAAGGATTTCGGGAGGATCGGAGGGGTAATTCGGGAAGACCAAATTAATTGATTTCAAAAAAATCCTTTTTTTTAGTCTACCCCTTTTCAGAAAATTTGAAAAGTCACCCCACTTTTTCTTAAGTTTTCAAAAGAATCTCACTTTCCACAGATATTTAATCCCAAAACCCCTCGTTTCCTAATTTTTCCTTGAATTTTTGACTCTTGCCAATGAATCTGTCAGCGCAGAAGTGTCTATTATAGTGGACCAAATAAGTTAAAAGTAGAGCGAAGCACATAAATACTCTCTCAAATAATAACTCGCAACAACTCAGTCCCTCGACTATTTAATCCATCGTTTGAGTCATCAAACCTGGATACTATAAACCCTTTGCAATGAACCGATAGGGGACGAAAACAACATTTGCCACTTACATGCATCCCTTGAAGATCCGGACCCAAGGAATTAGAAAATCACCTTACAGCTCGTACCAACATGAATCCAAAAAGATAAGAATAAAAATCTCATAAAAAGCACGTGTTGTTGGTGGTTATAATGCTTTCACTCTCTTTCAATCTGGACACCTACGGACACATTGTACTTCACATGTTTTTACGATTATGTGCACGTAAGGATATATAGTTTCTCCAAAATTTATCCCCTCCCATCTCACATTTACATAATTGCCCAATTTCTTCTCAATTTCAAAATGTCCCCCCCAAATTCTTCCTAGTTCAGCATATATTTCTCCTATATACACATATGAACCAAGAAAAACCTACATATTTATTTATCCCCCTTCATCAAAATTGCATGTGGCGATCACTGTGGTTGAGCCAAATATAAGCCATATTTGAGTTGTGCCCATTGACACCAGATCATAAAAGAGTTGACCCTCAAACAATTCGAAGGGAAAGGACACAGGTTTTAGGTGGTGGCTATGGAGTGAGGGTGGGGGTTTTGGGGGGTCTTAGTGGCTGACGAATTTCAGTGCGAGGGTTGTGTGTTTTTGCTTGGAGTGAAAGGATGAGATATATTTAGTATTCTCTCCATCCCAAAAAAATTGATCATATCCCAAAAAATTTGCTCACTTTCTAAATGAAGAAAAACTCTATAAGTATTTTTTCATGTTTACCCATTTTATATATTTTTATTCTATTTTTTCTCTTCATTTCACACTTCACTAACCCATTTTCTCTCTCCTGATCCATTTTCTTCGCCCACCCCCTCTCTCTTTAGAGGTAGAACAGAAAACACATAATATATGACTTATACCCTTAATATGTGTGTCAAGTCAAACGGATCAATCTTTTTTGGATTAAAGGAGTATTAAATAATAGAAGTGTAAGCGCATTTAGGGCATCCGATGTCAACTAGAAATGTTTGGCAATGAGTTTGTGAAAAGGGCAAGTGGAGGGCAAGGTTGTCCCTTTACATTAACTGGCGTCCATATTGAATCAAGTGAAGGACTTACACTACACACGTAGTTTGGAGCTTTACTCGGCACAAGTCATTAGTTTAAGGGTATGTAGCGCATTTTATCCTAAAAGATAGGGCAAATACCAAATTCGTGTCTTCAGGTATCACCCTAGTATAACTTAATTACTAACATTTTAAAAGCACCAAATCAGTATCTAAAATTTAATTTTTGAACCAAATGAGTCATTTCGCTAACGGAAGGTGGAAGTCGTTAAAAAGTCCAAGAATAAGACCGTCATTACGAAAATCTTTTTTTAAAACAAATCTATGCGGAACTCTTTCTCCAAGAGCCTGTTTGTTTCACGGAAATCGTTTTCTAGAAAAGGTTTTTCGCATTTTTTGATGTTTGGTGCATGAAAATCATTTTCAGGAAAATGTTTTCCGGTGTTTGGTGCATGCATAAGATTTTTCAACGAAAAATGATTTCCAATCAACTTATTTTGAAGAACAAAATGTCAGAAAATCACTTACCGTTTAAAACTCTGTAAGTCATTTTTTGGACCACTGAACACACATACTTACACACTTACACACACTCGCGCACCCCCCCCACCCCTGACACACACACGCCTGTCCGCCACACCCCCCCCCCCCACACACACACACAAATATGCCCAAACAACATAAATAATGAAACATATCTTTTTTAGTATAAATATTTGTATCATTGCACGACAATGAAAATATTTTCAGAAACTGCTATTTCTGAAAAGCATAGTCCGAAAAAATATTTTTCATTTTTCAGAAAGCATTTTTACGTGAAACAAACAGGGCCCATGTTGGAATCCCAAACAACAGAAAATAAGTAAGTTTTTTTTTTCTAACTAGTAAAGATTACGTGCACTTGTGGGGTTTAGTGCTACAATTATAAAAGGATTCTACTTTTATAACCAAGAATCATCATCCTTGACTTAAAATTTACATACGTACTTTATTTTTGTTAATCCTCAATTTATAAATTAATGCAACCCTCCTTCATCCTTTACTTCTTACCATTTATAGGAGGTTAGGAATTGCCTACCCTTCATCCGAGCCTTTTTGAGAACTAGCACATAGATGCACATTGAAAGTTTTAAGAAATTATTTGAGATGTTTTACCATTTACTCTTTGTTTATATATATACATTTAATGTTTAAGTCTATTAACCTAATTAATTAATTTACATGAAAAGGATTCAGTTCATAAACCTAAGTAGTTGTTATTGACTATAGTAAACAACTTATTATAAAGCAAGCAAGACAAAGATATACATTATAAATGCTTTGCTTGGAAACCCCTGGACCACACAAGAAAGTTATTACTAGGACTTGATAGTGTGATTAACATGTTAAATTTTGTTTGTATTGTGGTTATATAGGTGGTAAGAACAAACAATATTAGACCTTAAAAGTTGGACCGTAGAACATTGTTCAACAGCCACATTTACCATACCATGTTTTGAGTTTCTTGAGACCTCTAACCTTTCTCAGGCTTATCATGATCTTAACAATCCAGTTGTCTCGGACAAATATCACTACAAGAAACAGTGTCTTTAGCGACCGCGCCTGGCGGTCGCTAAAGGTGGCAACGCGGTCGCTAAAGGGTTTTAGGGACCGCGTTAGGGCGGTCGCTATAGCCCAGGTCGCTAAATTTTAACGATCGCATTTAAAATTCGGTCGCTAAATTTAGCGACCGCGTTGACTATATTTAGCGACTGCATAAGGCGGTCGCTAAATATTTTTTAATTTAAAATTTTTCTTTTTTAAATATTTTTTATTAAATTATATTATATATTTAGCGACCGAAATAGCGACTGCGATGTTTAGCGACCGAATTAGCGGTCACTAAATAATTAAAATATATTTTTTAATTTATTATTATTTTTTTAAAAAAAATAATAAAAATATTTAGCGACCACACTTATTTAATTTAGCGACCACAAATGTTGGTCGCTAAATAATTTAAAAAAATTTAAATATTAAAATTAGCGACCGCTTTGTTTTATTTAGCGACCGTATATCGCGGTCGCAAAACCTGGCTTTGCAAAAAAAAAAAATTGCAGGTCAAATAACCTGTCCAAAACTGTCGCAGAACTAATATCAATTCACATAACCTGTCCAAAATCGAAAGACTCTCTCCTCTGAGCACGATGTTCACTTCGAAGGTCTACTTCGTTGAAACTCAACTTGTCAATCCCTCCAGCCTGGCTTGAGAAAATCCCCATCATTTTAGAAGGTGGAATTTTAGCCTCGGCCATTGTAAATATCAGTTGTCTGTGTGCCGCGCTTATTTCTCGGTGTTGATGAATTTGACCAATCTTACTAGGGGTCATCAACTGATGATTATGGCTCAACTCCACTCCCGTCACAACCCAATGGTTTTCATTTTTCCGGTGTACTGCATACACATGGGCCTTGCAGCCAGTACCCGGAAATGTGTCGCGTTTTCTTTGTCTTGATGGCCCTTCGTCACTGATCCGAACAACCGGGGGTACATACGGTGCTCCTCTATGACACTCAAATAGTCTTTCACAAATTTGATCTGTATTCGCCCGTTTTCTAGTAGTCTTAGTTCTAATACCGAAACCTATCGTTTTCGAATATGCTCTATAGTATGCTTCAACTTCGTCCAGTGTTTGAAAAACTTGACCCAAGTAAGGTGGATCAGAATCTTCACAAAAAGTATTTCCTCCAGTTGCATCCATATTTATACTGAAATCTAAAAAATAAAAACTATATCATTCTCAACAAGTCATAGAATTAAATAAAATAAAATAAAGATTATTTCCTCCAGTTGTGTTACAATGTTCAATTACCAAAATACCCCCGATGAGCGGCAAATTACCGAAATGCCCCCGGGGTTCATTATCACCCTAACGCCCCAAACCAGCTTCAAAACAACCTTTCAGGTGTTTTACTTACATTTCTGGACTAAAAAGTCCTTTGAAAAACTTAACACCGTAAAATTACCAAAATACCCCTCTCGGGGTGGCAAATTACCAAAATGCCCCTGGCATCAGAACAATCTCAAAAGTGCTTTGAAATGCTATTTTAAGCTTCCCGAATTCATTCTTGATCTAAAAAGTATTCTACGGACTTTTTGCCCAAAAATCCCGAATCGGTGTCCGGATCGAGCGCTTAAAAGCCTGTTCGGCCAAAAAATAGCTAACAACTTCGGAATGGCCCGAATTCCTGGGGGATGGAACTTCCCAACATCTTAGGGTTCTCATAAAAGTTTCGCGCGAAATTGCGCTGGCTTGATATTTTAAATTACACTGCAAAGTTACAAGGTTCCCCATATCAGTTAACCCATTTCCAGTCTTTGAAAAAATCTGAAATTTTTCCCTAATATAGATCTTTTAAAAATAACTAGGGTCTCTTTTTCGCACTTTGGTGAAAAACTGTCTAATTAAGTTTTCACCTTTAGCGACAATTACGTTTCGTATTCACATTAAACACACATAGTGTTACACCCTAGGAACACACATAGTGTTAAAGACTCTTTCCTCTAGTTGTGTTACAACGTTCAATTACCAAAATACCCCCGATGAGCGGTAAATTACTGAAATGCCCCCGGGGGTTCATTATCACCCTAACGCCCCAAACTAGCTTCAAAACAACCTTTCAGGTGTTTTACTTACATTTCTGGACTAAAAAGTCCTTTGAAAAACTTAACACCGTAAAATTACCAAAATACCCCTCTCGGGGTGGCAAATTACCAAAATGCCCCTGGCATCAGAACAATCTCAAAAGTGCTTTGAAATGCTATTTTAAGCTTCCTGAATTCATTCTTGATCTAAAAAGTTTCTACGGACTTTTCGCCCAAAAATCCCGAACCGGTGTCCGGATCGAGCGCTTAAAAGACCGTTCGGCCAAAAAAATAGCTAACGACTTCGGAATGGCCCGAATTCCTGGGGGAAGGAACTTCCCAACATCCTAGGGTTCTCATAAAAGTTTCGCGCGAAATCGCGCTGGCTTGATATTTTAAATTACACTGCAAAGTTACAAGGTTCCCCGTATCAGTTAACCCCTTTCCAGTCTTTGGAAAAAATCTGAAATTTTTTCCTGATATAGATCTTTTAAAAATAACTAGGGTCTCTTTTTTGGACTTTGGCAAAATCTAGCTCTAGCTATTTTTTATAAATTCGTGAAAAATCCTAATTTAGACGCCCTAAAAAATCGCTATTTTGGAATTTATAAATGTAATACCGCTCATCCGATCTCCGATTGATCTATACAATGACTATTTTTGAACTTTGAAATTAACATTGAATTATAAGAAAATTCAAAATTTTCTTATAACCTCGGGGTCAGATCGATGAGCACATGGCATACAATCTGGTAAGTTGGCCAATAAGTACTTTAATTGAACTTGATGATTCTAACTGTGTATGAAGTTACTTATTTATTATCTCTCTGGATGTAGGTTAATGCCTCATTCGCCTTCTTCCAGAAGTTGCGCGAGCGGAAGGATTTGGTGGATGCAATGGGCGAGGAGCTTCGCCAACAGGCTGATGCGTTGGCGTATGGCTGCGGGAATTTTTTACACCAAGCATCGGGCCAGCCTTCTGGCGTCAGCCCGGGAATGGGTTATCCGGGGTGGCAGCCCCCATATGTGAGCGAGGGATACACCGATCCCTCGGGACAGACTTCGGGAGTGAGCCAGGGATATGGTGGTCCCTCTGTACCGGGAATGGGTGGTGATTGGGGATAGCCAAGCACCATGGGCCAGGCTCAAGCGCCGTGGGAAGACTACAGTGTGCCCTCCTTCTCTTTGCTATTGGACTCGGAACCCCAACCCTTCTCTTAGAGTCAAGTCACGCAAGACTGGGGTTTCGGACACATCAGTCTGTCGGAGACACTGCCTATTGTCCCGTGGGCAGGACCATCTACTGCCGAAGGAGGGCAATATCCCCCGGTCGACCCCCCCGAAGGAGTGCAATATCCCCCTGTCGACCCCCCATGAAGGAGTGCAATATCCCCCCGTCGACCCCCGAAGGCAATATCGCAAAGGCATCCAGTGAAGCCCCTAAAGCCGCATAAATGCCAAATAATCAGAGAGCGTTATTTTAGCGGCTTCCCCCGGGACAAAGCGTTGTATAGTGTGAATCATCCGGAGGGCATGGATTACACTTGCGAGTGGGGAGAAATGGCCTCCCTGGCTCCGGGGAGTTGGTTAGACAACGGTGTCATCTCCACATACGTGGAGATTCTGAAGGAAAGGGGTCGGGAGCGGCTGAACGAGTACCCGGCCATTTTTTTGGTGGATGCCTTTTTTCATAGCCTCCTAGTGTCTGAATGGCATGAGTGGGTCGAGCAAAGGCGGAAGAAAAAGTTGAGCCAGTGGAGACCGTCCGCTAACCTACGAGCGTATCTTGCTAGGGATAGTCCAGTGAGCGCAAGTGTTGCCGACGTGTTTCTAATCCCATTTTTAGGGGAAAGCCACTGGTACTTGGTTTGCTATGAACCGGTGGAGAAAGTCGTATCGGTGATCGACAGTCTCCACGACGATACCGCCTTTATGCCTGTGCTGCAGATGTACAAAGCCCAGTTGGACTCAATGGTAATATTACGATTGTTGTTTAACAGTTATTGTAACTTGGCATAAATGTTAACTCGTGTCTTACGCCGTTTTGTGTTTCTTGCAGAATATATTTTGTGCAATGGTCAATGGTGTCCGTGGTAACCCTGTACCGGCGCGGCCAAAGCTCGATTGGCGACTGAAGAAGAGGAGGCCCAAGCAACGTAACACTTCGGACTGCGGCGTTTTCCTTTGCATGTACATGGATTACATTTGCTGGTCCGAGAGCCTCAAGGCGGCGGTGTGGAGCCAAGCAGAAGTAGACACCTTTAGATATAGAATGGCTTGGCAAATTATGAAAGGCCGGCCTAGAGCGGTTAGGTATATTGTAAATCCGGCAAATGCCGAGAATCCCTCCCAACATGATTCCCCCAGTTGACATTGTACCATTACACTGTCAAATTTTTTTAATAAACTATGATTATTTAGAAAGCTCTCATTGATTTGTGTTGAAGATTATTGATTGATTGATTTGTCTGATTTCCGTTGAAGATGATTTGAGTTTGGTTTTTTTTGGCTCTCATTGAGAATGATTGAAAGGTGAAAAACAAAATGTGTAGCGGACAGTTTCCAAGTGTTGGGTTAAGACATTCTGCTGGTCTGTCTGCTACACAATGTGGCGGACAGTGGGGGAAGTGAAAATTTTCCAAGTGTTGGGTTACACAATGTGGTGGACAGTGGGGGAAGTGAAAATTTTCCAAGTGTTGGGTTAAGACATTCTGCTGGTTCGTCCGCTACACAATGTAGCGGACAGTGGGGGAAAAAGTGTTGGGTTAAGGCATTCTGCTGGTTTGTTCGCTAGACAATGTGGCGGACAGTGGGGGAAGTAAAAATTTTCTAAGTGTTGGGTTAAGACATTCTGCTGGTCCGTCCGCTACACAATGTAGCGAACAGTGGGGGAAGTGAAAATTTTCTAAGTGTTGGGTTAAGACATTCTGCTGGTTCGTCCGCTACACAATGTGGCGGACAGTGGGGGAAGTGAAAATTTTCTAAGTGTTGGGTTAAGACATTCTGCTGGTCCGTCCGCTACACAATGTAGCGGACAGTAGGGGAAGTGAAAATTTTCTAAGTGTTGGGTTAAGACTTTCTGCTAGTCTGTCCGCTACACAATGTGGCGGACAGTGGGGGAAGTGAAAATTTTCTAAGTGTTGGGTTAAGACAATGTAGCGTGATGCAGGTTTTAATAAATTGGCACCCGAAGACTTGTTTTAGCGACGGAATCAACAATCTCAATATCGATAAACAATAAATAACGTACGATTCACAATCAACGATCTCAATATATTGAGGGTATCTCAAACTGCACAATTAAGCGAGAAAAAATTTGGAAACATAATGAACATGTATACAATAAATTTGGTTATTAATAATAAATTAGGGTTCACATTGGGGGAAATAAATTTTTTCACAAGCGCTCCGATCAAAGATTACAACTTGAAAATCCCACCACCCAAGGTGTTCAAACACTACAAAGTCCCCGAGTTCGAGGCCATGCTGGCGCACGAAGACGTTCCAACCCTCTGCGAATTGCTTTTTTTGGGGTCGGCCGGGCTTCAGCTTGATTTCAACCTGCCAGGCCCCCTTGCGGCTATATAATCTTGAACTGTCATGAATTGTTGTAAATTGATTGGTAAAGGCTTCCGGTATGTCCTAACAAACACAATACAAAAAATAGGTTAGTTTTTAACCAAAAGATCAAACTTTTAACACACGAAAATACAGAGAAAGAGGGATGGCTTACAAGTTCATTCTCAAATCCCGGCATCATGACTTTGAAAAAGTGTTTGCCTGCCAGGTGCAAGTTGCCAATAAAATCGTAGGTGGTCTCCGATCCAGAAGCCATCGAGGTCGGCGATGAGGGGAGGACGGTGGTGTCGCCGGAGATGTGGGTCGCCGTAGATGGGGTAGCGGCTTGGGTTAGATGTTCGAGAGAGAGAATATAGCGGACTGATAAAAGCTGATTGCCCGTTTTGATTAATATATATATAAGAAGATAGAGGTCCGCTACATTGTATAGCGGACATAAATGAAAACCAAAAGTTTTTCTGCGATGACGTCCGCTACATTGGATAGCGGACATAAATGAAGACCAAAAGTTTTTCTGCGATGACGTCCGCTACATTGTATAGCGGACATAAATGATGACCAAAAAATTAGGACTATGCATATCCGTCCGCTACATCAGAAGAAAAAAAATTCCAGTATTCGGTCGAAAAATTATTAGAAAAAATTATTACAAATGTCAAACTTATATAAAAATTATTACAAATGTCAAACTTATACAAAAAATTAAAGGTCCACTGCAGCTTGTTCGTCCTCATCTTCGGCGTCATCTTCTTCCCCATCTTGCAAACCCCCTGGACTTATCCCCAGTGCCTTGTAATGGTTCCGCTTGTCGTGGTCGGTCATTTTGTTGCACAATGCACACCTTCGCAGCTTTTTAGGTTGAGTTGCCGTTTCAATTGAGCTTTTCATCCGCGTAGATCTCTTGCGGCCTTTCGTTTGCGATATAATTGGATCCAACGGCCGGATATCATTGTCGCCTTCCTCCCCCGGCTCGTCATCTTCGGATTCCGTCGTAGGCTCGGTGTCAACCGCATTGCTGACTGAAGCTGCTTCCAACTGGTCGACGATGGGCTCTTGCTGCTGAGCTACCTCGAGGAGATGTTTATAACCGACCATTGTAGCAGCAGCCTTTACGGACAAACGGGTGAACATCGTCACCAGATGATTATACCGCAACGTCTCTGATTCTTCAAAGTCAGTATACGGGTGCTCCGGAAAGGAAATGGTACCGTGCAACCTGTTTGCACCTTTCGTCCACCGTGGCAGGACGTATTTATCGGGGATTGTCCTGATATTCTTCTGGGTGAAAAACCGCAGAATGTGTCTACACAGGATGCCATGGAACTCAAACTTCTTGCAAACACATGTCACCGAGTCCGTCAATGTGTCGTGGCTCACCGTATAAATTCTGCGCAGCTTCTCAGGGACGAGGTCATTCACGAGCGAATAAACCTTGTACTCACGCGTAGACATTTCTGCCACCTTGTTTATACTGTATCGTCCCGATTTTCGCAGCTCTACTTGGTATAGCAAGAAGATCTCCTTCGTATAGACTTTGGCACCGTTCAGCTCCAGCGGGGTCTCAAGCAACCTTCTCCTTTGTTTGTACGTTGTTGCAAAGTCTGCAGCCCTTTCTTTTACCAACAACGAAGCAACCACTTTTTGTGCAGATGCAACGAAACTCTTTGCGCTCGTACAAGTGCTGGAGCCACTCGTTGTCTTGCAATGAGTAATCCCGAACAAGCTTTTCCCACCTCTCCTCGAATTCCTCAATCGTTAACGACTTGGTAACGCACTTGTCAAAATCCTGTTTAAAGTCTGGATACTTTGCGTACACGTGATGCAGACGTTCAGGGTATTTGTTGCTTATGTGCCAAGTGCACAAGTTGTGCCGGGTGTCTGGGAAGACGGTCGCAATAGCCTTCTTCATTGCCAAATCTTGATCGGTGATGATCACTTTGGGTGCTTTGAAGTTCATTGCTTCCAGCCACGTCCTAAACAACCATACAAAAGAACCCTCGCTCTCGTCCCTTAACAAGGCGAACCCGAACAGGATGGAGTGATAATGATGATTGACGCCGGTGAAAGGAGCGAACGGCATCGAGTACTTGTTGGTACGGTATGTGGTGTCGAAAGTCACGACATCCCCAAAATGCTTATAAGCTAGCCTCGAACGACCGTCGACCCAAAAAATTGTACTAACTCGATGCTCGTCGTCAAGTTTATAATCGAAGGTAAACTGCGGGTCCTCCATCTGCATCCGTTTCAATAGGCTCATTGTCGATTGCGCATCATTGAGGTCATACGCGGCTCGTCTATGGGTTCGGACCGCGTTACGAACGTCTGTCGTGTTAAAGTTTAAATTTTGAATTCCCCCAGCCTGTTCAGCAAGAACATTAACAATCTCAGTAGGTCCAATTCGCGCATCGCGCATTGCTCATTGTGTGAATTAGGCTCCTCGCGACCTTACCCATCTTCTTGTGTTGATGCATCTGACTCACCTTAGAAGGAGTTACTAACGGGTGATTGTGTGCCAGTTCCAGGCTGGTAATAAGCCAATGATCATGATTGGCTTTGTAGCTTACGAACATCTTGACCTGGCAATTTGTGCGCTCAAAGCAGTCCCGTCTTCTACGCGAATATCCTATTTCGTCATCACTGTCATCATTGCCTACGCGTGTCTCATTTTGCTGTGGATTTCTGCCCCTATGACACTCGTATAAGCGAGAGCATATCTTTTTTGTTACGTTGCTTGTTCTTGTAGTCTTTATTCTAATGCCAAAACCAACCCTCAATGAATACGCTCGAAAACATTCTTCAGCTTCTTCCAATGTTTGAAACGTTCGTCCTAGATACGGATCACTAGCATCTACGGGGACGTTGGAGCTCGACACGAAATCAGACATTGTGAAACAAGACCTGTGTAGAAATAGACTACGCTTAACAATCAAATGGCATTTCTAACTGAAAATATTACCTAAAAATTACCTTGGCGAATAGACCAATTTAGGATGACAAACATACCGTATGCATAACCCTTAAAGTGTCTCCAAATTAACAATTATTAATTTACTGAACATAACAAATTAAAATTACTAAGATAAATAGACGAATTCATCATGCCAAAAAATCGAATTAAACTATAATTTTATTTAGAGTTAACAAATTACACCTTTTTTATGAACATCATGTCTAGAACATCACAAATTGAAGAATAGAGTGACAAATTTCTAGAACATAAAAAAAAATCTATACTTTTTTGTCCGAACAAAATAAAATTATATTTTACCATTCAATCCATAAAGAAAACTTCACCATTCGCAAACTTACCTTACTTGAGTGAAGCTTGAAGCAAATTTTACTCGAAGCTTGAAGGGAGCTGAAAATGGAAGCGAGTCCGAAGGAGAAGAAAATTGTAGCCGAAGGAGCTTGAGGAATTCTGACAACCCGTCGTGTGTAGAAATAAAGGTACAAACACGTGGAAATGTGTCAGTTGTGTCAGGGAAGTCAGTCGTCCGCTACACTGTCTAGCGGACGACTTTTTGGCTGTCAACGTGGGCCCAAGAAAGTGGTCCGCTAGACAGTGTAGCGGAGGGGGGAGCACGGGTAAAATGGTAAAAAGGTCCGTCCGCTACACTGTGTAGCGGACCACTGACAGCGGCGCAAAAATAAACAATCTAGCGGACCACTTTCTTGGACGGCTATATATATATATATATATATATATATATATATGGAGTGGCAGCTCATCTAAAGAAATAGCAGAGGTGGGAAAGTTGTTCGCTGTCTGATATCCTGGGAAAAGCTTGATCATGAGGAACTGGAAAAGCAACAAACAATGGTATCTTGAATTGAACGAGAAAAGTATTCTATTCTCATGGTGCAAGCCTGCAGAATCAAGCCGTATCATCTAGCATCTTGTGCACGACCAGTAGAGAAAAGGGCTTACTTAAGTGAACCCAGAATATTTGGCATAGTGCACGGTTACGGTTTTACATGGGGGCTCACTGATGCAACACAGCAGCAAGATGAACATGAGCCCTTTGCATCGATTCTCTTACAAGTAGAGAAGTTCATATCAAAATAGGGTAGCAGCAATGACAGGGCACTTTTCTTTGTATCTTGTACAAGTATACAGATTAACCTGAACCCTTTCCGTCGAATTTTTCACAGATGTGCAGATTTACCTGATTCCTCTGATATTATCCTCTGCAACTTCATCATGCCGGATGACCAAATCTTGTTTACATGAAAATTTCACCACCACCTTGAAGTTAACCATGGTTGATCACTTGATCCCTTTAGCATAACTCAAGCTAGTAGACGTCCTCAAGTAATACCATACTAGTATATCTCCGAAACTTTAGTATCTGGATATGGTTTGAATATCATCGTTAGTTAATTGGTCATTATTATTTCTATTCTACCTATAGATGTGGCTTTCAAGAAGATGGTCCACGGTCGTATATAATGGTCATGTTGCTGCACCATCAACAATTTAAAACCAAGAATCATCACGTACAAAAACTGCTACCATTATTCATTGACCGAGAAGAAGGGCATCTGTCATTGAAGTTGAAGGTTCCCTTCTTTTACTCCATATTTGAATACTCGCGTTCACTAGATTTATGCAGACATTCTTTTTACTCAACACCAGATTTTATATGCAAAGTCGATGATCATATGCTTCCATGGCCTTATGTGCCGGCCGAAGCCATGACCAAGTCACCTGGACACAAATGAAAAGGGAGGATCATTACTTTTGTATAAATGCATACACTGGACTTTTGTGAATCAACAGTCTCCCTGTCTATATTCCTCTATCCCCCTAGGTGTAGTCAAGCAAACTTCATGCAGCAGTAGTAATAAAATCAGAAAAACCGAATGGACATTGAACAAGAGACAATAAGATAAGGGTGAAGTTGTTTCAAACATGTTATGCGTAGAACCTGGGCTACGTGAAGTCACAATGGCAAATAGACTAGCGAAATCACCAGCATTAGCACCTCTACCTTCGCATATTCAGAGTACTTCGGTTCTTAAACTGAACTATGTGGCAGTGCTCATAGTTTGCAGCATCATTGCCTTAGTTGCAGTCTTAATATATCTATGCATCAAGAGAAAGGTCTTTGCAAATTGCAGGAGACGTTCGAGGCAAAAAGGTTAGTCGCTAAAATTTTGAGGTTTTGGTTGGTTAATAGATTAAGCCAGGGGAGTGATTTCCCTCGTGTGTCCTCTTCTTGAAAAATCTTGGAGGCAAACTTTTTTCAAAAGATGTAAGGAACTTGGATCACGTTAAAGAAATGGACATGACATGTTAATCTTACAACTTCTCTCTTTTATACCTCCTATCCCTCAACCTATTACCCAAGAAATCCGGAGATGATCAATTTTCGTTCATTTTCACCCTTTCTCTCCTAAAGTAGCTAACCAAATGAAGCCTTGGGAGTTTCAAAGAAACAGCTTCAAGGAGATGTACTTTAATGGAAAATTTCGAGTCAGTGGAGTTAATCATGACATGAATCACATGAAAACACCCCATGAAATTTAGGCTTATAAATCAAGCATCGGCAAAAACTTACCAAATTTCACGGCAAAAAAATGCAGATAATCTCGATCCTGACAAAATGATGCTGAGGAGGTTCCGGTTGGAAGAACTGGAGAAGGCTACCAACCATTTTAGCGAAGAATGCTTGATTGGGTCAGGTGCATTTGGAAATGTGTACAGAGGAACACTTGATGTCGAGGGAACACTAGCAATCAAGAAGGCCCGTGTTGATTCCTACACGAGTACTGCAGAATTCAGAAACGGTAAGCCTCAAACTGCACAAGCCACTGTGGGTGTTTATGAAGTATTTTGTGTAACTGATGGGTGTTCGATTCTTTTTGGAGCAGAAGTGAAGTTACTTTCCATAGTGAAGCATAGGAACCTTGTGGGGCTGGTGGGATACTGTGATGAAGCTGGTAGGTACATGATACTGTATTAGCTATTAAAATGGTGGAACTGCAATAACGATTTCTTTCACCTCGGGATATATGCCCACACAGAGATATATAGACGTCTCCTGAAGCTGTAGCAGAAGACATAGCAGTCGGGGAATATGTCACTTGGACCAGATCAAGGGGATGCCATCAGATTGAAATTCTCGCAGATTGTAAAGATATAGTCATGAAGCTGTCATTGGAAAATAACTCTACAAGATCCATCCTTTAATCTATGCAATCCGTACTCTAGCATCGCATTTTGTGTATTGTAATATAAGACAGGTACTAAGAGTGTGGAAAGGAAGCTCATAGCCAAGCTACGGAAGCATTGGCAAACTCTTGAAATATCGATGCTAGGAAATACTGTATATGCTTTAACTTTTGGTTTCGAAAAGGTAGACGTCTCGTGAACTTTTGGTTATCTTTTCTTCTGAACAGGGCCAAACAGAGCACAAGCATTAGTCTATGAATACGTCTCAAATGGTTCTTTACTAGAGTACATTGTCGGTGAGTTACAACTGCTAACTTAACCTCCTAGCGAATCACCATTGTCACTTCGCTTACAGGAACTTCTACAGGAAGGGGAGGGAGGGTCTTAACATGGAGGCAAAGAGTAAATATAGCCATTGGAGCAGCTAAAGGTAAAATCTCTGGTTTTCTAGTCATCACATACTGCTTAAACTGAATAAGCTTGATAGTTATTTCTGTTATACCACTTGAAATACTTTGTAGGTATAGCTCATTTGCACGAAGGAATCATTCCAGGCATAATACACCGGGATATCAAACCTAGTAACATACTAATAGGAGAAGGCTTTGAGGCTAAGGTATCAGACTTTGGGCTCGTAAAATCAGGTCCCACTGGGGATCAATCTCATGTCAGCAGCCAAATCAAAGGGACACCAGGGTACCTTGATCCTGCCTACTGTTCAAGCTTCCACTTGAGTCCGTTTAGTGATGTCTATAGCTTCGGAGTCATACTCCTGCAACTCGTTGCTGCCCGGCCTGCAGTTGATACAACAAGAAGTGGCTCGAATTATCACATTATCGAATGGGTAAGTAAAACTTGGGATGCAATTATATAAGTTTTTGAAAGACTATCTTGTGGCTTAAAATGAAAAACAAACTACATGACTATATATTGAGAGATTTGGAGCCAGCGCCATCATTCTTGAAATGAAATCTTTTCGTCTGTTTAAATGCAGGCAAGGCCTAGTCTGGAGCGAAGCAGCGTCGAAGACATATTGGATGCTAATCTTCTATTAGAGCCATGCAACATGGAAATGATGTTGAAAATGGGACAACTAGGTTTAAGATGTGTCGTGAAAGTGCCCAAACAAAGGCCTACAATGACTCAAGTGTGGCAAGAGTTAGAGGCATCCCTCTATTCAGCCGAAAGTTTCATAAACAAACAGCCATCAAGGGGGTCTCGGAGACACACTGGTAATTCTCATGCATATACAGATCACGGGGGTCGTCACACTACAGATAACGATCATTCTCATAGCTTCATCAGTGTCGATGGTGTTGGACTTCAAAGGTTTCACGTAGAGATGGATAGCATGTCATTTCAGAGCACAAGTATGAGATGTTTAGAGGCTGATACTATAAGCCTAGACATTGACAAATACAACTTGAAAGGAATAAGAGAGGAACCAAGTGTGAGTATGTTCGAGTATCTAAGCATACCTCGCGATTAATCGTGCTGCGATATGAATTTTATGTAAGAAGATGCCCGATTTGAGTTGCTTTTTTAGCGCAACTTGAACTACTTCTTGATCGAGTGATGATTACAGTGTTTTTGTTCTATATTACTTTACTTAGCTTTGATAACTTGTTTCATATAATAGTTCTTTTCCTGCTTATTTTTACTGGGAGGAGTAATCCTTTGCTTTCTCCCACAATTGTGCTCTTGCATGTTTCTTGTCTATGTCCTGTCAGAGCGTCCAGCTCCCTCCCATACAAACTTCTCTATTCATGGCAATTCCCTTAAAGCTGCCTCAAGAAAAGAGTAGCTAACCTCCAGATGACATCATGAGCAGCAACTGATGCCTTTTTTCTACACCGGGTGGCACAACTTGAGTTACCTGGACGAACCTTTAGGTTCATATGAGCAAATCGAGTTTTCAGGCCAAGGCAAACAAAGGCTTGCCAGAGGAAGTTAAATATTGGCTGCAAAATGTCCTGCTCTTCCTACACCAAGCAGTATTCCATCCTCGCCCCTGAAAAGAAACTGCAAGTGATTTGACTGCAAATGTGTACCCCTCCCTTTAAATTCAGGTTTGGAGTAAACAGACCCTCAAATGAACTTGATAAGAAGAATATAGCTTTGCTGAGCTTCTCTCTATCAAAGCCTTGTCCAACCCAAAAACATGCTCAAGAGGAAGATAAGCCCATCAGGAGTAAGAATCATTCCCAAACCCCATGTATGATTGACGTGGGACTTGACACCTGCCAGCACGCAAAGTGTGAAATGTGATTTGATCCCGTTGAGCGGAGAGAAGCAACAAGAAAGCGACCTAAGGACCATCGGGCAGCGTGGTCATAGGGCGGCATGGTCAGGGCCTAGGCCTAGCTCTGAACCAAATTAAAGCCTGGTGTCAAACCAAAAGCATGATCAAGAGAAAGAGAAGCCCACGAGGTAAAAGAACCAATCCCAAACCCGGTATAGTCAATGTCGGACTTTACACTCTCGTCACAAGCACCAGAAGCTCTCCCTATCAGTTATGGTATCGCAACTTTCCTCAAGATTGACGAAAAATCAGGACAATCATGATGCCTGCAATATGGACAGCACTTGTGATCCGACAGCCGAGCAGCTAATAGAGACGGCTCACGGAGGTTGTGACGAGAGTGAGTTCTTTATAGCTACTCTCCATTTTCTCTGTTCTCTAGATTTTTAATTTCTGTCCTCATTTTCACAAAAAAAGTAGTGACACAAAATGGGCTGCAGGCAAAGGTTAGCAGCATTGGACGAGGCCTTTATTGGAGTGAACTTGATGATATTAGCCATCAATAACGATGATGTCATGAATTCTATATGAGCTTAATTTGTATGCCAGTTAACAATAAAACAAGATGAAAATGCAATTACCTAGAGACTCCTTAGAATCTTTGCCTGTGCCGATTAGAGGCAGAAGTCGGAAGATCTTGACACTATTATGGACTTTGTTGTCACAGATTCCAAAACAGCAAGGTGGCATTTCTAGAAACAAATGTATAACAGTAAAGAAAAAAGAGAATGAGGTTTTTATACTCCAATAGCATCATACCTCGACTTTTCTCGCCATCTTGTATTTCTTGGTAGGGGATGATGCAGCAAAAACTTCCGCAAGGAGTCTTTAGGAGTTCTCTTTTCTTCTTCTTTTCCTTCTGAATTCATGCTTTTGTTTAGATCTACCACCAAATGGAAATACCATATTTTCTTCTTTTTTACTGCATGGCTGCTTTTACAAGCCTCAAGCACTTCCCTGCATTAAAGCAATCAGGTAAACTGTCAGTTTTTTAATTCTTATTTGCAACCTTCTACTAGCTTAAAGTAAGACACCTTAGGTCCCATTGCCCGTAACTTCATGCAGATTCCTACACTGCAACCCAAAAATCAAGCATTTTCAAGGTTCTCACCAGAACCAACAGCCTGCTTAACTTTCCAAGTTCTTCACATTCATATAACCCACAGGAGAGCACGTATGAAGGTGCAGACTGTACACAGCATGAGAAGGGATACAAAATATGTGGACACAATAAATGTTACGCATAAGATGGTAGGATGAAAGCCAAATGGAGACCTCAAACTTCAGGCTGCTGCACGTCTCATCGATCACTCTAACATGAAATTGGCACCATAAACTGTTGACGCCACACCTCCATGATAAGCTCTCTCGAAGGCAACAGTAATGCTAAATTTGCTACATTGTACATCGCACAATCAAGCTAGTAATAAGAACATTGGTCATTGCATATGCAGTGAGCAACATAAGTTAATTTCCCTGGCTTCATGAAAAAAAAAGTTTGGTATTCTTTTGTGGGAGTGGGGTTGGGGGCCGGCATGAAGAGAAATCAGTATTTCTACAGTTAGTTGTTTGCATGTATGCATCAACGTAAAATGCACCAGTAAGAAAATTTAACTAATGATCAAAGCAATGGCAGTAGGCATTTTCGACCAAGTACATAATATGAGTAATAGGTAGACACTATATTTGATGGTGGAATACTTACTGTAAGAGTGCAATTAGTCCACCCTTCTACTTCCTAACTACGTTCAGGGAACAGATACTGATAGTGCAGAAGTGCTATCAGTTCTTCAGACAAAGAAAATGGACAAGCGTTATTTTTAACGAGAAACGCGGTTGGCCATGATCGAAAAGATAACTTGCCCGCCTACCTACATGAGCCGTAAGTATATATTTCTCACAAGCTGCTTCAACATGACCACATCTAAACATAAGCTCAAATTCCGAGATTATCAGAAAACCTGAGATATCAAGAACTCTGCTTAATATTTTGTTTCATCCATAACTGGCTTCAACCAAGAGTTTCCCTTCTAGGCAGGATGGAGAGTGACCCATCACCCATGTCAACCCCCCTCATAGATTTTTTTCCATGTGCAGCGAGATAAGTGTACATCTCCATGGAGGCCTCTGAAAATTCCATCAAGGATGCAAAAACAGAAGAGAATCCAGTCTGAAATCCATTTAATATGACTCTTTGTGTCTCTAGAATGCTATCATTATGCTTTGTCTTCTCTGCATCAAGCCTAATCTCGAGCATATCCAATAGATTTTTCTTCTCTGCCAAGTACTCAGTGCGATGTGGCACGTCCTCCTCTGCCCTTTGTACAGAAAGCTTGACTTCCAAAGTTTTTCTCTCCGCCCTTTGATAAGCAAGAAGCTTTCTGTCAAGTTCCACTGCAAGTCCATCAACCTTCCTCTTCTGTTGCTGCTCCACTCCCTGCTGAGCCCATAAAGCCCTTAGATCCTTCCCAAAGCTTTTCAGAGCATATGCTACCGTCTTACTCGGCAACTTCTCCAGATAAACTAACCAATCTTGACAGATCACAAGCAGTGGTGGCCCATTGATTTGATATTGTGGGACTGAAGATGAAACACAGGGGTATAAATCAATTTCTGGAGCAATGAACTTGGATGCCCATCCATTGAGAGCTTTGATGTACGCCTTTTGAGCAGACACATATCCAGCAAAACAAGCATGCCAATTTTCAAGTTCTGCTTCAAGTTGGAGAGTGGCAAGACGATGAGAGTCGTTGCTGAACTGCCCAAAAGCAGGACAGTTGAAAGATTTCACTTCAAACATGGTTCGGTTCTGGACTTGATGTGATTTCATCATTACCTTCCAAGTTCTCACAAGACTGCACCAATGTTAGAAGTGAATCTAATTACAATACTAAAGTAAAAATTGTTACACCTTCTAACATGGTCCAAAGAATTTTCGTAAGCTTCCTTACCCATGTAGCAACTCAACAAGCTGTGGCTGCAATTCTTCATCTCTCAGCTTCTGAATTCTTTTGGAGATTGAATCAGCAGTCCGAATCGTAACTAATATCTGAGAATGTAGATCTCTTACTTCATCCCTGGTTTTGTCCAAAGAACCAAAACCGTTTCCCTTGGCATCCTGGTTGCTCAACTGGGAACATTTTCGCTGATACAATTTCCTCATCTCGTATCCAGCCTAAAAACGAAGATGATTGTTAAAGAAAACAAAAACCGATTTACGTGATAATATTTGTTGCCAAGTTTCAGAACTATCCACAGATACGCCATCCATTAAAACTTGTTAAATCTCACAATGCACAGCTTATAGAACAGAACTAATTCATGTTGCTTGTGAACTACTTTTTAATCAAAAAAGAAAGCAGCATAATGTATATAAAGAGCCTGTGCTTTCGTGATTGCATGTTTCCTAGAAGACAGTATTTTATAATTAACAAGCTTCTGGTCTCTCTAACTCCATGCTGCCAATGCTCATACCAGCTATTGTCTATAATTGACACTTGAAATGCTGTACAAATAAATTTATTTGCATGTCCTTTTCAATGCGCTGCAAGATGAAAATCTGCAGTAGTTCAATGCAGACAAGTTAAGAAGTTTTCCAAGCAAATACTTCAGATACATGACAATGAGGCTTTGACATTGTTAATTACATTAAGTACTTAAATAGCGCTTCTTTCAATAACCGATAAACTACAAGTTTCATGTTCAAAACACTAAGTTCTCCTGCTTTGATATATAGTTCCTCTCCATCAAGATACTCCGTTTACCTGGCTTCAATTGATATATCATCTAATTTGCCCACTTTTGTCCAAAATTTTTGTCACAAGCCTCATAAATTAATTAAGCAGGTAGGAACCAGTGAACCAGGAGAACACTCGGGCATAAAACTGAAATTGCCATGTAGAACATCATATACAAATAACAGCAGGCAGTCCCTTACTCTCTAACTAACATAACATATTATAAAGTAGCCATGTCAATTTCCTCTGGTATAATATCGAAGATATAGCCAATGCTTTGTTACTAAATTTTCAGTATAATCATTTCTAAAATAGAATGCAGTACTGAAGAAAAGATGGCTTGGTCCTAGGAGGCAAGTCATAAGCAAGACATAAAGATAAAACAAAATATAACATGATTAATTCATTTACATTTACCTTCACTTCTTCATATAGCTTCTGCTCCCAAGCATATAACCTTCCCAGGGTCGATGAATGGTTTCCTGATTCCATGGCTCCAAATTCATCAAATAGATCACCGGTGTATCCTGTCCATGTTGAGGAACTCTTTGAGCTGGATGAAAGAAAGCTCTTGCAAGATGAAGATCGAGTTAAAGTTGATCTGCGCCATGTGATTGACTGGATGAGCTTATTTGAACTCTCTGTATCCAAGAGGAGCAAATGAGTAAATAAAATCAGTGAGTAAAACAAGGATAACAAACAAGTATACAAGGATTCCCCCTATATGAATCAACATGTTGCGCTCTCTGTTCTGAAACTTGAGTCCCTTTAACTTCTCAGCAAATTCTTGATATAAAAATTCGAACACAAAAAAGTGCAAGTAGTAAATTATGGTCTTATAAGTATTACTATTTGACAAGTAAGACGAGAATTAAAACAAAGAATGAGGTCAATGTTGGTGCGCTCAAATTCTAACCTGGTAAGTTGCAAAGAAGTCGAAAATTTGGAACTGAGTTTAAGAATTAACCTATTTGTTTCCCCTCCAGCGGTTAGGGCTTCCATTCATGCTTGTACATGCAAGCACGTGCTCGCCCACACACATATAAGATGTGAAAGGAAGAATATGTATGCAAGCTTGAGTATACTGTATTAGTGAAGAAAATTGGGGGAGATTCTCATAGAAAAAGGAAATTTCCGAGTTATCTGGGGAAGATAGATTGTAAAGAGGAACAAAGGCAGAATACTCCTTTATTTTCAAAACGAAAACTGGACGAGCAATTTTGTTTGTGCTGCACGGACTCTTCAAGTACATTAGCAACATAAGTAATTAGAACAAATACAGAATCACGCATCATTGTGGAACTTCAAGTCCAAACCAATATGAAAGTAACAAACCAACCATTCAGAATTATATATTTTGAAGGTAAACAGAACACACATGGCAACGCCAGAACATGAAGTAAAGAGTGAAATTGCAAGAAAAATGTGAAGGACTCACCTTTGATTTCCTCCATATCAGTTTGAAGGTGCATCATATTGGTCTCAAGCATCTTAGAAACATCCACACCAGAATCATAAGCCCTAATAAAATGGTCTTCCACATCCTTCAATGCTTCCAGCAATTCCCTCCCATTTGTGGATGTATCAATCACTTGCAACCCCTTATGCTGCTCCGCCTGGCTCGCATCAGCATCACCCTCTGCCTTGACACCACCGACACCATCCCCCATTGCCAAGTTCCTCTCTTTATTATCACTCACTCGCTCACCAACCTCCTCCAGCTCTGGTATTCCCTCGGCCTGCCTCACAGCCCTCATATCATCATCATCAGAAGTTTGACCAACGCCGTTGACCACCACCTCATCGAAAGGATTAAAAAAATCCCACCCGAAATCATTCTCAGGTGACTGCAAGAGTGGGTCCCCCTCACCATAAAAATGCTCACACAGCTCTCTATCATTCTCATCACTCTCGTCATCACCACCACCATTTTCTTGATTCCCTTTTTCTCTCTCTAAACTGCCTCTCTCCAATTCTAAAGAATCTTGAACCTCACAAGGAATTGCTCGATGGGTGGTCGATTCAGAAGGTTTCTGTTGAGAAAACATGGAATTCGAGACAAGGGCTTCGTTTTCTTTGGTAGGCCCAGAATCGGACGGCTGAGAGAAGGTGACGAGGAATGGTGAGGATGGAGAGGAATGCCTGGCTACGAACAGCCTTATGGCCAATGCTACTGCGTAGAGCGACTTGTTGTACTTACAGTAAGCTTCTGAAAGCGCGTATCGCTTCTCTACGGCAGATTTCATCAGCCGCTTTCTATCCCTGCAGAAGGACACGACGTCGTCTTCTTCTTCACTGGACTTGGACAAAGCACAGCCCATCTCTGTTATCTGTCAAGAATGCGGAAATTTGGAAATGCGGATTTTAGTGAGCGCTAGTGAGTAGTGACAGACATAAACAGAGGCTGTAAATGGGTCAATTGAATTGGTGCTAAAGAGTGACAGGCTTTTTGAGGGGGGCTTTGTCAGAAGAATATCAATCAAGACAAAAGGTTGTGGGGCTGTTCTTCTCTAATTATTGTGACACTGGAGGCTTCTGAAGCATTGCTCGTTCCGCTTTCCGAGCAATACATTGTTATTAAGGACGGTGCATAGAGATGCAAACAGAAAGAGTGAGTGTTGTGTGCGTTACGCTGTTGCAGTGTTTCACTGTTTAGCTGTGGCCTAAACAGTTCATCATTTGCTGGATTAGTTGCAGATTTTCGTCAATAAAGTCTTAGGTATGTGCAGCATGGATTTCTGTGAAACTGCTATGACATCATTATTCCAGTATAACAGTGACTGCACTTGTACCTCGCAAATGACTTGTACGTGGTTCTCGGCTTTGGTTCATTCATTACATTTTCAAGCTTAAAGTTGGAAAAGTTTATATTGCCCACAAAACTTGAACAGATTTTCAGAAAGAACTTGGTAGGGATTAAAGGATGAGGATTCTACGCAGCAATAACACCCTCAAAAGATGTGCCAATGTCAGAACGTCACCCGAGTGAAGCGCTTCATATGGTTAAGGTGATAGAAACGAGGAGAGCGAGGAGACAACAAGGACAGTCATTAGGACGATGTTTTGCTTTGTTAAGTACTCTGAGTCAAAGGTTAAATTCTTACTCAATTGTGATAGGGGGAAGAAGGCTCGAGCCCTTTTCATTTCTTATACCGTTGACTATCTTTTGAAAATTTATGTTTCCAAGATTTTAGGCTTCCTTTGAAAATATTTTTTTTTGGTTTTCAGTTTTTAAAGAGCAGTTTTTTAAAAAGCAGCTTAATTTTTTTTTTTTATAAAAACAAGTGGGTGTTTGATAACCCATTTTTTTTTTAGGTTTTTTTTTTTGTGTTTGGTAACCCTTTTTATTTTGACTTTTTTTTTTGTGGTTTGCGGTGGCGGTGGTGGGGCGTAGCGGTGGTCGACGGTGGTGGTGGTGGTGGCCGACGGCCGGAGGTGGCTCCCGGCAGTCACCGGCGGTGGTGGCCGGCGGCCGGCGGCCGGAGGTGGCTGCCGGCAGGGCGGTGGCTGCCGACAGTCTCCGGCGGTGGCTGCCGGCGGCCGGAGGTGGCTGCCGGCGGCCGAAGGTGGCTGTCGCCGGCCGGCAGTCTCCGGCGGTGGTCTCCTGAGGTAGCTGCCGACGGTGGGAGGGTGGTGGTGGTGGTCGAAAAAAAAAACCAAAAGTGAAATAAAAAACTAGTTTTTGGAGTTTTTTTTTTTACTCTGCAGTTTAAAAACTGGTTTTTTAAATTGAAAAAAAAATGGTTACCAAACACTCCTTTTTTTCAGTTTTTAAAACTGAAAAAAAAAAGAAAAAAAAAAGAGTGTCAAACGGGGCCTTAGAGTTGATAACGACACTATGCGTAATGGCTATGATGATGACAATGTCATGTTTAAATGAGAAAATATTTAATGTTGTTTAATATTACGTCATCGCATACGTGGTGTTAGACTATTACTAATATCACGTTAACTACGCGAGGGTAGCAAATTGTGGGCCGAATGTCCAGCTGGATCTAAATTCTTAACTATAGTTTATAAAGTTAAAATTGAAATCCCACTTTTTCATTTTTCAAGTTAAAACGTTTGAATCCATTTCATTTCTTTCTTCTCTCTTTCATCTCATCGGGTAAACGCAGACGACTTGGGAAAAGGCAGACGAGTTGAGGAATTTCTCTTCTGGCAATAAAAGAACACCATCAACGATTCAACATGTGCCTTCAACTACTACTACTACTACGAGTCTACGACAAATAGTGATGGATCCGTCTCTCAGCAACACCCACCTCCTTCAGCAAAGAAGAAAAGAAAGCAACCAGAGAAGGGTTTTGAAATACAAACCAAATAGCATAGCTGCTGTAGTTTAGGACTATAGTACATTTGGTGGTTACATCTGTATGTTCATGATTTATTGATTATTCAGGATTTGACTTGGTTTTATATCCATTGTAAAGTTTGCTCCCCTTCTTCACTTGGATAAAGATAGCATGGCAATGATGAACCACAAAAAATATTGGTAGATATGGTGACTCTATCCAACTTGCAGTGTCCCAAAACACAGAGTGAGTAGGAGAGATTCTGTGATGTAACCAACAAGCATAAGTTTCATCTGTTTATCAAAATTTTGCTCATTGCTTCCATCAATTAACATGGTTCCTGAATGTCATTAAGTTCAATCAAATCTGTCTCGCTCCCATGCTAATACTAATTGTTGTGGATGAAATCCGAAACTTGATTCGTGAATAAGATATTTCAAACTTGATTCGCTGGAAGGATTTCGGGCAGGAAATCTCCGATGCTTAAGTCAAAAGATATTTCAGGAGATTATAATGTAAACTCAAATGAATTCACTTGCCTTTCTTGGTTCCAGCATTTTCCTTTTATAGGGTCCTTCCTTAGTGGTTTATTTACTTCCCTATTTAATTAGGGAGTTACCAGATTAAAAAAATCCTTAAAGGACTCGTCTGCTCGGCATGGCCGAGTAGAGGTCTTCAATGGATTCGCCTACTCAGTTGGGCCGAGTAGAGGTCCACTAGGAACGCCTACTCGGCTTGGCCGAGCAGAGAGGTCCACTAAGGACTCGCCTGCTCGACTTGGACGAGCAAAGGTCCTTTAGGGACTCGGCTTGGCCGAGTAGAGGTTCACTAAGGACTCGCCTACTCGGCTTGGCCGAGCAGAGGTCCTTTAGGGACTCGCCTACTCAACTTGGCCGAGTAGAGGTCAGCTAGGGACTCGTCTACTCGGCTTTGGCCCAGCAGAGGTCCTCTAGGGACTCGCCTATTCGGCTTGGCCGAGCAGAGGTCTGCTAGGGACTCGCCTATTCGGCTTGGCCGAGCAGAGGTCCGCTAGGGACTCGCCTACTCAGCTTGGCCGAACAGAGGTCCACTAGGGACTCGCCTACTTGGTTTTGTCCAATATGCTCCCGTTCTGTAGAGGCTAGGACCAATAACTCGTCTACTCGGATAAAGTAGAGGTGGGATCCGATATGCTCGTCTGCTCGGCAGGGGTTAGGACTTGAGTAGCTCGTCTACTCAGTTTTACTATAGTTATTGTCTGGGGTAATTAGGTAAATTTGCCCCCTGTCATATTTTTAGATGCATGCCATGTGTCCAGGGTAACTCAATGGTCACGAGATCTCATCCGTTTGATGAGTCAGTTGTTTCTTTATAAGGGGCAAACCCTTTTACCCTCTTCACAACTCATTTCATTTCTCAAAGTGTAGAATGCGAGAGATCATATTTGGGGGGCTTTATTTGAAGAAGATTTCTAAGTAGAGTTTGAAGATCATCTTCTTTTTCAAGTAAGTTTTAAACTTGTTTTCAACTTTTCTTTTGAAATCTCTTGTTTTGATCTAAAATTACGTCCAACGAGGATGAAGAATGTGTTTCTGAGCCTAACGCTGATATATCAGGTGTTAGGATAGAGCCCACCTTTGATCCTTTCTTTTTAGAAATCAAAGTTCCTTTGGTTCCTTTCCAAGAGTCAAGGGGGTTCCCGCTAAGGACGTATTAAGGGAAAATGCCCAGTCTCCTAAGCCTTTTGATGCACACATACTTAGAAGCAAGTTGAGTAGTTATGACCTGAAACTTCTATTGGAGCGTTGTGAAATTCTGCCGATTATAAAACTTAGGCTTCCTGATGAGAATGAATCAGCTAATATGACCACAATCGACAAGATTGGTGTTTATTGGGACATGTTCATCAATGGCTTTAGAGTTCCTCTTCATCCTTTTATTTATCAAAGTTTTGAACGCTTATGGGCTTGTGCCTGACCAATTTTCTCCTCACGCATGGGGTTTTATAAGTTTCTTCATCTACCAATGCCATAAACTAGGTTTGAATCTGTAATATCCTGAACTTCGAGAGCCGGTTAAAATAACCATCGGTGTTCTGAAAAATAAACGAGCGATAAATTTAAGTAATGTTTGGTTATTAGTAGCGTGTAGGAGCTTAAAAATGTTTTAGGGCAAAAATATAATTTTTGAAATCTTGGGGGCTTTTTTGTAATTTCAAAAAACTTTGGGGGTATAATTGTAAATTAATTTTTTAGGTGATGAAAGGTAATAATATGAGTGATATTGTGTGTTTGGTGACATTTGATTTAATTAACAAGGATTAGAAAATATTTAGGTCTTAAATGTAATTATAGAAAGTTTGGGGGTCTTTTTTCAAATATGTAAAGTGTGGGGGCCACTTGTGTAATTTTATAAAAATAACCTAGAAATCATATTTTGAAACTATGACACCTCCTCCTTGGTAATGACTAAGCTACATGAAGGATTAAAATATTCGAGTCTCAGGTAAGGAAAGGAAAGAAAAAAAACAAACAAACCAAACAAAGAAAGAAGAGACAGAAAGAAACAAAAGAACTGAAGAACGAAAAGGAAAAGGAAACAGAGCAAAGAGAAGGAGCTCTATGCTCGGTAAAAATCAGAGAGGAAATCAGAGAAAGGGAGAGAAAACTTTAGAGGAAGATGAAACAGGAAACAAAGTGAGAAAGAAGAACCAGAAGAGAGAAGAGCATGTAAAGAAAATAGAAAACAAAGAAGAAGAAGAAGAAGAAGAACAGGGATTTCGTCAGGAGGAAAAACAGAAAAGAAGAGAGAAAATCAATCCAATTTTTTGAAGGTATTTCCTCTCCTTTGCTTTGTTTAACTTAGTGTTTGATTAAGGTGTGCTGTGTGTGTTGTTGGTCATGGAGCAATGGGTGTTGGTGGCTGTGCGCAGGTGGAATGTGTTTAACTATAAGGAGAGGGCTTCAGGGGGAAACTGTGGGGAAATTTTGTGGATATATGTGTGTGAATATAGTGATGATATGGAAGTTGGCAGGTTATGTAGGTGTTCAAAGACCCGCGTGTGTGAGTTTATGTGTGTTCAGTGTGTGCCATGAGTGTGCGTGTGTTTACAGGTGTGATGGAGTGTGTGTATATATGTTTGGTTTATGTGTATAGGTGTAATTCATGGGTTAAGATGTTTTTAGAGAATTGTGGAAGTGATTTCCTGTGGTTGTGTGTTGCCGAGAGTTAGGAGTAGGTGTATGTGAGTTGGAGCAGCCATATGCCTCGACTGAAGGTTGAAGAAAGTGTGTGTGCGTGAAGGTGTAATAGTGTGTGCATTTGATTTGAATAGTGACTGTTTTTGTCACTAAAGGTAGAAAATCAATTAATTAGTTTTAATCTGAATTTTTATAAATAGTTAAGGCCAAAATTAGACAAAGTAAAAAATTGTAACCCCTAATGTTTTTACGAGAACTATTCTCTGGAATTTTTTGAGAATTTTCGGAGTTCGCGAAGAGTGCTAAATTGGGGGTACCGATTAAAGAACTTTATCGAATTATTTAGCATAGCAAACCAAGCTGTTTTGATTTGAAAATTTTAGGAAAATCTTATTTTATTGATATGATTCATTATCTAAAATTTTGTGTCATTCTGAGGCCGATAGGTATTTTTGGCGAAACTGGCTTTTTAGCGCTCGGTCTAGACACCGGTTTGAAATTTTGTGACGAAAAAATTTTAAAATATTTTTAGTCCAGAAATAACATCAAGATGCTTAAAATAGTGATTTAAGATATTTTGAGATTTTTTTGATGCCGGAAACCCCTAGGGGCATTTTGGTAATTTGCCACCCGAGAGGGGTATTTTGGTAATTTTACCCATAAATGGTATTTTTGAGTAAATTTACATACGGTAAGGATATCTTAGTGATGTCGCTTACGAAAAGGTCATTCTGACTATTTAAGTGTAATGAGGGGGTATTTTGGTAATTTATAACCCCGAATGGGTATTTTGATAATTTGACCTAAGAAAGGTATTTTTGCATAAATTCACATATGGAAAGCTCATTTTAGTGATTCTACTTACGGAAAGACCGTTTGGGTGATTTAAGTCCGATAGGAGTATTTTGGTAATTTTATCCCTAGGGGGGTTTCAGTAATTTTACATACCCGGTGAAGGGAGGTTCATTTTGGGAGCATGTGTGAGTTCGAATTAAGTTATACTTTTATTCTGTAGACTGTATTCTAATGGTTCAATTATTCCGTTTAGGTTAAAGCTAAAAACTTCCGGTTAGGATAATTTAGCTGCTGATCCAGGTAAGGGATTCTATTTAAACCTTGGGTAAGGACTTTTGTCTCAAACCTTATTTGATTGCTTGTACTCGTAAGTACTCCTTTGATATATTTACAGCTAATGCCGAACTCTGAGTTATGTATTGGTATCAACATGTTCTTGCCCAGAAAACCCTAATGCTGAGCCTGAATCGATTAATTGAAAATCTTATGATGCTTGTATCCGTTCTTCCAAATTGTTGTACCTAAATTCGATAATGTTTCGCAATTGTTTTTGCTATTTATTTATGATTTTCTTCTTGAATTTCTAACAATGACTTACATTAATATGTGTTATTAGAACCCGAATTGATTTTGGGAATATGAGCTTATGTTAACGCTCATTTATATTGTTGGTTTTCTGTGTTGACCTGGGTACCTGTTTAGTGGGGAGGCGGTATAAGACTGGTTGAATCATGCATGAAACGCAAGCTAGTACCCAAGTGGACTAGTAATTATTTTAGTACATCATGCATGTGTACACTATATGAGTTTGCCATAATGGCATTGCAATCGCCCAGGATCAACATTGATTTTTTATTTTATTAGCTAGAATGATTTGTGCTTGGGTTGAAAGCCCTTGACAAATATTCATCGTATTTAGTTAGAAGGATTTGTACTTGAGTTGAAATCCCGTGACAAGCCTTTATTATATTATTGAAATGATTTATGCTTGGGTTGAATCCCTCGAAAAATCTGCTGTACTTTGGAAATGATGACTTGAAAATGATCTTTTATTGATCGTTTTGGGTTTTGTTCCGATTGTTAATATTTATTTTGGTATCTATTTCTGATGAACTTTGATCATTTTGGGTAATCATTGAGTTTTGACCGTTCGAAGTGTCTTGAAAATCATCGTCGGTTGAATTTCTTAGAGTCGTGTTATAATCTCTTTTGTAGTCCTTGTACAACCTTAATAGGCTCTCAAAAGCTCACCCTTCGTTTAGCTCCCTTTTGCAGGTGATGATCAAATATAGTATGTTCGGGAATGGGTTAGAATCTGTGTAAGATCCCGATGAGCCCATCACCATGGTATAATAAGACCTTTGCATGGGTCGGTATTGTTAATTCGTTCTTAGAAAATTTGAAACGCGAAGAACCTAAGCTGTAATGGTTTAAGCTAAGCAGTTTGTGATATAGTATTTTGAAGAATTTGAGTTGATGTTGAATTAGATGATTTGGAATATGTATTAGTGAATAGATTTGACAGGTTTGATGTGATCCGATAGGTTAACTACCTGGGAGTTTCGGGGCGGTAGAGCTTCGGATTCCCGGGGGCGTTACAAAATCCTAGGGTTAGAGTATTCAGATGGTTTTTACTATCTGTACAATAACTAAGCAAGTAGGTTGGTATTTTTTGAGTTGACGCCCAAAGGCCGAAGCCAACCTATTTTCGCATTCTCCATCATCCAATCACCATTGAAAGGAGAGATTTTTGTTTCTTAAATTGCCTAAGTCTTAAAGGAGCGAATTCTGTAATATATGGCTCCCTGAGTGCGAGACTAAAGCTTGTAATAAATTAAAAGAAACGGACTTATCGGAGACTGACCTTGAGCAAATTGGGAAGCTTAAGGGGGCTAAGCCTTTAAAATCCAGATATCCTTTGAGTAATGCTCAGCTCCGCGAGTGTGGCATCATCTTTTCCCCTGAGCCTCAAGATCTTGTCGATGAGGAAGAGGAAGAGGGCAAAAATGATCCTGGAAAAGCTCTTACCAAACCCTGAGCTTGTCTGATCGTAAATGGTAATCTAATTTTTGTTTTGCATGAAGAAAACATGTCGTCACGAGCGCAAGGAGATCCGCCGCTATTCAATGACCAAGGAGTTTTAGGAGACATAATTCCTGATAAGCTAGCTTCGATACATGGTGTTGAGGAGGAGGAGGAGATGCAGGACTTGGATTTTGGTGCATTGGTGACAGAGACTCAAACCAAGGGCTTTGTTTTGGGCTTGACTCTCGTGGACAAGTCTAAAGAGACTCTTAAGAAGCGAAAAGTCTAGAGCAGAGCTGGGAGTAGAGCCACATCATCCTCCGTTTTTCCTAATACCCCGCATCGCCCTGCCTAGGGAGTATCTATTGACGAGTCGGTGTTCAAGTCTCCCCGCACGGTATGGGATTGGTTTAGCCATGCAATCATTCCCATGAATAGGAAGACATTGTCTGGCTACGGCGTCACAGAGACAGCCAATGGGATGGTCCAGCTAATGTCGTAGGTTTATTTCTTCTCTCTTCTTTTATTTGAAAGTTTTGTTGTTTGATCCTAACTCTTTGTCGTATAGGCTATGGTGCAGGTGCCTATTGGTGTGGAGAAGCTAATTGCTGCAAAAAAGTGTTGGACGAGGAGAAAAAGAAAGTAATGATAGAGAACAACTTTTGCAGGGAGGCTGAGAAGAAAGTTGAAGATTTGAATAAGAAGGTAGAGCGATTGGAGCTGTCTAACGCTGGGCTGACAACAAGGAATGCCGATCTATCAGCTCACCTTAATGATTTGGAGGCTAAGAAGTCGTCAGTAGCTCTTCAGGTTGTGCAACTATTCAAGAGATCCAAGGTCTTCCTGGATCAATGCCTCCGAGACTCCAAAGGGGCACTTGTGCATGGTTATAATGAATGCAAGAACAATGTCTTGAAAGATCATCCTGAGCTTGACATGAGCATCTATGAGCATAAGTTTGCCCAAGAGGTTGCTGCAGAAGCCGAGCGTCGGGCCGAAGAAGCCGAACGTAAGAAAGCCGCTAGTTCCCAGGCACTCACTAGTCCTATGAGCCGCAGTTTAGGTGCTTCCGGGGCAGCATCTGTGGCTGTTCCAAGGCCGCAATTGCCTCTGGCTGAAGGTTGCTCTTAAGAGATGGAGTTACCAGCAAATGTTGCTAAGCAGAATGATTAGACTAGGATTGCCTTGTCTATTAGATTTAGCCCTGTTGGTATCTTTTGTAATTTCTTTTGCTGCCTTGGAACTTCAATGTGTAAACTCTTAGCTTTTAATGCAATCAAGGTTCTATTCTTGTGCATTCTTGCTTGCAAACCCTTCTTATTCACAATAAAGATAAGTACATCTGCGGCCATTTGGCGCAAAGTAAAGAATGCAAAGAAAACTAGGTTGTGATAAGCCATAGTCTTACAAAAATGATCTAAGCATGAGTAAGATCTAGTATGTGACCAAGTGTGGAGTGTGTATGGCCCCGGTCTCGCTCATGCGTAGTAGCGCCTTAATTTTGCGGCATTCCATGTACAAGGAATTGCTTTGCCGTCCATATCTTCCAAGTGATAAGCTCCTGGGCCTCCCAGCTTTACAACTTTATATGGGCCTTCCCAGTTCGGCGCTAGTTTTCCAATGGCATCTTGTGGTGCGAAGGCTTCGATGCGGCGCAGGACTAAGTCGCCTACTCGGAACATTCAAGGGTGTACTCGTTGATCATAAAACTTGGAGACTCAATCTTGATAAGCTGTAAGGTGCATTATTGCTTGTTCGCGCCGCTCATCGAGGAGATCAAGATTTGCCCGAAGAGCCTCTTCAATCTGGACTGGGTCATATGTTGTTAGACGAAGAGATGGTAATCCAATTTTAACGGGAATTAATGCCTCTGTGCCAAATGACAAACTAAAAGTTGTCTCGCCTGTAGGGGTCCGTGTAGTGGTATTGTAAGCCCAAAGGATTTTGGGCAATTCATCGACCTATAAGCCTTTTGCACCGTCAAGCTTCTTTTTTATCCCTTGGAGAAGTGTGCGATTTATAACTTCGGTTTGTCCATTTGACTGCGGGTGTGCTACGAAAGTGAAGCGATAAATTAGCACAAAAAGTTTGAAAGGTTAGGTTATCGAAGTGTTTTCCATTATCTGTGACGAGCACCCGTGGAATTCCAAAGCGACAAACAATGACGCGCCAGAAGAAGTCTTCACACTTCTTTTCAGTAATTGTGACTAGGGCTTCAGCTTCTACCCACTGAGTGAAATAATCAATTGCCACAATTACAAATCGACGTTGAGCTGTAGCTGAGGGGAAAGGACCCATGATGTCCATTCCCCACATAGCAAAAGGTATAGGACTACTCGGCGATGATAAGGGGCATAGCGATTGCTTGGGGATTGAGGAGAAGCGTTGACAAGCATCACATTTTTTAGTATAGTCCAAAGCGTCACGATGCATTGTCGGCCAATAATATCCTTGTTGAAGAACCATGTGCGCTAATGCTCGTCCTCCTAAGTTTTGTCCCCAAATGCTTTCATGGACTTCCCGCAGAGCATAGTTGGCCTCTGATGAGGTGAAGCAATGGAGGTAAGGAAGTATAAAGGAACGTTTGTACAATACATCGTCCACAATAGCATACCGAGCCAAACGGATAATGATACTCCTGGCTTGCTTTTGGGCGGGAGGTAATGCGTCGTCTTGAAGGTAGGCCTTAATGGGAATCCATGATGGCTCATGCTCGGTCTGCATAACTTCCTTTGTCGTAATGCTTGGCTCATGCAAAAGTTCGAGATGGATGGTGCGGCATCTTTGGAACTTTTGCTTCGTACTCTCCCGACATCTGCTTTACAACAAGGGCTGAATCGCTGAAGGCATGAAGGGATGCTGCGCTCATGGCATGAGCAAGATGCATGCCTACTATCAAAGCTTTGTATTCTGCTTCATTGTTAGAAGCTTGGAAGTCAAAGCGAATAGCGTATTCCACGGTCAGACCGTCTGGTCCATTGAGGATCAACCCTGCACCACTCCCACTTGTGTACGATCCATCCACAAAGAGTGTCCAAGTGAACAATTCAGGTTAGGCGGAAGGGAGAGGCTCCTCGTCTTCAATAGGGAAGGTGCATTCAATAATAAAATCTGCCAGGGCCTGCCCTTTGATTGAAGATCGTGGTTGATAATGGATGTCAAACTCGCCCAACTATATCGACCAAGGAACGAGATGACCCGAAAGGTCGGGCTTGTTCAATATTCGTCTAAGGGGCTTGTCAGTGAGCACGATTATTGTATGAGACTGGAAGTACGGCCGAAGCTTTCTTACGGCAATTAGCAAAGAAAATGCCAATTTCTCCTCATTCAGATATCTTTGTTTGGCTCCCTAAAGAACTTTTCTCACATAATAAATGGGGAGCTGTCGTCCATCATGCTCTCGAATTAGAACCATACTGACCGCAGATTCTGCAACGGCCAAGTAAAGAAAAAGATCTTCTCCCGGGATGGGTTTGGAGAGAAGAGGTGGCGACGTAAGATATTCCTTTAGCTCGTCAAAGGAAGTTTGACACTCAACCGTCCATTCAAAATTTTTGATGTTCTTCAACGCTTTGAAGAATGGCAAACAACGCTCAGCTGACTTAAAGAGGAATCTGCTAAGGGCAACGATTCGCCCTGTCAGGACCTGTATCTCTTTGACGCGCCTAGGAGCAACCATCTCTTGAATGGCTTTGATCTTCTCGGGGTTAGCTTCGATTCCCCTTCCGAAACCATAAACCCAAGGAATTTACTGGACAATACCCCAAAAGCGCACTTGGTAGGGTTGAGGCGCATACAAAATTCGTGGAGGAGGTTGAAACATTGTTGGAGATCAGTAATATGATATTCAGCTCGGAGGCTTTTGATGAGCATATTGTCAACATAGACTTCAATGCTCTTCCTTATGAGGGGTTTGAAGATTTTGTCGACTAACCTTTGGTAGGTGGCGCCGACATTCTTTAACCCAAAGGGCATGACCTTATAGCAAAATAAGCCTTGATCCGTGATGAAAGCTGTCTTGGCCACGTCTTCTTCATACATGCGGATCTGGTTATAGCTAGAGAATGCATCCATAAATCTAAGTAGTTGATGACCTGACGTAGCATCAATTAACATATCAATGCGTGGCAACGGGTAGCTATCTTTGGGGCATGCTCTATCAGATCTGTGTAATCGATGCAGATCCTTCACTTGTTTCTCTCGGCTTTTGATACCATAACGACATTGACCACCCACTCCGGGTAGTCGATTCAACGTCCAGGAGTTTATTAACTTTCTTCTTGATTACCATTTATCGCTCTGGTGTGAAAGGGCGCTTCTTCTGCTTGACAGGTTTGAACACGGGATCAACTAAAAGTCGGTGTGTGATCACGGACGGATCGATGCCAGGCATGTCTGTGACACTCCACGCAAAGATGTCCATGTTGGATCGAAGGAAGGAGACTAACTGGTCTCTGATGCTTAGCTCTAGCATTAAGCCAATCCTTACTTGTCGCTCCTTATCCCCTTCTATGATTGGTATAGAAATGAGAGCTTCTACAGGCTCCGCATGCCTTAATGCTTTCTTGTCTCGTTGGTCATCAATGGAGAGTGTCTCCTCGACTTTGAATGATGCCACATAACACCTTTGGGCCAGGATCTAATCTCTTTTTACAAAGCCAACCCCTGTTGGCATAGGGAATTTCATGATGAGATGATAGGTCGAAGCTACTGCTTGTAGCTTGTTCAGGCATGTTCGTCCCAAAATCCCATTATATGACGATTTGACTTTGACAATAAGGAAATAGAGAGTGTGTACTGCTTGACAAGGTCCTTCCCCCGCGACGACTGTGAGGGGGGTGATGACAATGGCATCATCATCTGTGTTCCTAACCTATCTTGGTCGGTGATGACAATGGCATCATCATCTGTGTTCCTAACCTATCTTGGTCGGATCCAAGGGCCCACTGGGGGTCCCGCTTCACGCAAACACATCGACAGATTCAACGGTCAAATTTCCTACGTATCAAACTGGTCAGCACGCGCACGCTCAAGTCACGTACGTTTTTTTGCTCTGAAAGCCTTGTGCGCGATTTAGGCACGATTTGTTTCATATTGACGTCACTCACGGTAGCACGACCGTCGCACCAAAACCACCCGAACACCTTTTCATCAAAAATATCGACTGACGGCACAACCGAAACGATGGGGTCAAGGGCAAAGGCCTTGACCAACCCCATGGGGTCAGCCTCGGCCTCCCCCAATGCCATGGGGTCGGCCTTGGTCTCCCCCAAGGCCATGGGGTAGACCTCAGCCTCTCATGGGCAGTTGACCTTCGCCTCCCCCCCCCCGGTTCTTCACTTATTGCGCAAAGTCCTTTTTACACTTTTTTGCTTGGTACGCTCCGTATGTGACTTTGGCACCTTGTTCGTCACGTAGGTATGATTCATGTCGACACGCTCGTCATAATGCAACTTTTGGATTTGTCATTGCCCACTAAAACACTTATCGTCGGGCGCCAAAGTTCACTGAAAGGGGGAGTGGCCTTAGCCTCCCTTCATGGGAGTTGGCCATTAGCCTTGGCCACCCCCTAAGGTCGACCTCGGCCTCCCCAGGGGTGGTAGCCTTGGCCTCCCCTACCACTCGCACTTGTTTTCTTGAGTCTTTGCACCTCCGCGATGTTTACGAAAGTTTGTACATCAACCTTGTGACGTCCATCGGCTGTGACCGCACACCGCTCCCGCAATGCCCATCACCCAAAGTCACGCGCTACAGCCAAATGACCCGTCGCTGACAACCGCATACCATCACTCTTAACTTTGTCATTACTACAAGTTGCATTCATTATTTTGTTATAACAGGCACACTCAACTCACATCCTGTCTTCGGGACACCCGACGTGCGCCCGTGTGCCGTCTCTGCAATGTTTGTCTCCGCGTTAATGCGCCATTGTCATGATACGTGCCTCGGCACCAAGTATGTCTCCACGACGTTCGTTGCAGCGCCCGTGCGCCATCGTCATGAAACGTGCCCCCAGCACCAAGTGTTGTCTCCACGACGCTCGTCGCCACGCTCGTGCCCACTTCCATGACATGTGCCCACCGCACCAGGTATTGTCTCCTCAACGTTTGTTGCCGCTCCCGTGCGTCACTTTCATAACATGTGCCCCAGCACCAAGTGTTGTCTCCGCGATGCTCGTCACCACGCTCGTGCGCCACTTTCATGATACGTGCCCCCTGCACCGAGTATTGCTCTGCGACGTTCGTCGCCGCACCACTTTCATAACATGTGCCCCCGACACTAGGTATTGTCTCATGCTGTTGACATCGCGCCCATGCGCCACAATCAATGTCTCATGCTGTAGGCACCGCGCCCATGTGCCACAATCATGTTACATGCTTCCGAGGGGCTCCGTTCATAGTGCTCCATTACGAGGATCCCTCACAACTGGATAGGCTTACAACCTTAAAGCCATCACTGTCACAATCACGGGGGGCTCTAGCACGAGGACCCCTCGCAGTGGGATGAACTCACAACCTTATAGTCATTGCCGCCACGGGATGCGCTCACAACCTTAAAGCCATCGCCATCGCCATCACAATCACGGGGGGCTCCGGCACAAAGACCCCTCGCAGCGGGATGAACTCACAACCTTATAGTTATCGCCACCACGGGATGGGCTCACAACCTTAAATTCATCGCCGTCACAATCACGGGGGGCTCTGGCACGAGGATCCCTCGTAGCGAGATGAACTCACAACCTTATAATCATCGCCCCCACGGGATGGGCTCACAACCTTAAAGCCATCGCCATCACAATCACGGGCGGCTTCGGCACGAGGACCCCTCGCAACGGGATGAACTCATAACCTTATAGTCATCGCCGCCACAGGATAGGCTCATAACCTTATAACCATCGCCGTCACAATCATGGCAGGCTCCAGCACGAGGACCCCTCGCCACAGACTCTGAGCAATGAGTTGCGAGCATATCCACTCATGTTACCATTGATCGTCGGCACCACCAGAACAATGACCCATGGGTCACTTTGGGACGAGAGCAGGTCCTCAGAGGGCATCGTGCCTAGTTCGCCTAGCAATTGGCTATAAGGGCAACCCTCACACCTGTCAGGTTCTCTGCGCGATTCAGTAAGGGCTTCGATTGGTGGCTGGGGCAACGGGCTTACTCTGATCATGCTACTGCAGTGTGGTCAGTCTTCTTAGACAGATAGAATGACGCTGTGTGGGGCAGGCAACGCGAATTTAGGAACTGGCAGTCTAACAGAGAACTGGTATTTTGGGATCCCCTGGTGACGTGTCACTCCCAGGGGACATGTGGCACTTTATGACATAAGCACACTGTTTCCTATAAATAGTGAACTTTATGACTCAAAAAAAGGACTTTTTGCTCATTTCACACAAAAATCACTTTCTTACTCTAGAATTTGGGAGCTCTTGGATCCTAAAGAGAGAAACACAAATTGGACATAACTTTGGACCATAGCATCAGATCTTGACTTGGACTGTCGACTGGCGGCCCTGTTAGTCTCAGCCTTGTCTCCGCAGCACTGCCACTCCTCATGGCCTGTCTGGGAAGCCTTGCTCTTTGCCCTTACTCCGCCCTCACTGTCTCTCACTTTGCATTCATGGAAGCTGACTCGGACTACAGCCTTTGTGGCACCTCCACGTAGGTACGAACTCGCTTTCCTTGGCATCATTTTGGTGACTCTGCTGAGGAGGTGAGCATCGTATTGCAGTCTGCCTATCTTCTACACTCAGTCTCCATGCCTATACAACGAGGAGTTACGAGGGCTACTAGCCAAGGCCTCATCCATACCGTGCAAGAGGAGGATTACCTCGATGAACAAGAAGGGACTAGTGCCATGCGTCTCCAAGACCAGCCACTAGCTACCGCACCTGACATACAAGTTGCAGTCAATGCGGCCATCCAACAGTTTACGCCCACTATAGCCAACCTACAAGACTCGCAAGCCACTCTTATGACAGCCATCACGGAAATGCAAAAATCCATACGGGCGATGGCCTCCCAACAAACCATTGCACAAATCTAACTTTCCGGACCTGGGTTGGCTCTTGACGCCGCTCAGGCCCCAGTGTCGTGACCACCGCCACCTCGATCATCTAGACCCTTGGTGGTAGGACTTGCGACATCTTCACCTCTTATAGTTAATGCACTGTATCCTGTGATGCCATCACGCAGGCCTCAGGCAGACCTTGGACCAGTGTTGCAACAGATTCACCCTGTCACGGCCCCTTAGCGCATGCCGACACGAAGTTCATCTAAAACCCATGACTCCATTGAGATGGAACCTAACCCTTACCCAACCGAACAACATCAAACCACTGGCCAGATAGTGGACATCTCTCGCTAACCCAACCATGCCCATATATAACTCCCACCACAAACCCCTGTCGTGTATCAACCCTCTGTTACACATGCCCGCCAAGTCACTCCTTCTGGGGGCTTGCGGCATTCTAGCCAGCCACCACCCTTTGACCATCCATGACGACCCGTTTCCCAACTACGTCACACGTTCAGACTTGGAGGCACTCATCCATCGCTTATCACAAAACTCTACACCTGATCCCTCTGCCCACCTGACAGGCCATGCCCCACATGCCAACGATATTGTCGCCATACCCTATCCCCCAAAGTACAAGCAACCAGCCTTTGTGCTCTTCAACGGACGTGAGGGCAACGTCTGTGAGCACTTGACGAGATTTGTAGGCTCATTTGAGCAGTATGGCCCGGGAGATAGCTTGAAGTTGAGGGAATCCCACAAGTCCCTTACAGGCTTGGCTTACACTTGGTACCACCAGATCCCTATGGGGACTGTCCATGCATGGAACGACATGGTCTAGTTGTTCTTAGACAAGTTCCATTATGAGGCCGAACGTGTGACTATTGTTGACATTGCTGGTGTGCGCCAGAACCAAGGGGAAACTTACGTGCACCGCTTCCATCACAAATTCCTTGAGTGCACGTACTTCAGCAAGGACGAGACGTTGGTTCCCATATGCATCAAAAACATGAACAACATCTACCGTGTGCATATCGAGAACCTACAATTGAGGTCATGGGGACACCTCAAGGAAACAGCCCACCGTACTTACGAGACGGTCGGTCATGTCAAGCCATGGAAGCCTCGACCGCAAAATGCACTATTGGCTTAGGCAGACACACCCAGCACTCAGCACGACAACAACAACAACAACAACAACAACAACGACGATGACAACAACAACAACAACGACGACAACAACCACAAACGACGACAACAAACGACAATAACAACAACTACACTGGCTTCAAGCATCAGTTCCCAAATGGGGATCGACGTTCCTACAAGTGAAGGCAACAGGAGACTGCACCCGACTATCCATGTGATCTGAATACGGTGAAGGAACTCTTGGCAGAATGGGTGGCACATGACAAAAATTTCCAACTTCCACCAATGCAGACCAACATCACAGACACAAAAAAGGCCTGACCCAACTACTGCTCTTACCATCAAGCTCTTGGCCATCATCTCAAAGACTGCAATGGGCTGCGAGCTATCTTTGCAAGGAAGCTCACGGCAGGCGACCTACAGTTACCGAAGAACAACGATGTGCATCAGAACCCTTACCCACACCATGGCCACAACAACAGGGAGCATCATGTGCTCATGGCCGTTACCGAGCACACTGAGCCTATCATTCTTGAAGCCCCTGCAGAAGGCATTCCTACGGTCACACCTTGTGTACCTGTCGCTCCTCAGCCAGCGTCCTCAGTCGGACAAATGATAAAAATCAAAAGCTTTTTTTATGAAATGGGATTTTCACCCGCGGCACAGACTTACCTCTTGAACTGTCTGATCAAGGTCACCACAGGCCTCGGTCCTGAATGTTTTGCTGCCCAAGCCAAACTCAGACACGTCCCTTCTACCGTATTTATTTTCTCAGACAAGGATTCGCCACCGATTGAACACCACAACCGACCGCTGTACCTCAAATGCACTGTTAACGGCACAGGCTTCCGTCGTGCCTTAGTAGACTGCGGCACCTCGATTAAAATTATGCCTCTCATCACCTTACAATGGGCAGGCATTCCCCCAAGAAAAATCATCTGCGACCCCATCAAGATTACTGGCTTTGGGCAGGGTCCCCAGTCAACCCTCGCCATATCACTGTCGACCTTATGGTCAGAACTGTCCGTCACGACCCTATTTTTCACGTAATAGACAAGGAGTCTGCTTTCCACCTCCTGCTCGGCCGACCTTAGATTCATGTCAACAAGGCCTTTCCCACAACATACCATCAATGTGTGAAACTGGTGGCCGTTCCTACGGGACATGAGGTAGCGATGACAATCCTTGCAACCAAGGCCCCTTCGAATATGCCAAATCTTATTTCGCTAAGGCCTCTTTCTTCACTGAGCTTGCCGAGGATGGTGAGAATGCTACTCATATACATTCCACCAAGCTGCCAAATTGGGATGAGCTCTGTGGAAACAAGCCTCCCAAATCCAAGACCAAGAAAAGTACCAAGAGCAAGGGATTGACATCAATGCCTCCACCTGCTACCAAACCCAACTCCCCCTTCATCCCTCAAGTCCAAGAAGCAAAAGGCCGAACCAACCTTCCAACGCATCATCAAAGATGGCAAAGTTATCTACCAATTATGATGGTATGTGGGGGCTTCAGGTAGTTCATCATCTGACCCTAACCTTGACCCACACATGGAAATTGAATGGTGTTGTGCGGCCGAACATTGCCCGCTAGACCTTGAACTTACCTCGGGAGCTGCCCCGCCCTGCTATGAAGATGGTCCTCGGCCACAGGTTGAAGATCTTGAAGAAATTAACTTGGCTGACCTGGGCGAAGAACTTCGACTGACATACATCGGCACAAAACTCGCCCCGGGCCGAAGAGAAGAATTGGTTACCCTCCTGCATGAATATCACGATGTATTGGCATGGAGTTACAACGATATGCCTGGATTGGATCCTACCTTGGTGACACATCATCTCAACATTGCTAACGGGTTCAGCCTTGTCCGATAACATTCGCGATCCTTCCGCCCCGAGCTCGAATTAAAGATTAAGCAAGAGATCGAACAACTTTTACAAGCTAGCTTCATTGAGCCTATCACTCACCCTATCTAGTTGGCTAATGTTGTTCCTGTGCAAAAGAAGAACGGCCAAGTTCTCGTTTGTATTGACTTTCAAGACTTGAACAAAGCATGCCCTAAAGACGAGTTCCCATTACCCAACATCGACATGCTTACAGAGGCCGCTGCAGGACACGAAACCTTATCTTTCATGGATGGTTTCGCAGGCTATAATCAAATTCGCATGAACCCCAACAACTGTGCAAGACAGCTTTTCGCACTCCTATGGGTAACTTTTGGTGGAAAGTCATGCCCTTCGGCCTTAAGAACACGGGTGCAACGTATCAAAGAGCAATGACAGCAATCTTCCACGACATGATACACCGTATAGTAGAGGACTATGTCGACGATCTTATCATCAAGTCCAAAAAGGAAAGTGATTATCTCAGTGACCTTCGAGCAGTCTTTAATCGTTGTCGACAATACAACATGTAGATGAATCCGTTGAAATGTGCCTTTGGAGTCTCCTCCAACAAATTCCTCGGCTTTTTGGTCAGTCGACAGGGCATCGACGTTGACCCTTCTAAGGCAGCCTCCATCCAAGAGATGCCCCCTCCAAGAGCCCCGAACAGTTGAAGAGCTTCCTCGGTAAGGTTTCTTATCTCCGCTAATTCATCCCTACCTTGGCCGAACTTATCACACCCTTCCAACATTTGACACGCAAAAGCGCACCATGGAGTTGGGGTGCGCCCCAACAACAAGCATTCGAACAGATCAAGGCGGTCCTCATGTCACCGCAGACCATGGTAGTGCCACAACGAGGTATCCCCCTCTTGCTGTACTTGACCTCCACCCCAGATCCATATGAGGAATTCCTTGCCCAATAGGTAGATGGAGTGGAACGTCCAGTTTATTATCTCAGTCGGTCAATTAGGGGACCCGAAGACAATTACTCTGAGCTCGAGAAGCACTACTTAGCCTTGGTTTACGCCTCCCAAAAATTCAGACATTACTTCTTGTCACACCAAATCACACTTGTCACCAAGGTTGATCCACTACGATACATGCTCACATGCCCTACCCTGTCTGGACGACTTACCTGTTGGTTGTTGCTATTGGCAGAGTTTGGCTTATCCATCAAGAATCCTACAGCTCTACGAAGTCGAGCACTGGCAGACCTCTTGGCCTTCTTCCCACGCCAACAATATGAACCGACCTCAGATCAATTGCCTGGGGAGGAGACGGCCCTGATCTCTAACATTGATGAATTGTGGATGCTTGAGTTTGACGGCTCATCCACTAGCAAAGTTCCCAATGGAGCTCTCATCCGGCAAGGGGGTGCCGGCATAGTCCTTCGAAATTCAAAGGTTGTAACCACATCCCTATCCTTTAAGCTTGCATTCCCAGTATCTAACAATGAAGCTGAGTATGAGGCACTTGTCATTGGCCTCATGCTGCCTACCAGCAAGGGGCTAAGTCATTATGCGTGAAAGGGGACTCGAACTTGATCATGAAGTAGGCCGACGAGGAGTTTGCTGTCAAGGAGCCAGCCTTGGCACCTTATCGTGCCTTGGAGCAACATTTGGCAGGAAGACTTGGCCATATCCAGTATGAACATCACAACAGGTGCCACAACAGACATGCAGACAGCTTGGCCACGATCGCATAAAAAATGGAGGTTGATGGTGAGTAGCGAATACTAACCATCATCAAGAGAATGGAACCATGCACAGCACTAAACCTAATACCAAAGGACACTACTGCAGACGATTGGAGGCAACCGATCGTTGACCAACTTAAGGCGCCATCTATTGCTTATGCCTCTACCCTTGCAGACTTTTTGATGTCGGGAGATGTCTTGTATAGACGATGTCCCAGAGGCACTCTAGCTAGGTGTTTGACACCAGCAGAAGCAAAACATAAACTACAGCTTGGCCATCAGAAGTGTTGTGGCCCCGACGGTCCCCCTCTATACCGCCGTCTCCAACTCATGGGCCTCTTTTGGCCATCCATGGCCAAGGATGCGTCGGACATACAGAGGGATTACCCCGACTACTTATATGCGCCAGATAATGCAGAAGCTCTTGTAATCAACGTCAATGGTGATTGGCGTCAACCCTTCTTCCAGTATCTATCTCACGGGGTTCTACCACCTGAACGCAGCTCAGCACAATCTGTCAAGCGCAAGTCAGTCAAGTATTTCGTGGCGGAAGGTGAGTTATTTCACAAGGGATTTTCAGGACGCACCCTGCGATGCTTGCAGGGTGCCTAAGCGGTCGAGGTGATTAACAAAGTACACAATGGTGATTGTGGTGAGCATCAAGGCTCTCAGAAGCTGTATGCAGAATTGCTAAGGTTGGGGTACTACTGGCCGACTATGGATCTGACGCGATCTCTCATGTCTGACACTGCCAACCCTGCCAGAGACATGCTGACATAATGCACACACTGGCGTACGACCCTCGCATGATCTTGGCCCCATGGCCATTTCACTCTTAGGCTCTCGACCTCATAGGCCCTATCCACCCCACATCACGGGGCCACACTTGGATTATGGTTGCAACAGAACTTTTCATAAAGTGAGTCGAAGCCATACCTCTACAATAAGCCACGGGAGGCGTCATCGCCAACTTCTTGCGCGATCACATCATCTGTCACTTTGGTATCCCCCGGTGTATCATATCTGACAACGGCACACCATTCATCAATAGGGATGTTCGAGCTTTCATGGAAGGATACAACATCAACCACACTACATCCACTCCTTACTACCCACAAGGGAATGGCCAAGCCGAAGCTTCTAACAAGACTCTACTGCGGGTATTATCACGAATGGTCCATGATGCAAGTGGTTCATGGTTCGAGAAGCTAAGCCTTGCACTTTGGGCTTATCGAACCTCCAAGCACACAGCAACAAAGGCCACACCCTTTTTCCCTTGTCTATGGGGACGAGTGTGTGGTACCAGTCGAGATTGCTATCACATCAGCCAGACTCTCCCTAAGCAGTGGGTTTGGGGTGGAAGAAACCAGAATGACCGCCCTTGAAGGACTTGATGAAAGGAGAGCCAATGCCTTGCGCCGTATGAAGAAGTACCACGAACAACTCACTAAGGCATATGGAAAGACTGTGAAGCAACGGACATTCGTCGAGGGCGACCTTGTTCTCCAAGCTGCCAAACATGTACGTGCCAACATGTCAGCCCCCAAGTTCACACCGAATTGGGAAGGACCACTTCAAGTGCATGAAGCCAGAGACAACGGCTCCTACCTCCTGCTTAACACAGAATATGGACAAATCACGGCACCTATCAACGGCCTCTATTTGAAGAAGTATTATGCATGACCAGCTGCAGATCGCTCCCCCAGCCCTACCCGCCCAAAGCTTAGAACATCTACACATAGCATCTTTTTTTGTATATGCACACCTATTTATGACTTGTAACTTTTGATGATTATTACAAGTGCTTACTTTACTCATGTAATGGCATTTTGGCCTAAATACTATCAATGGAAAGATCATTTACTCGCCTCAATTATTGTATGTAATGCATTCTTTCATTTACACATCATTCACGAAGTCTCTTGTGGGCGGGGAGGGGGGAACCACAACAAGAAGACACCACATGCAAGACATACAAGCACATCAAAAGCTAAGCATCATCTCACAACAAACACAGGTACAAAATAACCATATGACTGCCATATCAATATCAACCAAATGTATACAAGTTACATGTTTGCAGGCCGCTATGGACCAATGACTACTAGCAACATGAAAAGTACACGACATCTAACGTAAAGAAGTAAGCAATGCACCAATAGAATCATAAGTGTACGACTCCAAAGTCCGCCGCTGCGTCTGTAAGTCCGACCATCTATCATCCAACTCAGCCCGCTGGCTCTCTATCTCTATCTGTCGAACCTCTACCTCGGCAAGTCAGACCTGCATCTCGACCACCTCCCGGGTCATATCTGTCAAGGCTGCATCAAGCACTCGCCTACGACCCTGCCATGCCACCTCCTGCGCTCCTATCATGGTTAGTTCAGCCACGGCCTCAGCACTCTGCCCCCTCCCTCTGATATAGTCGGCCAACCAATCCAACTGGAAGCCAAAAGCTACAAATGGCTCGAGCTCTGACATAAACTCTGATATGACCTCTGAAGTCCAAGTCGAGACTGGCACTGCACCAAGTGTCGCCAGTAAATCCACAAATGCAGCATACATCGCCTTGATCAATGTTGCGCCCTACATTGTAATGGGACCAGCAAACGTCTGGGGCTGTCTCGCCTTTATCATCTCTAACCGATGGACTACTGAATCAGATGACCCGATGCCCTCCTAAGATGTACCGTCCACCTGTTCAACTAAAGACCCACCACTGGCAACATTAGCTCATGCCGCCCTACTACCCACTGATCTCACGCCAACGGTAGCAGCATGCATCACCAACAGAGCAACACCCGCATCTATGGCTAACCCTGATAATGTATCTGCCACAGGATCCACAACAGACGGACCTGATACCTCCTATCGTGGCAACGAATCTCTCACCACCGCATGTGTAGCCCGCAACCCAGCATGTGCTCCCGTCAAAACATCTGGCTCTCTATTGGCCCACCAATCATCACCCTCAAACATGTGACCCATCGGGCCACCGAATACCTCCTCTACCAAGATAGGCGACAGACTCAGATGACTAACTGGCTCGAACGGCTCCATAACATATGCTGATGTCTGCTCCGGACGACTGGCCGGCTCCACAATATAGGCCGATGTCAGCTCCACCACCGTAGCCTCCCCAAAGACCTCACTATCCATTATCTCACCCTCATAGGCCAGCTCGGCCTCCATCTCCTCGTCCTCCTCAGCTGCCTCAGCATCCATCCCCTCAGTATCATCATTAATGGCCTCGGCATACTCCGCGCTGTCATCTAACTCTACATCAATGGCCTCATCATCATCATTGAGCTCCTGTCAAAAAAAAAAGAGAAAAGCACCTTAGAACACACTTAACATGATAATTGGCAACTGTACAACAAAAGCAAAACATTACACTAACCTCAGAGTCATACTCCTCCAGCACCTCCCGCGGCCTCTTCGGCCTGCGTCCGCCACCTGCCGAAGGACCTGCGCCTGTCCGCTGTGCACCCTTCATCATACCCACTCTCAATAACGAAATGGGACCCTTACCGGCACCCGACACCCTTGGCACACGTCCTGTTGCCAGCACCCGTGGAACGCGCACTGGCACTGGTACATCTGATACACCTGTAAGTAACACCGACATACCACACTGCCTCGCGACTGGCACTGTAACCAATCCCAGTCCTCTGTCCTCAGCAAAGACGTCGACCTGCTGCCTGTCGGGTGGCGCCTGCGACAACCACTCTGACCACATCACCAGTACCCGCTCCCACCATTGCGTGTACTCACCCGTCACTACTCATGTCGATAGCATCTCGGGCCTCCTCCACTCCTCTGTCGGTACTGGCCATTTTCTCACCCCCTCTAAGATTGTATACCCAAAGGCCTTCCTCACATCCCACGCCCTAGTGTAGCCACATGGGGGCTTTAAATCATAACCGAAACTCATAGATAATCGATCAGGACTGTATCTCGCTATGTAATATCTGCTCATAGCTGGCTTCTTGCCATCATCAGTCAATACAGGAAGCCACCTTAAAAAGTATGCCACTAGCAAGGCCACCGACGTGTCTGTCAGCTCATCTCGAATGTGTAGTCGTACAATAGTGTCCTATAAATCTAGCCATGGAGGAATACCGTACGAACTATGCATGCCTGTATACGCACGGGGAACGCACTCATCTCGATAGTCAAATATGTCTGCCAGATCACGCCGAGGCTTCTTCCCTCCCGCCCAAGCATATACTCGGCCACCCGCATACCAGATCGACACCTCACGCGACCTGCCCGGCCGAGTCACTATAGTCCTCCTCGGTGACGGATGTACCAAAGGAAACCCCCCAGGCCGATAATCCATGTAGATCTCGAATAGATACCAATCTAAAAACATCCAATCTACATACGTTGCCACCTGATAGCGTCTGTATGACCTCTGCACGTCATTGGAAAACTGATCCAGATGCGAGTACAAAGTACCTAAGTAAATGGGGGCCAGCCCAACGCCCCCCCAACCATCTGGATGGCCAACTTGAACACCCTAGGGGAAACGCCATCCTCCAGCTTCCCCTCAAACACAAACCTACAAGTATAAGAGCATACAACATCTATTATGCCCTCCCCACCCTGTTCAGAACGTAAAGTGCGATGCATGGCGGTATGACTACGCTAACTTTCCGAAGCATGAATTTTTTTTCTAAGTATAGGACTTGACATTCTACGCATACAAGAGCAATTGAACTACAACATGCAGAAATACTAAAGGGAAAACAATAGAAGCGCGTACCTCGACAAGAACATGGCAAGGAACCCCGCAGCTCATATCTCTCGTCCTTATAGCAAGGACCCATGCGAAAGTTGCTCGCCGACACTGATTTCTGCTCGGGTAGCGCAGTTGCCGTACCATAGAAGTGTTTGATCCACCCGCTGTACGTGCCCTTTCGATGGCTCCTTATCACCGAGGCAAACCCCTGTAATTCCTTCACCGTCAACCATTCCGCCGCCGTCAACTTTAGTTCACTAGCATTCTTCGTCCCGTGCATCGGTAACCCCGTCAACATCATCACGTCGAGAAGCGTCAGCCCAATCTCCCCAAATGCCATAATGAACGTATGCGTCTGCGCACTCCATCTAGAAAGCAACAACGTCAAGCCCTTAACATCCCTCACCGGATCAATCACCTTAAACGTTGCCTCTATCGTAGCCACCAACCCCAACGCCTCCAACCTCTCCACCCAAGCTGACTGCTCTAGCATGTATGTGCACCAAAAGTTCCACCCCACCGGCATAATGTTGTGCCCCTTGAACATCACAGGCGACCACGGTATATCTAGTCGTTCCGCCAACAAACCCGGCACATACCTCAGCAACATCACTGGTTGATCCTCCCTACTTGGTTCATGGACATACAACGAAGGAACCATTGGACTCCCCGCCATCGACGACACACCCCAAGGACCCAAAAACACATCCGCAGCCACTCGCTGGCCTAGCTCTCTCCAAAGCTCCTTGGGTGGGCATCCGGGCATCGCCCCCTCGCTGTCAACAATATATTGCTTTGGCTTGGTGTTGGATCAAAGATCATCGCCCCACCATTGAAGCTCAATGGCACCCCAGCTACCTCGATCGGCACGGCCTCGTCATCTCCAAACATGTCACCCGGCGCCGACGCTGATCACCCACTCGCTCTACCACGATGTCGCGCACTTTGCTTCATCCTTGTCTTTTTTGGCAATCCTCCAACATCCTCCCTTGCGCCGGGCAAAACATCACCGTGCGCGCCATGCCCCCGGCTGCCTCGGCCTCCGCACGGGCGAGCTCGGGCTCAGGCGGCCTAGGCTTCGGCTCGTCTCTCTCTCTTTCTTCTTTCTTCCTTCTCCCATCTTCCTTCTTTCCCTCCATCTTTCTCTTCCCCCCTCCCTCCTTCCCTCCTCTCCCTTCCCCTCTTCCTTCTTCCTTTCCCCATCCCCCTTCCCCGCTCCCGTTGCGCCCACGCCTTGCTTCGTTCTCAACCAAGTGGCCTCGGTCGGCCTCGGCCACTTGGTCAGCCGGCCTTGGCCCTCCTCCACCATCCCCCTTTCCCTTAACTCCATGGCCTTGTCCCCCTCCCCTCCTTCCCCCATGCTCGGCCTCGGCCCGGCGGTGTGCCTCGGCCGCCGTCGCGGTTTGCCCATGGCCACCCTTCCCCCCACTTGTTCCTCCTTTCTTACCTTGTTGCATCCTCTTTGCTTCTTGTGTTGTCCTCAATCTCATGGGTGAAGCTCCATGCTTCTTCTTCTTTCCTCTCTTTCCTTCATATCCTCTCTCTCTCTCTCTCTCTCCCAAGTCTTAGAAGTCTTGCAAGACTTCACCTAACTTTTCCCCCAAAACTATCTAAAATCATTCAAATTTTAAAGTTTCCCCCCAAAAAACTCCAACAACTCTTTTAGCGCTCCATGTTTTAGCGCTAGCTCCTTTCTTTCGCGCTATATTTTTTTCAAAGTAGTACCATTATTTTACGTTCATAATTTTAAGCCGCTATCAATTTTTCGCACAAACCCATTTCCGGTCAAATTCTTCTTTCGTGCTATTTCTTTTCTTCTTCACGCTAACGCTAACCGAAACGCATGTTCCATTTTGATTTCGCTACTCCGTTTTTTTCTCGAGGTTGCTGTTACGCTGTCATGCTATCGCATTTTATTTTTTTTTGAAAAATCACAAATTTCAAAGAAACCTCCACTCCCTCACGTCTTTCGTTACTATCGTGCCCGTTCTTCAAGATTCGACACCGGCACTCTTTTTTCTAAGACTGACGCTTTTGCGTGTGGCGCTCGCTCGGGTTGCCCTTCCGCGCACACCACATGCAGGGGGCTTATGTTCCCAACCTATCTTGGTCAGACCTAAGGTCCCACTGGGGGTCCCGCTTCGTGCAAACACATCAACAGATTCAACGGTCAAATTTCCAATGCATCAAACCGGTTAGCACGCGCACGCTCAAGTCACGTACGTTTTTCACTCCGCGAGCCTTGTGCGCGATTTAGGCACGATTGTTTCATATTGACGTCACTCACGGTAGCCCGACAGTCGCACTAAGACCACCCGAACACCTTTTCATAAAAAATATCAACCGACGGCACAATCAAAATGATGGGTTCAAGGGCAAAGGCCTTGGCCAACCCCATGGGGTCGGCCTCGGCCTCCCCCAATGCCATGGGGTCAGCCTCGGTCTCCCCCAAGGCCATGGAGTGGGCCTCAGCCTCCCATGGGGGTAGGGGTGTCAAATGGGCCGGGCTTGGGCCGGCCCGGCCCAAGCCCATCTGGCCTCGAGCAAAACGGGCTGGGCCCGGGCCAAGGGGACTGCCAATCAGGCCGGGCCGGGCCGGGCCTGGCTCTGGGGATATCTGGGCCCGGTCCAAGCCCAGGCCCTAGGCCCAACATTTAGGGCCGGGCTTGGGCCAGGCCCGGGCCTATTTTTTTTAAATTTTTTTTTGGGCATTTTCTTGTTATTCAATATTTAGTGGCTACTTTCAAAAGAGCCAGCGAATTAAATCGCAAACTTCATATGTTAAGTATGATATCCACACACAAATACACACAGATACCGGGAGAGAGACAGAGAGAAATGGACCTCAGGGCCACCAACTTCATGAACCCTAATGGCCTTGACCATTTTTGTTGCTGTTGATACAGAGAGTGCTCTCACTAATGACTTGGTATTACAGTAGTTGTTGCAGCAAACTTGTTGAAAAAGGGGTGATTTTTTGTGATGAAGGCCAGTCACAAATGGGTTCAAGAGCAAAGTGTGGAAGTGATGAAGAAGTCTCAATCTTGACCCACCCACAAGTCAAGTTAGCTTAATCCCCATGTTGCGATTAGAAATGGTCAAACGCGTCACTTTATTTCTTTACCTCTTTTTTTTTCATTTTTTATTCGTACACGGGCTTGTCGTTGGAAGAAGAAAAGAAAAAACAGTTCTCTGGCCACTTTGACCCGGGCCAGAACTGGGCCAAACCCGAGCCGGGCCTGACCCGGGCCAAGCCCGGGCTTTTTTCGGGCCGTTATCGGGCCGGGCCGGGCCCGGGCTTTTTTCAGAAAAATCCAGGCCTGGCCCTAAGCCCAAAATGGCCGGGCCAGCACTGTTCATGTATGGGCCGGGCCAAGCCCGGGCCAAAAAGGGGCCGGGCCGGGCTGGGCCGCGGGCCGCCCGGCCCATTTGACAACTCTACATGGGGGGTTGGCCTTGGCCTCCCCCCCCCCCGATTCTTCACTTTTCGTGCAAAGTCCTTTTCGCACTTTTTTTTGCTTAGTACACTCCGTATGTGACTTTGGCACCTTGTTCGTCACATAGGTATGATTCACGTCGACACGCTCGTCATAATGCAACTTTCAGATTTGTTATTGCCCATTAAAACACCTACCGTCGCGCGTGCCCAAAGTTCACCGAAAGGGGGAGTGGCCTTGGCCTCCCTTCATGGGAGTGGCCTTGGCCTCCCTTCATGGGAGTTGGCCATTGGCCTTGGCCACCCCCTAAGGTCGGCCTCGGCCTCCCCAGGGGTGGTAGCCTTGGCCTCCCCTAATTTTTGGCCTATGGCCTCCCCTCCCGCGCACACTTATTTTCTCGAGTCTTTGCACCTCCGCGATGTTTATGAACGTTCGTACATCAACCTCTTGATGTCCGTCATGCATCAACCTCATGACGTCCATCGCCTGTGACCGCACACCGTTCCTGTGATGCCCATCGCCCAAAGTCACGCGCTACAACCGAATGACCCGTCGCTGACGACCGCATACCACCACTCCTAACTTTGTCATTACTATATGTTGCATTCATTATTTTGTTATAACAGGCACACTCAACTCACATCCCGTCTTCGGGACCACCGACATTTTCCCACGCGCCGTCTTCGCGATATTCGTCACCGCGCTCATGCGCCATCGTCATGATACGTGCCTCTGGCACCAAGTATTTCTCCGTGACGTTCGTCACTGCGCCCATGCACCACCATCATGATACGTGCCCCGGCACCAAGTATTGCTCCGCGACGTTTGTCGCCACACCCGTGCACCATCGTCATGATACGTGCCCCCGGCACCAAGTATTGCTCCTCGACGTTCGTTGCCGCGCCCGTGCGCCATAGTCATGATACGTGCCCCAGCACCAAGTATTGCTCTGAGACGTTCGTTACCATGCCCGTGTGCCATTGTCATGATACGTGCCCCCGGTACCAAGTGTTGTCTCCACGACGCTCGTCGCCGTGCCCGTGCGCCACTTCCATGACATGTGCCCACGGCACCAAGTATTGTCTATGTGATGATCGTTGTCGTGCATGTGCGTCACTTTCATAACACGTGCCCCAACACCAAGTGTTATCTCCGCAACGCTCGTCGCCATGCTCGTGTGCCACTTCCATGATATGTGTCCCCAGCACCAAGTATTTCTCCGCAACGTTCGTCACCGCGCCACTTTTATAACATGTGCCCCCGACACTAGGTATTGTCTCATGCCATTGGCATCGCGCCCATGCACCACAATTAATGTCTCGTTCTGTAGGCACCGCGCCCATGCGCCACAATCATGTTACATGCTTCCGGGGGGCTCTGTTTGTAATGCTCCGGCATGAGGACCCCTCGCAACGGGATGGGCTCACAACCTTAAAGCCATTGCCGTCACAATCATGGGGGGCTCTGGCATGAGGATCCCTCGCAGCGGGATGAACTCACAACCTTATAGTCATTGTGGCCACGGGATGTGCTCATAACCTTAAAGTCATCACCATCACAATCACGGGGGGCTCCGGCACGAGGACCCCTCACAGCGGGATGAACTCACAACCTTATAGTCATCGCCGCCACGGATGGGCTCACAACCTTAAAGACATCACCGTCACAATCACGGGGGGCTCCGGCACGAGGACCCCTCGCATCGGGATGAACTCATAACCTTATAGTCAGCGCCGCCACGGGATGGGCTCACAACCTTAAAGCCATCGCCGTCATAATCACGGGGGGCTCCGGCACGAGGTCTCCTCGCAGCGGGATAAACTCACAACCTTATAGTCATCACCGCTACGAGATGGGCTCACAACCTTAAAGCCATCATCGTCATAATAATGGCGGGCTCCGGTACGAGGACCTCTCGCCACAGACTCTGATCACTGAGTTGCGAGCATGTCCACTCATGTTACCATTGATCGTCAGCACCACCAAGACAAAAACCCACGGGTCACTCCGGGACGGGAGCAGGTCCTCGGAGGGTATCGCGCCTAGTCAGCCTGGTAGTTGGCTACAAGGGCAACCCTCACAGCTGTCAGGTTCTCTGCACGTCTCTTAACGCATCTTGTGGGATTCAGTAAGGGCTTGGATCGGTGGCTAGGGCAACGGGCTTACTTTGATCATGCTACCGGAGTGTGGTCAGTCTTCTCAGACAGGTAGAGCGACGTTGTGTAGGGCAGACAACGTAAATTTAAGAACCGACAGTCCAACGGAGAATCAGTATTTTGGGATCCCCTGGTGACGTGTCACTCCTAGGGGACGACATGTGGCACTTTATGACATAAGCACATTGTTTCCTATAAATAGTGAACTTTATGACTCAAAAAAGGACTTTTTGCTCATTTCACACAAAAATCACTTTCTCACTCTAGAATTTGGGAGCTCTTGGATCCTAAAGAGAGAAACACAAATTGGACATAACTTTGGACCTTAACTGCGACACCCTCAACCCTGGTGACGTCACCGGGCTGAGTTATCGACCATAATCACATTCAAAACCCTATGCTGAATACAGAGCAACTACATCCTCATACTCACACATCATTAATAGACGCTCCAAAATGCATCCTTACAAAAAAATTTCTTACAAACATACATCATACTGCAGCGGAAGACTCTCAAGTCTATGAACAACATGCATATGTACAACCTAATATACGATTGTAGTCGTAGGATTCTTAACAACCCGCTCAATCTTTACCTCACACAACGCATCCCCTTGCTCAACTTTTCTAACTTGTTTCTCTTCCCTTCTCTAGAGGGTTCTCCTTATAGCCTGCACAATACAACATAAGGAATGAGCGCAATTCGCCCAGTAAAGACAACACGAGGAATATCGTGTACAAATGATTCAAAAGACTCGGAGGAATAATAATCATCTCAACGATAACAATGAATCAAGAGTAGTCAATAAATTTCAGCATCACCATAACTTGTCAAACGAAAAGTTTTCTTTCGTTAGACTGAGCGGCTTTAAGGCCCAATAGAACAGCATTACTGCCACCTCCTCATGGACTGGACTGACTGATAGACAGACAGACTGACTGACTATGCAAGTGAATACTAAAACAGGAAATTGAAGGATAAACATCAACAAAATACAAGTCATTAACATCATTAACATCAAAAGAAAATCAAATGCAATGCAACTCAGACATGATAGACTAGACTCGACCAGACATGACAGACTCGACTCGCGCGCCCTACATCCTCTTTGCCAGTGATCATGTTTCACAGGCCATCCTCCTCATATTGATGTCCCATTTTACAGGATGTTCATCTCAGTCTCAAGTAAATAAAAGAGACATTGTCAACAAGCAGGGAACTCATTTAGAGTGCTTTCCCTAATCACGTTACAGCCAAGCAACAAGACATCATCAACGGGGCGGACTAAGGGAAAATTTATTCCACCTTATGTCCTCAACAACACAGCTCAACAAGGAATACCAGATCAGAAGATCGACCGGTGTTCAGACCTAACAACAAGAGTTCAACGTAACATCATCAACATGGTGGACTTGGGAGAAGATTACCGCAAGCCCTCAACAACGTTCTTACATAAGAGAAATGTCGGTTATCAATAAATACCAACATTTCACAACAACATGCAACGACCTCAACAACATCAACGACATCATTATCAACGATAGGACGGACTCAGGAGAAGATTACCGCAAGTCCTCAATGGTGTTCTCAAAGAGAAGAGATATCGGCTATCAATAATTATCGACATCTCACAACCACCACACAACAACCCTACACAACATCATCATCCACTTCAGGTATGCTAATCAAATCAAGTCATAGCATACAAGGACGCCCATCATCCTCACTAAATTCTATCAACAGGGCGGACTAAGGGAATTTCTTCTACCCTAAGTCCTCAACAGCACAATTCAAATATACGTATACTGGTCATAATGACTACCGGTGTCAACCCATAACAGCAAGAGTCCAACATAAACGTCATCAACATAGTATGCTAATCGAAACAATGCATTAGCATAATAGAACCGCATTGTCCTTACCTGCTTGGCTTATAGCCGAAGCAACTCGCAATCTCTGATCGCAACGAGCTGCATCACCTAGTCAAATCATATCATGCTCGTTAGTCATCATTCATCATATACGCACTCCTTATTCTACCCATTCCTACTTAACCGTTCATAGCATCTTACGATAGCTAGTTAATTCGATCCGATAATTGGATCCTTAATCTAGCCTTATCGACTTATTATCGATAACAACCCTCATTTTAGACATACTACCACTATTCCTTGCTTCTCACCCATCCGAACTCTAAATTATACGCGTCCTCAAAAATTTAGCGCCAACATGGCAAATTACCAAAATACCCCCTGATGGCCGCTACATCACCAACACCCCAAAATCACTTTAAAACTATTTTTTAGATGTACTGCATCATTTATAGACCAAATATTCTCTCAAAAAATTTTAAAGGGAAAATTACCAAAACACCCCCTGGCGGCCATCGCCCCAACAAACGTCTCAAAACTACTTTAAAACAACTTTTCAACTGTCTTACATCCCTTTCCGGACTAACAAGTCCTTTGAAGCATTTTATAGAAAAAATTTACCAAAATACCCCCTCTGGCGGCAAATTACCAAAATGCCCCCGGGGTTCACTATCACCGCAAAGCCCCGAATCAGCTTCAAAACAACCTTTTAGGTATTTTACAATCCTTTCTGGACTAAAAAGTCCCTTGAAAAACTTTATCAAAAAATTTACTAAAATACCCCTCTCCGGGTGGCAAATTACCAAAATGCCCCCTGAGGGTTCCCGGCACCATAAAAATCTCAAAACAACTTTAAAATGATATTTTAAACCTCCTGCATTCATTCTTGAGCTAAAAAGTATTTTACAAAATTTTTACCCAAAAATCCCGAACCGGTGTCCGGACCGAGCGCTTAAAAGCCCGTTCGGCCAAAAATAGCTAACGACTTCAGAATGACCCGAAAACTTGGAAAATGGAACTTCTCAGCATTATAGAGTCCTCATTAAATTTTAGTGCAAAACCGCATTCGTTTGATATTTTAAATTTCACCATAAAGTTCCAAACATCCTGCATCCGTTCACCCCCTTCCCGATCTGGGAAAATCTGAAACTTTTCCACAATACAGGTCTTTCAAAAATAACTAGGGTCTATTTTTTGTACTTTGGCTAAATATGACCCTAAGTATTTTTAAAAATTCAAATTAGAATCTGTGTATTAAGGTTTCATCTTTAGCAACGATTACAAGTCACTATTCAGATTCAAACACACACTATTACACCTTGAACGCACACACCAACCTTCTTCTTCCCTGAACCAGCCGTATACCTGGGTTTGCTCTTCCTTAATCTTCACATGGATTTCCATTTTTTTTTCTTACACTTACATGTCCTGATTCCCTTCCTTCCATATTTTCAAGCTCCAAATCCATTCGATTTATGTAATTACATCCAATTAAGCTCCAACAATTCAAGTTAAGTCTTCAAGGATGAAGAACACGCACTAAAAAACACACCCACACCACTGAAATCAACCTAATTCAAACCCTAATTCGTTTTTCCCCTTTCTTTGTTGTTTTAGGTCTTAGATCCATGATTCCAACAAGATTTCATCATCATTTCTTCATCCCAATCAGATTATTCAACTGAATCTGAAATATATATATATATATATATATATATATATATATATATAGGGAGCCGATCCACACCCACTAGTGGAGAAATAAAATTTCTCCACCAAACCGCTACAAAGAGTAGCGGTTGGTATTTTTGCTTACCACCAAACCGCTACTCACAACCGCAACAAAGTGTTGCGGTTGCGCCCCACATGGACCCCCTCCCCCTTCCCCCCATGGCCCCCCCTCCCCCTTCCCCCCGTCTCCCCCTCACCCCCCTGCCCAACCGCAACAAAGAGTTGCGGTTGGCCCCCTTCACCCACGTGGTGTCCCCCTCGGCAGCCACGTGGCCTCCCCCTTCCCCCATGGCCCCCCTTC
>JAVXUP010000129.1:600000-770397 GCA_033070095.1 Escallonia herrerae
TTATGGGTCACAACTTAAGGGCCTTGAACATCTAGTAGCAAGACATGCCAGTGGAAGGTACTTCTAATTCTGCAGGTTCGTCTACTTTTTTCTCTTTTAATAAAATTGATTTATATACAAATACTAAGCATTATTCTTCTTTTATCAATGGAAGAGCTTATAAATTTTAATTGGTTAACTTTTTTGGAAACAAAATGAAATTTTTAATAAAGTTTTATTTCAAATTGCCCGAGATTTACTACCGGTGCAAGCCTCTACGGTTCTTTCAAAGTAGGCTATTTTAGCGAGCTGGAGGGTGTTGGATGACAAGAGGAGTCGTCTTAACCCCAAATCACTCGAATTATATGTATGTTAGAAGGATTATCTTGATGTAAAATATGGCGAGCAAGATAAACCGATTGATGATAGGAGGAGTAACTGTTCGAGCGTCGAAGATCTTCTGGATGATTATGCAATTTTATTTTCTTTTCCTTTTTTCAAGTTTTTAGAATAAATTATTTTCAAACAAATTAAGTGTATTTAAAGTAAACAATGCACGTAAGAATGTGGCTATATAGTATTTACAAGCAAAACATATATTTTTCCTCACTTTAAAAATTAATCTTATATATGGGACGCAATCCACTGCCTGTGCAGGAAAATTAGTTTTCTTGCGAATGCGATTTGGCCGTCTATCCGTGATTTATGGGCGGTCCAGATTAAATCTCCTTCTTCAATAGTACTAGATAACCCTAGTACTTTAACATATTTGCAATCTGACCCTAAAACTTTAAAAAATTATTTTATGCACTCTAATACTTTGTAACATACAAAATAAAAATACAAGGTTGTTTTAGGATATAGCATTACTTACAGAGACGTTGTTCTTGGTCCTTGAATGTACATCCGCCATGCTTCTTCTGTTGCTTTCCGCTATCCAAACTTTCACCAAGTTGACACACAACTCGCCGCCTTTCGTTGCTCAGAATTGGCTAATGCTATAATCAAACACTCTCAAGCTTCCAGGATATTGGTTTGAAAAGTGCAGTAGAAAAATGTCGTACTAAAACCAATACTTCTTTTATTTATACTGGAAAGGAAATATTACATACGAGCAATAGAAAAGAATGGTTCCTTCTATTGTTGCACACACTAATTCTTAGCACACTTCACACTCTTAGCACTCTTCACACTTTTACACGCGTCACATTCTCTCAAACTTCCTCTGCCTTCTAGCTCTTACCTCGACCCATTTTATAGATGAAAGGATCAGGCACATAGGATTCTTCAACAGTGAAAATCCTCTATTATTTTTTTTACGGTCATCTTTTTCTTTTATTATGGCAGACAACTTTATTCTCGTCTCCACTTGGCCTTGTCATTTTTCGTTGGTCATTATGTCCATCTCAATCATGCTTATCTTGTGGTCCTAAATTCTTTTGTACAGCTCAAATGTTTGGCTAGGCAGATTTAAATTTTCTTGTCCTTGACTTCTGAGCTGTTCATGGAGTTTTATTACCTGATCTTGACCTTGTTTAGAGGGCTCTACGAATGCTACTCTACATCTCTTTAGGATTACTGTCATTCGTCCATCGCAGAAACAAAATTCTTGAGGATTGACTAGTATGTCTTCAAGGAGTTGATGGACATAAGTGGTTTGGTTAAGCTTGTCTTTCTCTGCATTATATGCATCCCATAGTAAATTCTTGTGTGGTCGGCAACATTTCATTAACCCTTTATTAGCTAACCGATATATGAACCAAATCTGGTATGACTGATAGAACTTGGTTTTGCTTCTTTCTGCCAAGGTTGAATATATCTGGACTGTAATAATCTGTTGATTGGATCCCAAAACACCAAGAGCATATCGGACTATAGCTGGGAGATCATTGATGAGTTGTCAATCACCTCGGTCTATTTCAACTGTGTCTATGAGTCCATGTTCAATCCATTAAAGATTAATCTTGCCTGATGGTAGTGTGAGGTTTGGCCATCCATAATCCCAATTCAGGAATTCTTGTACTTGTGATTTGCGAAGTATGTCTTCATGTTCATTCTTCTTCTTGACTAGTTCTTTTATTTTTGTAGTGATGTTAGCCGGGAGCAATGATTCTAGTTCTTCTAGCAATCGAGTTCTTTCTTCCTTCTCTTGTAGGATTATTATTCCTTCTTCATCATTTATATTAAGCCTTTCTTCTAAATATTTAACATAATCAGTTAAAGGTTCTTCGTAAATCTTTTCGATAATTTTCCTTCAGATAGTGTCAGACATTTTCAAAAAGATTTTTGCTCTCTTCACATAACCCTGGATCATAAAACGATTTTGTTTTATTTTCATTGGTTTGTGTTATGCTAGCATTTTGTTTTGAAGATTTTTCATCTTTGTCAGTTGCCATTGTCGATGCACCTAATGTAAAAGAGAAATTTATTGTTTGAGTAGGAAGGAAACGGGATTTTCTCAAGTTTCTTGGTTAAGTAAGACTGGAAACAAAGACCTTAATAGTTTTACAATGTTAGTAGTTGAGATGCACTAGCCATTGGTTATGTCCTTGTGTTGTTTTAGGATGTTATTTCGTTTAACAACCCATGGCCATAAGACATGTCAGGCATCCAAAATTTTTATCTTATATTTGTGCCTTCACGCTTCAGTTGTGCCTAAAATGTGCAAAGATTATAAATTATAAACTTTAAGTGACAATTACTACCGTGATACACGCAATGCGTGTGCAATATAAAGTGAATAATATGAATTTTGCTAAAATAATTAAGCATCATGTATAAGTATTTATTTTAGCATTCAACAGAATAGATTTTAGGGTTAAATACACGTATGTACCCTGAAACTATCACAAAGTCTCACTTGAGGGTTCCAAAGTTTAATTTTTACACATAAGGGCCTGTAACTCCAAATTTATAACAAGTAAGTACATACGTCCAAATACCTAACGATCCATGTTTTTCCGTCAGGGGCAATTTTGGGTTTCCAAGCGACAACGCCGGCAAATGCCTCCTGCAAACCATGTTGCAATTTTCCTTGTAGCTTGCCACTCACGGCCAACACCACTGGCAACACCGTTCGACTACCACTCCGGCAACTGTCCCTGCCATCACTCCCCCATCACCACGGTCCACCGTCGACCAACACCACGATCCACCCACAACCAACATCGCTCCCCCATCACTACGATCCACCATCGACCAAAACCGTCCGGAGACCCCGCCGATAATGGCCCTGCCACCGTTATCCCCATTACCACGACCAACCGCCGGCCACAACCCCAGCAGCACACTTCCGGCCGCCAGCCACCACCAATCATGCCAACCCACCAATAGCCACCACTGGCAACCTAAATCGGTCCAGATCCTGGCAAACCCACGACCACTAACATCCACAAACCCTTACCGACAAACCCATGACCACCCAAAACCTTACCTGCAAACCCGCGACCACCACCATGACCATCAAAACCTTACCTGCAATCCGGTTCATTATTGTTCCACCGCCGGTGAGACCTTCCGGCAACGACCACCCAACTGCTCAGCATCCTCTGGCAAAGACCACCCACTGTTCGCCACCGGTTCGAATCCTACGCCAATTTCATCCATTTTTTGCGTCTCTCTGTATCATAATGAAACCCATTTTAGAAACCCAAAATTACCCCTGACAGAAAAGCATGGATCGTTAGGAATTTAGACGGATGTACTTACTTGTTACAAATTTGGAATTACAGGCCCTTATGTGTAAAAATTAAACTTTGGGACCCTCAAGTGAGACTTTGTGGTAGTTTCAGGGTACCTACGTGTATTTAACCCTTTTAATTTATTTTTGGTCTTAAAAATATGTAAAAAGCAATAAAATTAATCCTACCCCTATTTTTATATCTTTAGTTTGTACTCAACATCTAGGGTCAAATTACCTAAGTATTTGGTCGTACTAACTGGAACAAAAACCACCGTACTTTGACTCTGTTCATACGGGAAGTAATCTACATTTTGGTCCTAGACTTAAACTAAGAAATGAAAAGACTCTTTTTGATTATAAAGGGAATACGATCACGGAAAATGGAAGACAATTCTATGATGGTTATATAAACTAGAAAACAAATAAATTTCCTCGAGAAGTTACTTTTTTGGAAGACTCGTGGACACTCTCTGAAGAATCCATGATGCAAAAGATTAAAAGACTTATGAAGTGAATATGAACGGCTAACATTCTCGAGAGAGATAATGTATCAGTTTACAGAGAAATTGTACACAAGCTCTAAAGAGAACAAGCTTCCAACCCTTTGGATCACACAGCGAATAGGTGAGTAATACTTCTGTTCGGCCGAGCCGAATAGATGAGCTCTTAGTAGTGTCTACTTAGCAACCTATGATGTCCGTCCTTGGCCAAACCGAGTAAAACAAAGGGATCCTAGCTATTAACAGTGCTGAGGGGAAGATCTCTTAAATACCCCAAGAATAATTCCATATTCTTCCCTAGAGAACATGGAATGGGTGTAACAACCCGGTCCACGGCCCCACCATAGGGCATTGCCTCCTTCAAAAGGGCTAGCCAAGTAGGTACTTATGAGTTCCTTGGCAAGGTCTTATAAGGGTCATCTCATACTATTCCACATCCGATGTGGGATATTACAATCTCCCCTCCTTATACCTTAGCGTCCTCGCTAAGGCTCAATCACACATAGCCCAGAATCTTCCTATCTAGCCAATGTGGGATATACCGGGCTCACCCTTCGTTGCCCCAACCATCCTCTTGATGTGGGATATACCCGGGCTTGCCTTCGTTTCCCCAACCATCGGCAACCCGACTGGATAGCCCAGCCCAAGTTTTCGAGACCCAAGTTTTCGAGAGTCGGCTCTGATACCATCTGTAACGACCCGGTCCACGGCCCCACCACAGGGCATTGCCTCCCTCAAAAGGGCTAGCCAAGTAGGTACTTATGAGTTCCTTGGCAAGGTCTTATAAGGGTCATCTCATACTATTCCACATCCGATGTGGGATATTACAATGGGGGGCAAATGATGTAGGAGAAAAATATCACCCATGAGATGGTGCCACGTGTCACCATCTTATGGTACAAAAACTGTCAAACCACTAATGGGGAAGTGAGAAGTCTTAATCACCCACCATTATGGTAATAACTCCCCCACTTAGTAGTATTAACTGACCATTAAGTGGAGGTAACCTCCCATGAACCTGGTAACGTCCAAATTAAAGGAAATAACTACCCACTAGGTAGAGGACTATATAAAAGGAGGAGAGAAAGGTGATGGGGGTAAATGACTCTTAATCAGAGTTTACACTAAATCTGTCTTAAGTTTATTCTGACTTAAGCATCGGAGATTTTCCATCGAAAATCCTTTCAGCGAGTCACCGGTGTTGTTTTTATTGTGCAGGTCTATTCACGAACGAGTCCCGAATTTCATCCACAACAACTACAATCACCGAAAACATCCTTGGTTGCAACCAATCATTGTCCCCACCGTCGCCATGCATTCAGGTTTCTGTAGAGCATTTTTGTTTGCTTTGGTTTAAGTTTAAAATTTGTTCATATTTGGCTCATGTTTTTTTTCATCGTCACCCCAGAGGTGCTTTTGAGCTATTAAATAAAAACAGGAAAAACTGAAAGCTCGATAATGAGAACATCTAACACAAACACGCATATTTATAGAACAACCTTCGGCCCATGCCTCGGTCTTACCTCGACGCTCTTTTCTGGATGAAGGGTGGGAGATCATTCAACTTGTTATGGAAGAAGAAGTACTGGATTAATTGTTTCTCCAATCCAAGGCAATCGCATTGAACCACACTTCGAAAAAGCAAAGTTATGGAAACTTAGCAAAACTTACATGCCTCCTTGCTGGTAGAAGTAACACGCAGGAGGAGAAGAGATGCTTAAATAGAGTTGTGGCATAAGCTAGGTCATGCCTCCTAACTTTAAATTGTTGGCCCTGTAAGCTTGATTTCGAGCTGCACTTCTAACTTTTTTTTTTCTCTTCTTTCCAACAAAATAGATCAAGCTTGAGTTATTTGTCTTGAGATCTCTTTGAATTGGTCTCATCTTGGATGGCATAAATGCTAGAACTCAACTTTTCACTTTGATCTGCATTGTTGAAGAAAAAACTTACTGTTTTTATTTTTCTAAATTTAAATGACGGGTTATGATGTTACAGTACAACTCTTAGAACTGACATTGGAAAGTTTATGATTGCAACCATGATTTTATATTTAGGAAACGATATAATTAACTCCTGTATAAGATCAATCAGCCACGATTTTGTAGGAAACACTATAATTAACTCCTGTATAAGACTAATCGGTGTTCGTCAAGTGTCTAGTGACAAAAAAAAATTGAAGCTAAAAAACTGTTGATTTAGATTTATGGCTTTGATCCTGTTACAACTAATTAGCCATTCATTCTTTAGTTGTGAATTAATTTTATTCTCTTAAATTATTGTATAGTCATCTCTTCTACTTACTATCGATTAGTGCCTGTGACAAAATAATTTGGATATTGTCCCCAAGGACATCACTTAGGAAAAATGTTATCATTGTTGTTCTATTAGGCTTTATTGCTTTTATTATTATTATTATTATTATTATTATTATTATTATTATTGTTGATTTAGTATTTATGATGCTTTCATGAGTTAGTGTTGAGAAAGTATATATGGTACTTATTGAGGTTGTTTTAGGGAATCAAAGGAGAAGCTAAAGAAACTGAAAAGCAAGAGCAAAAAGGCAACACCAAGAGATGGCGGAGTGACAAAGGGTCTTGAAAAATGACCTCAAGGTCCCGAGTTCGAATCCCCATACTGACGGACTATATAAATTATGGTTCTGATTATATTACAAAAAAAAAAGAGCAAATAAGCATCCAACCAAAGCCAAAATAGAGTCAGAAGTGTTGCATTGGATTTTACCCAACAAAAAAAATAAAAAATGTCAATATGCTTTAAAAGCCCAACGAGCTTTAACCAAGAAAAGAATGACAAAATTGGGTTGTGTTATGTTGGGTTTTTTTTGGGTTTTAATGGGTTGATCCACATACAATAAATTTGTATATTATCAACACTACATATAAAAGTGTGGATTCTTGAAAATCAGTTTTTGGACCACTATATCCTTCTTATTTTTTAAAATTACTCCCTTGCCATTCAGGACATAATTATCATGCCTTAAATCTAGACAATTTGAACAAATTTATTTTTTTCTACTCATAAATGCTACAATTAATTAATACTAGATGTCTTTCTCCTTTTTCATAAACTTACTAGTAATAAAAAAATATATGTTTATTCTTAACGTTCCTTTTCTTACTTTGATTTTTATGGAGTACTCTCAACATATTTCTATCCTGTAGTTGTGACTAGGATTGAAGATTATGTTTAGGATTATTATGCTCTAATAAAATCTAAAAATATTTCTTTCGTGTTACTTGTTGATTAAGTATCGGCATAACCTTCTAATTAACGGTGACTCTACCTCTTCCGCTTCTCTAAAATCATTTTAAAAAATAAAAGTTAACGTAGATGACTATCAATTCCTTTATATATGCATCCCACGGTATGTTGATGAACACTTGCCAATCACATTCTACCTTCACTATAAGAAAATACCATGATCTGCTTTTGGTTGGAGCATGTTATTATGATCTCACATCTTATTTATCTTTAATGTATACTATCATTATCTGTTTAGAGAATCTCTAATTAGATACTATATGAACAGACGGTTCTGCATGTTTGCAATCAGAAATTTACTTTATAATAATGAAAATTCTTTTGTACACCACTTTTAATGTTACCAGAAATAGAAGAGAACGAGTTAAATTGATTTCAACGATATGAATCATTACTTTTCTTTTTTTTTCTTATTTATTTTATCTTTTGGTACTGCATCTTCCTATAACTACACATTAAATTAACCACCATAGACAAGAGATTGAATGATGCGTCACTTGTCAATAAGGTAACAGGAGCTGTTAAAAGAATACCATTAGAGCACTCTAGGTAACAAAAGATTATAGTCATAGAATTTGAAGCATGGTTGTTGTTTGCCTGCAACCATAATTCTTTTTCTTTTAAGTAGAAAATTCCTAATAAAAATATTAACTCTAGAAACTAGTTGTGTATTTGCAAATAGATACGCATTTCTTTTATATTTTGTGAGTTAGAAGTTACTAACTTTTTGTTGCAGCTTTTCCCTAAAGAGTAAATGTGTAAGATACTAATCCTATAGTAATGTCTTTCTCAATTTAACTATAAAAAATACTTTATAAAATAAGGTGAGTAAGGACGATTGTGATACATTTGCAACAATTATTGTGTTCATTAAATTGGACAATAAAAGATACATACAGCCAAATTGAGTAAAAATGGATGAAAGCTAAGGTCGAAAAAGCGCGGTTACTACAAGTATGCTGACAAAAAGATAAATATTAACTTGCATTGAACTTTGTATCATTAAGTGTAAACTAAAGGCAACGATTTAAAGTAAGGTACAAAGCCCTTTTGCCGTGATAGGATCGGGCGGTTTAACTTCTTTGCTCAGTTATTCCTTTTTTTTTTTCTAAATTAAATATTTTTACTTAAAAAATAATGGTGACCATCATTGGCATCAAATCGACATACAACTTTTTACAGTCTATAAAAGTTGTGCGAGATGAAAGTGGTTGAGGGATTATTAACATTCTTTAGATGGATTCATAACAATTTTAGAGAAATCCTTATGCATATACGTCTCAATTTCAACCTGCACTCTTGAATTCAGTTAAATTATCTCGTATATTTGAACCATGAATACATGGGGTTATAACTTTTATATACCATAATCTTATATTATCACATGTTAATTTTCACGTGCGTCGCACGTGCATGCTACTAGTTTAAATAAAAAGTCGAATGGTGGTGGCTGGCGATGCTTGCTAGTAGACCTAGCAAAAAAAGGCTCAGACCCGCTGGTCGAACCATATCCGGCCAAAAAGCCCGGGTACGGGTACGTATTTTCACTACCCGTAAGAAATAGACCAGTGCCCGAACCGACCCGTAATTTTTGGATAAGTTCGGGTCGGATACGGTTTACCCGGGATACCCAGATTTTTTTACTATATAAGTGATAGGGACCTAGGGTTTTCATTTCACTTATACTTTCTCTCATCCTGCGCCATCCTCCCTCCCTCTTTGAACTCTCTCCCTCCCTCTCTCTCCCTCTCCCCATGTCTCTCGATCGATCGGCATCGCTCGATCACACAACGTCCTTTTCCTCTCCCACAGCCAGATCCATCAATGGCCTGCTACTCCATATCAACCCGACGACATCCATCTTCCCTCTGACGCTCCGCCGCCAGATCCGCCACAGTCTGCCTCTCCGACCAGATCTGGCTCCGCCATTACATCTTTGTCACCACCGTCTCCGATCAAGAAAGAGAAATAGTACTGAAGAGCGAAGACCGAAGTGGTCTCCGATCGTGATCTCCTCGATCGATAGCTTCGTAACGCTTGATAATTTTTTTCCCGATCGGCTTGTAACATTTTTTCAGATCTGCTTGTAACATCTTTCCAGATCTGCTTCTATTGTTTGTGTTAATTTTTTCCAGATCTGCTTCTATTATTTGTGTTTGATTTTTTGTATGTATTTAAGTGTTTAACTATTTTTGACTTAGGAATTATTTTTGTAGGTAATTTTCTGGTTATTGTGTTAAGTTGTTTGCTTATTGTCTTTAGAGACTTGGAGTTGAGATGATTAGGTTGATTTGAGAATTGAGATCATCGCCCAACTGGTAATTGTAGAGATCAAATCAGAAAGTTGTTATTGTAGTAATAAAAAAGAGAAAAAACTAAAAAAAAATGGCCTGAATATCTGTTAATAGAAAATTATTAAAATTTAATAATTTATTCCCGAGTAATACCCCGCCCGCCGGGGTAGGGTACGGGCATCAGAAACTCTACCCGAAAAAAATCGGGTAAAAATTATCTGAACCGGATTTATTCGTACCCGGCGGTATACCCGTTTGCCAGGTCTAGTTGCTAGCAGCAGTGAAGCTCCAGCAGCCGCCAGCGATGGTGGTGGCTGGCAGCCATGGTGACGACTGCAAGGGGTGGTTGGCACTAGAGGCACTGATGACTGTCAGCGATGGCAATGGCAGTGGCTGCTGGCTACCGAAGCAGTCTGAGTCGGTTGACGGCAGTTGTCGAAGTTGATGGTGGCTGCCGGCGATGGCAGCAACCGGAGTCGGCGGTGGCGACTAAAAAATGTAACTTTTTACCAAATGGATTTTAAAGTTCCATCCCAAATAACCATTATTATATGAGCTTAGCCAATTCTAACCAAATTTATAATTATGTTGGTTGGGTTCGTAGAAGATTTAACCCAAAGTCACATCTCTTCTCGAAAGTTAAAAGTGACTCATCTATCTCCATATTTATGTATGTAAACGTGTTCATTTAGCTCATTCCTTGATTTTACGAATTGTCATGAATCATGTGTACAGTCCCCGATAGTAAAGATAGATTTAATAGAAATCTGTAAAGTAGGGGTGCAAAACGCTTAAAAGAGAGGAGGGGTCAAAGAGCTTTTTTTGCCCAAACTAAAATAGTGATCGGAGGTAAACTGTAGCTTGAGAATAATGTGACGGGTGGCGCTCGTTGGCAGGCTTCCTGTTCTTTGTGGGGCCCGAGCCAACGTTCTGCAATACGTGATGCTCTGGCCAATCACGGGATTACCGTATCAGTAGATTTTGTTTTTTTTTTTTTTAATTCCGGCCCCCGGTAAATACGTTTTTGTTTTTTTCTCAATTATTACCATTAAATAAAATCAACAAAAGCATGTTTTGCATTTCTTAAAATCAGATCTCAGTTTCGGTCTCTCTCTCCGCCACTTACTTCGCTCTATCTCGGATCCGGAAAGGTACCTGCCCTTTTTTATTTTGAGATTCAATCCTTCTCGCTTTTGCTGTTCCAATTCGCCGAATCGTTAATCGGCAAAATCACTCAATTCGGTTTCGATTCGTGTACGTATGCCTATGCGTATGCGTTTTGCTGTCGTCGATCCGTTATTGGTCTTACTTTGCCCTAGCTGTCTTGATCACGGTCACACACTCGCGCAGTTATGCTGATTAGATGATTTCTGTGTGGATCAGTTTGTGCTTATTGTGTTGCTGGCCTTAGGACTCTGGTGGAGTACTTTTGATTATGAACTGTTAGTGATTGTGGTTTAAATGCTTGATTTTAGTGGCATTTTGTTGATTCTTGCGTTGTCATTTTTATTCAGGTTTAGTATGGGAGTGGCGCAGAACAATATCGATATGGAGGAGGGGACACTGGAGATTGGCATGGGTAATTTCTCTGTTTTACCTATGTGGGTTACGTGCTATAAGTAGTTGTTTCTCTCCAATTTTATGGTGAATAGGACATTCAGGGATTACCTTCCCTAAACTTCAACACCACTGTTTGAAGCGAAGTTTCAATAGATTAGTGCAATTGGATAATTGGATTAGGAATAGAAACCTTAGTAGTATTTGCGCACTACCATTTTGGATTAAACAGATAGTGTTGTCTTGCGTTCAAGTTGTAATCAAAGTGCCGATCACATATCGTGATTGGAAACTTCAGCTTAACGGCACCGAGTTGAGCTTGAATCATGTACTGATCACTAGCTTTTGGGTACGACAACAATAAACTATGCCAGCATGAAAAGTCTTTGATTTACTGAAAAGGTAAACTTAGTGAGACGATGAAAACAGACAAACTTATTTCTTACATGTTAATCAAGAGATTTGTGGTTTTTATAATAAATGGAATATTTTTAACAGCCATACGATCTTATTAAAGTGATCACCAATCACTTATTGTTGTAAAGAGATAAATGCCCAAAAGACTGGGGTACATGACATGAATGTGTATGCATGGGTTTGGGGCCAGATATTTTAGCCAATTACAAGATTTTATTCGCTTGTCCATTTGTCATGGTGCAGGGGTATTACACTAAATTAACTTACTTCAAGTACTGATGAGGATTCTATGCTGAGTTAAGAAGTTGCTGGTAGTCCCAGCGCATGGAGAGAAAAGTAAAAGGAGACTTGTGAGATTTGTGTGCTAGTGTAGTGTCTCAAAGTAACATGAGAATTGGATTTTTTTTAATTGATAGGAAGCTTTGCATCGAGTGGGTTCAAATACCTTATCGTTTCTTAGTTAGTACATAAATTATCTCGAAATTGAGACTCATAGTTTGACTCTGTTAATTGAGGTTGACATCAGTCTCAGTGCGAATACACCTAGGGAACACATGCATGGCACCGTTATGTGTGTGTTATGTGACATCTGGAAAGTATGGAGTTTATTTGAATTCATGACCAATACTTTGTTGTGCAAAAGTAATGGGTGGCCTTTCAGTTCTTCCTTTCTTATTGCCTATCAGTTCTAAAACTACTGTAGGCTTGAGTTCCTTTAGCCAATGCGACTCATTAAGGAGAAGATTATACGGTTGTTATAGCTTTTGGACATGTTTGTTTAAACCCGCTCCTTTCTGTTTATGCAGAGTATAGAACAGTCTCTGGAGTTGCTGGACCACTGGTTATCCTGGATAAAGTTAAGGTGTGTATGTCTCTCTCCATTACTCTTTAATCCTATTCATGCCTTCTCAATTGTGAAAGTATGTGGTTTGCATGTTTGACTGTTATGTCATACACTATTTTGTAAATGTTCAGGGGCCCAAGTATCAAGAGATTGTCAACATTCGTTTAGGAGATGGAACAACTCGACGTGGTCAAGTCCTGGAAGTTGATGGGGAGAAAGCTGTTGTTCAGGTGATTACTGGTTGGAATTTCCTAAATCTGTTGCTGTATAAGGAGTTACATCACCCATGAACCCCCAAGCTATAGAAAATAATACTTATGAAGGAGCAACAATAAGACAATATAACAGATATTGGCCCCTTTTTACTGCTTTTAAACACATGCAGCAACTGTAGACAATAATGATATTCTCTTAGATTATTATTCTATACTTGGATGTTATATATCTGTCCGTAGAGCTCCTCTCACCTCTGTAAACCTCCTTAGCTACTTTTCTGTACAAGTGTTGTCCCCCCCCCCCCCCCAAAAAAAAAAGAAAAAAGAAAAAAAAAACCACCCACCCCACTCAGTACAAACTTCTTTCATGCAACATATGATGCTTAACCTTATCTTCCTTGTGTCAGGGTTGGGTCATTTTTTTTCTTCCCAGGGCTCAAGCGTGGGTCATATTTTTATAGCATCTGTCTGGCACTTGGTGAATGATCAGTAGTCCACAAACTGTCCTTCCATTTTGCCCACTTTCCGAAGTTAGGAAATACTAGGAAGAAAAGCAACCAGAGTAGCTTTGGACATGGTGTTGTGTGCTTCATTATTCTGTAATTGTAGTTTTCAGTAATTGAATGTTCTTAATATTTACATTGAATTTGCTTCCATACATTTGCTTGAGGCTGTGTTTGATGATCTAGAGCTTGTTGTGGTTATTGTCGGTGCATGCGCTCGTTAATCTTTTTTTGGCTCTCTTCTTTTGGTTTGTGCCGAGCAAATGTGTTTTTCTGGATGTCTTACTAAAACTTTGCAAAGAACATTTTTGTACGCTACACTTAAAACTGCCCAGAGTTGACAGGGGTATGTTTATTTGACGCCTTCTGGTGATTCAGCTGCTCCATGTAAACTATGTGATTCCACTGGGAAGTTATCCTTAAGATAATAGACCAGTCTTTGGTATAGTTGAGCATTTCTGCCTAAGAGGTTTTCAGTTGACCTCTGGGTGATGATGCATGTGATGAATGTATCTTGGTGCAATGCTTCAGATATTTTTAATCCTTGATCCGATCTCATAAAGTGTAGAAGTAAATGCAAAGTAAATGCATATACCAATGTATTACTTCCCTCATGTGGTAACCTCCTCACCAGGTCTTTGAGGGAACATCTGGAATTGACAACAAATACACTACCGTGCAGTTTACAGGGGAGGTATACAATTTCTCTGTTGCTTCTAATTCTTTTCCTTTATATTCTTTTGTCATGGGTTCACTCCATGCACCTATGTAAGAACCACTGTTTGCATGATTGCATTGGGTCTTCTTAGCATATGAATCTTCGTAGCGGGAAACTTTTCATATACCGACGGTTCTCTCTCGCAAAATCACTTTTGCATATCCAAGTTAGGAGCACCATGGGATGGCGTCCTAAGCTAACATGGGAACTCGATCCCGTCAGCTGGACAAAGATTCATGGAACAGCGAGAGTACCTGAAAATCAAGTTCTTTTTTGAGTCAATCTTTTGTTTTTCATCTTCCTTTAAGTCCCGTAAAGCCTCCTTGTCGTTGCTGACTACCCTCATTGAGAGAACAGAGCTTGGCAACACTCTCTCTCCCTCTCTCTCTCTCACATTCATATTTGGCCCCGTGTTTAACCCTATTAGATGGGAGATGTGCCGTCTAGAAATGTCTCGAGAAGTGAACATCAGTAGCAGAATCACTTCCACCTTTGTTATTTTAAAGGTAAGTAGCTGGTAGCCACTTGATGTGACGAGGACATAGTAACAATTCACTCGCTTATTGTATTCTTTAGGAAAAAAAGCGTGTACACCATAATATATATTAAACATTTGGTAATACTCTTTACGCATTTATTTATTTGATTCGATCCAAACCTTAGATTCTTCCTGTTGCTTACGCACTCTCGCTCCAGTTTCCTCTCTTGCCCCCGCCCCTGCTTCGTGCAACTAAGACATGAACTACATGATAAATTAGGTGTTCTAAGGATATTAATCCCAATTCTTTTATTGTTCCCCTTCCATTCCATCTTTTCTCCTTCGAACTAGATTTCCATATCAAAATGACATAAGTTAAACCTTGCATTACAATAGTCTGCAAACCTGGCTAATATCTTTAAGGTTTACTACGCATTAATAGTTGGTATAGTCTAATTAATTATATGCTGATTAGCCACCTTAGATGTTCTATCGAAGTGCACTTTCTTCTTTTCACTGCCCATGCAAGGAACTACATTCTACATTTTGCATACAGGCTGCAGATTTTAGACATTAAACTTTTGTACACTACTGATCAATTTCATTGCCATGCTAATGTATGCGATAGTGATGAACTTCTTATATTAAGGTGTTAATAACATCGTTTAAAATTCATTGCACTGGTGTAGGTGGGTCAATTTGTTATGTTAGGCTTATTCATAAACCCAAATTCACATGTTTGACCGTGAGGATCAGTTAGTGTTCACCTTCATTTGTTGCCATTCACGGATACTTTATCTATATTGGATCTTACCTTTGGAGCATTTTCTGCCCTTGCTTCTGATCTTTTGCTATTTATACTCAGGTTCTCAAAACTCCTGTCTCATTGGATATGCTTGGGCGCATATTCAATGGTTCTGGGAAACCAATCGATAATGGTCCTCCAATTTTGCCCGAGGCTTACTTGGATATTTCTGGTAAGCTCTTCTATTGTGCAAGTAACACAACCGCATTCACATATGTGGAGCATATACTGGGGTTGAATATCATGTAATCTGTTCTTCTGTCCATTTCAGGGAGTTCTATTAATCCTAGTGAGAGAACCTATCCCGAAGAGATGATACAGACAGGGATCTCAACCATCGATGTCATGAATTCGATTGCTAGGGGACAAAAAATTCCTTTGTTTTCTGCCGCTGGTCTTCCCCACAACGAAATAGCCGCCCAAATATGTCGTCAGGCTGGTTTGGTGAAACGATTGGAGAAAACTGAAAATCTTCTTGAGGTATGGTCTGCATACCCCCATTTTCATTGTGTAATGCTAGACTATGAACATTGGTGAGGGATTGGACATAGTTGGAATATCATAACACTGCATTTTCTGATTTTTGTTCCAAAGTAGCGTAGTCCTCTATTTAGTGCTGAATTGCTTCTTTTTTGGACTTAGTACCCATAAGTGCAAGCAGAATTGGTGAGGATGACTGTTCTTCCATTATATCAAGAAAATGGTCGAGTGGTACCAATTGTGTTCTCTTGCGCCATCTAAGTCAGTGTAACTTATTCTGGAGTGCCTTAAAGATCATATTATTCAAGTTGGGAAACTTGTCATTTTTTTCTTACCATAAAGTTGGTTTCTTGTTCTTGCGTCTACTTAAGTGGTCAACACTGAAAAGGAGGATTCATTCATGAGAACACGGTAGTTGTACTCGTTATTAACTCCTTGGTTTTTCAGGGCGGTGAGGAGGAAAATTTTGCCATTGTATTTGCTGCTATGGGGGTCAACATGGAGACAGCACAGTTTTTCAAACGTGATTTTGAAGAAAACGGATCAATGGAGAGAGTGACCCTTTTCCTAAACCTGGTAATTTTGTCAAGTTTGTATAAATTTTATGATACCTGCTTCCTGGAAGTCATATGTTTTCTTAAATTAGTGCTTCTATTATGGTAAAGATGTCACCTTTTAGCAGTTGTTTCTTACTTGCTCTTCCTACAGGCCAATGACCCTACAATCGAACGTATCATTACTCCTCGGATTGCTCTGACTACTGCAGAATATTTAGCATATGAATGTGGGAAGCACGTTCTTGTCATTTTAACAGATATGAGTTCTTACGCTGATGCTCTTCGTGAGGTAATTGAGCACATATTTACTTAGTGCTTTCTGGGGCATGACTCAAATGCATTGCCAAGTTAACAAATTGAATTATCTTGCGTGAGGTTCTGTTCCTTTAAGGATCTACTACCCTTACAGAAGTTATTCTCTTACAAACTACTATTTGGTAGTGTAGGTATCTGCTGCACGTGAGGAAGTTCCTGGAAGGCGTGGGTATCCTGGGTATATGTATACTGATCTGGCAACGATCTATGAGCGCGCTGGACGGATTGAAGGGCGAAAGGGCTCAATCACACAAATTCCAATTTTGACCATGCCTAATGATGGTATCTAATAAGACATTAATTAGTCGAGACCGTAGTTTGTGTTCTTTGAATCTATCTGACCTGGATAATTAAATGAACAGATATCACACATCCGACTCCCGATCTCACTGGTTATATCACCGAGGGACAGATATACATTGATAGACAGCTCCAAAACCGACAGGTGATATGTCCTTTTGGGTAAAGTTATCGAGTTTTTATTGGTGATGAAAATTTTAACTTCATGATTTGCTATGGTATGCATGGTAGCTTGAGTGTCAACTAGTGCACTGGCCTTTGAACATTGTGCAACACTCTCTGTGGCTAGGTATGAGACAGTATCGTATCCTACCTCAGAAAATGCCCCTTGGAAAATGCATTTATCCTGGCGCTGTATCTGTTTATGGACAATCTGCAGCTAATTAGCTGGCGACTGGGTGTTTGCCCCTGGCTCCTTACTGAGCTTATCCCTGTGTCTCTTTATATTTACACCACCGGAGAAAAATAAGAGAAGGGCTGAAGCCTGCACACACCGATAGACATGTAAAATTAGTGCAGTGTGAGCGACACATTGGAGCTTTGCAAATCACTTGGACGTTGCCTCAGCTTGAATAATTAGCAAGAACCAAAATTCGTATTGTTTGACAGCACTGCTGAATTTATGGACTTTTTTTTAAGTTTGTGTGTGTTTAGGTTTGGTTAAGTTGTGGCTATTATTTTGTCCAGTGCTTGTAAAAGTTTGGCCATTACTCAAAAAGATTTTTCGTAACATGGCATACATGAAGCTTTAGCTTTGAGAGGCTGAATCTTTGATATCTAAATGCATCAAGCTTAGGAATGGACTGATTGTGGGTTGCATGTTAATTTTCATGAAACTCAAGTCAAGTTTGAATTGTGCAGATATACCCACCAATTAATGTGCTTCCATCCTTGTCTCGATTGATGAAGGTAAGTAAAGGTCCCCTCCTTGGTTGATTACCTGCTATGATGTGGCTTTTCATGGTGTGTTGACACTTTACATGGCCGTAATGTTGTGATAATGCAGAGTGCCATTGGTGAGGGAATGACTCGCAGGGATCATTCCGATGTGTCCAATCAGGTATGCTTGGTTTTCCGTTTTGTACTTCTTGTTTACTGCCTCTCCCTTTTTGGCTGCATACTTTGCAGGGGATTGGCATTAATGCCTCTTTTTCCACATCTGATCTGTTTATCATTTTGAATTCAGTTATATGCAAATTATGCAATTGGGAAAGATGTCCAGGCAATGAAAGCTGTGGTTGGTGAAGAAGCACTCTCTTCAGAAGACCTGGTCTCTCCCTTGTGCATTGTCAAACTTTTGTACTTAGTTTTCAAATCCGTTTGGGTTGTTTGACTGACGGATTTGTTGAATGAAACAGCTGTATTTGGAGTTCCTGGACAAATTTGAGAGGAAGTTTGTTGCTCAAGGAGCCTATGACACCCGCAACATTTTTCAGTCACTTGATTTGGCATGGACACTACTAAGAATCTTCCCACGTGAGCTTCTCCACCGCATACCAGCAAAGACCCTTGACCAGTACTACAGCCGAGAGGCGGCTAATTGATGGAAGAACAAGCCTTTGCAGCCTATCTCCTGTTCAAACAGCACGGCTCAAGCTTTATGCCGGTTCTTTGCTGCTTTGCTGTGTCTTTCTTCTGAGATTGTGCGTCTCCTCTCTATAGCTCAAAAAATAAGGGTGGCATTCTTATCTAGTTTTTCGGAGCCCAAGCTACTGCGATTCTTTTCAGAGAGAGTATTTAGACTCTGTACTTTCTGTAATTTGTTATTTATATGATTGTATTTATACTTTCTTCACGAGGTTTAGAAACGAATTTCACGAGATTTAGAAACGTACCATGCTGCTAGAGTTATATAGCCTTTATTTATGATGCTTCCTATGTCCTTTGTCGTTGAAGTCGGATTTGATGTGGATATTGCTATCAAATGACTTGTCTACTTATCGTGCATGAACTTACTACGATGCTGTGCTGCTTTTGGCCTTTATTGATTTTTTTTTTAATTCACGAGTTTGTTTGACACGAGGATTCCATCTGTGATGCGAATAAGCTATCCGTTGGACTGCTTTTATACCCGGGGGGGGGGGGGGGTAGCACAACACCCATCGCCGCACAGCATGTAATGCCGGCGCAGCGCCACCTCCAAGGAAACCATTGCCTCCACCAGCTTGCTACATTGACGGACATGTGGTGTTTGGTAGATGCGCAATCAATGGGGAAGAGGTGGAGGGGAGTTCGGTGGTGGTTGAGGTGCAATATTTTGATGGGGCGGTTGTGGTGTGATCTGTTAATGGAGTGCGATTTGTTGATGGTGGGTTCGATAGGTGGTTGCGGTGGTGGTGGGATGTTGATGTTGATGTTGTGGTTTGTTATTGTCGGTGGGTGGTTGCTAGTTACTATGCTGGCTGTTAGAGCGATGATTTATATCAAAATAGAAGTTAGGTAAGATAATCTCATCTGGCTTCCAATCTGGGTTTGGTCCAATACATGATATATACCTTATCAGGTCGCCTTTGATAGGATATTTTATCCTGACTTATCCGTCATTTATTTGTTATATCCAACTGAATAATCCGGCGCGTTAAGTACAATAAAGAATGGTTAGAGATCTGAGTAGGAGTGTGAACTTTATTGATTTTGAGTTATAGGAAGATAGCTACAACTTTGATATAATGACAATTAGTTGTAACTAAATTTTTCAGTGAATTTAATCTGGTGAGGCAAAAAAGGTGCTATTAGGAATTGCCGTAAATATTTTTAGAAAAGTTACTTAAAATATCTAACGACCATTAATTATCGCTATACAATGAGTTGTAACTATCTTCCTACAATCAAGATAGCAATCATCCAACCAACCAACCGTACACATCAATTGGTAGTCATCAGTGAAAATATCATTATCATCAACGACGCATTTTTACAAAGTTATTAGCGACAAAATTGTTGCTACTATAAGTGCAATTGTAGAGCTAATATTTTGTCACAAAACCCCCAAAAAAATTAAAAAATAGTTAATTATATAATAAAGGTTGTTCTTTTTTTTTTCGTCTGCTTTTTCCTTTTTTTTATTTGGTATTACCTATTGAATGGAGTTGTCATCCGTTATTAATCTTGTATTGTTATGTAATTCCAGAAGTTAGGAACATTAGCCAGGGTCTGTTTAAAATCACTTCTAATTTTGATTTTCTGTTTTCAAAAAAATAAAAATAAAAATCAGTTTAGTTTAGTTTTTATTTTTTACAAAAATAAATGGGTGTTTGATTATTCAAATTTTATTTTAAATTTTTTCTTTGAAGGTGGTTGCGGTGGAGATTGCAGTGACAGTGGCAGTGGTGGGGCGTGGTGGTGGCCAACTGTGGCGGGGGGTGGGGGGGGGGGGTGATGGTGTCTCAAAACTCCAAAATTGGAGTTTTTTTAAAAATAATCCTGTTTTAAAAACTAGCTTTTAAAACTGAAGGGAAAAAAAAAAAACTGTGTCAAACGCATTTTTTTCTCTAGTTTAGAAAATTGAAGAAAAAACTAAAAACCGAATGATTTTAAAAAAGGACTTCGTTATTTTCCTATGGTATATATAATCTCATAACTCCAAAAAAAAAAAAAGAAAAAGGATCCCACTGTGATTAGAGTGTGACTTGGCACTTGGACGGTAATCCCGTTTACTTCACCAGAAGGCCGAAACAACTGAGGATACGATGCATCGAGATAAAGCTCCCGACACCAGACCACTATGGCTCTGGTGGCACCGCCACCACCACTCTCCTTCTTCCACCACCACCACCACCACCACCCTCCTCCTCCAACCCTCAAAACCTCCCATTCTCGAAACTTTACCACCATTCCCTCAATCCTCATCCCAAAAGCATCCCTATCTTTTCCCCAACAGATAAACATCCTCTGCCAATCCAAAAACCTCTCCAATGCCATAAGCCTGTTATTACAACAACAACCCAACAATGCCGAGGCAATGGGCATCTTGTTGCAGGCCTGTGGACACCAAAAAGACATTGAGACCGGCAGGAAGGTTCACGACATGGTTTGGGCCTCGACCCAGCTCAAAAACGACTACATTCTCAATACTAGAATCATCACAATGTACTCCATGTGTGGGTACCCGTCGGATTCTCGTTCCGTTTTCGATCAACTGGAAACGAATAATTTGTACCAATGGAATGCACTCATCAGTGGGTATACTAAAAATGAGCTTTGGCATGATGCCATGTCTATCTTCTGTGATCTGTTATTGATAACAGAGTTTAAGCCAGATAATTTTACATTTCCTTGTGTGATTAAGGCTTGTGGGGGGCTTTGGGATGCGGGTTTGGGTCGGGGTGTTCAGGGGATGGTCGTAAAATCGGGTTTAATAAGTGATGTGTTTGTGAGTAATTCATTGGTTGGTATGTATGGAAAATGTGGGTTGTTGGAGGAAGCGGCTCAGGTGTTTGAGGAAATGTTTGAGAGGAATGTGGTGTCTTGGAATTCTATGATTTGTGGTTTTTCTGAGAATGGTTTGTTTTGGGAAAGTTTTGATTTGCTTAGGGTGATGCTAGGGGGTGAAGAAGGTTTGGTACCGGACATTGCTACACTGGTGACTCTGTTGCCGGTTTGTATGGCGCTAGGAGACGTTGAAGTTGGAAGAGTGGTTCATGGTTTGGCTGTGAAGTTGGGGTTGGATCGGGAGTTGATGGTGAACAATGCGTTAATGGACATGTATTCAAAATTTGGGTTTTTATTTGAGGCAGAAATTCTGTTTGAAAAGAATGAAAACAAAAGTGTGGTGTCTTGGAATTCGATTATTGGTTGTTATTCTAGTGAAGGTGATGTTGGTCAAACATTTGACCTTTTGCGGAAAATGCAAATTGGCGATAAGGATTTGCATGTCAATGAGGTCACTATATTGAGCGCCTTACCAGTTTGTTTAGGGAAGTCAGAGTTGTGGAGCGTGAAAGAACTTCATGGATATACACTTAGACATGGGTTTCAGCATACTGACTTGGTAGCTAACTCTTTCATTTCAGCCTATGCCAAATGTGGGACACTGGTTTCTGCTGAGCATGTCTTTCATGCCATAGAGAACAAGACTATCAGTTCATGGAACGCACTTATTGGTGGCTGTGCCCAGAACGAGAATCCATCAAAAGCTATAGATAAGTACCTTCAAATGACATATTCAGGCTTAGATCCTGACTGCTTTAGCATTGGTAGCCTAGTTTTGGCGTGTGTACGGCTCAGTTCACCACAGTTTGGCAAAGAGGTTCATGCATTTGTGCTTAGAAATGGTTTAGAAAGAGATCCATATATCGGTACATCACTACTTTCATTTTATATACGTTGTCAAAAACCATTTCATGCAAAGCTTTTGTTTGACAGGATGGAAGATAGGAGTTCAGTATCTTGGAATGCAATGATTGCTGGTTACTCACACAATGGGCTTCCAGGTGAAGCCCTACATCTATTTCGTAAAATGGTTGCTGATGAGAACCATGCTTATGGTAATGTAATAACGAGTTTGTTAGGGGCTTGCTCGGAGTTGTCAGCTTTGCGGCTAGGAAAGGAAGCTCACTGCTTTGCTCTAAAGGCTCAGCTCACTGATGACATATTTGTTGGTTGCGCAATCATAGATATGTATGCAAAAAGTGGCTCAATAGAACAATCTCGCAGGGTTTTTGACCAGTTAAAGCAGAAAGATGTCGCATCATGGACGGTTTTAATTACAGGGTATGGTATTCATGGACGGGGATCAGAGGCCATGGAGCTATTCCATAAAATGCGGAGATTAGGTTTGACGCCTGACAGCTTCACATTCATTGGTGTTTTAATGGCATGTAGTCATGCTGGGCTGGTTGAAGAGGGTCTGAAGTCCTTTCATGAGATGCAAACTTTGCATGGAGTAGAGCCAAAGTTAGTGCATTATGCATGTGTTGTTGACATGCTGGGTCGTGCAGGACAACTTAATGATGCTTTGAAGCTTGTAGCTGAGATACCTGAGGGACCTGATACTAGAATCTGGAGCTCATTGCTCAGTTTCTGTAGGGTTTATGGCCAGCTGGATTTGGGAAGGAAAGTTGCCGACAAGCTGCTAGAATTGGAGCCAAACAAGTCTGAGAACTATGTCTTGGTGTCAAACTTATATGCTGGATTTGGGAAGTGGGATGATGTGAGGAGGATTAGGGGGTGTATGAAGGAGATAGGTCTCAAGAAGGATGTTGGTTGTAGTTGGACTGAAGTTGGAGGAAAAATCTATAACTTTGTTGTTGGTGATAGAAATCTTCCTGGTTCAGAGGAGATCCGAGGGATGTGGAGAAGATTAGAGGAGATGATCACTCAACTTGGGTATATACCTGATACAGGCTCAATTCTTCATGAATTGAAAGAAGAGGAGAAGGTAGAGGTTTTGAGGGGGCACAGCGAAAAGCTTGCAGTTTCTTTCTGTTTGTTAACCACTAAAGGTTCACCAGTGAGGGTCTGCAAAAATTTGCGCATCTGTGGAGATTGTCACAATGCAGTAAAGTTGGTGTCAAAGGCTGTTGACAGGGAGATCATTGTCAGGGACAACAAGCGCTTTCACCATTTTAGAGATGGGCTTTGCTCTTGTGGAGATTATTGGTAGTTGATCCGCATATAAGTCACTTAGGCCTGACACATTATTTTTTTCAGTTTTGGAAACTGGAAAAAAAAGTTACGTTTAGTAACTATTTTCTTTTTTTTTTCCTTATATTTAAAAACTCAGTTTTTAAATTAAGACTGTTTTTTAAAAAGTTCAAAAGTTAGTTTTTTTTTTTTTGAGACCACCATCACTACCACCTCCCACCGCCAGCCGCCGGAGACCGCCACCAGCCACCAGTTGGCCACCGCCACAGCAAACCATCACAAAAAAAATTAGGTTAACAAACGCCCAAAGAAAAATTAAAAAAAAACTGGGTTATCAAACACCCACTTATTTTTGTAAAATTTTTTTTTTAACTGCTCTTCAATTTTTTTTTTTAGAAATTGAAAACCAAATAAAATCCTCAGAGCATGACATTGTAATATTGATTGCCTAATTGTTTTGTTAATTACAATTGAAATTCTTCGGTTTTTAGATTGTCAACGAATTGGTTGTGCGCTCTTCTCGGTAATCGAAACTATTAAGTGCACTTTATTATGAAACTACCAGTTCACTATAATTGCTGAGAAATAGGTAGAAATTATTATTTCCTTTGTGGAAGGCTAGAAGCCCGTGAAACATGAGAGGCGTGAAAGTTCTAGCTAGAGACAATAGAGTTCTAAAGCCAATTTCGTGGATTACCGCATGGTTGTGCTCTTTATCTTTTAGATTTTGATTTTTGCCAATAAAGTAATAGGCTTAAGTACGATGAAATATTGAATTGGTTTTGGAACTTTGGGGGTTCTTTCTTTTCTTTTCTTTTTTCTGTGTGCGCGCGCGCGCGACAAATAAAATTTTCACAATAACATGTCTTCAATTAAATGCCACTAAATGGCATTAATTTTCATTTGTGAAAAAAGATGATAATATATTCAAATCAGGAAGTTACTTTCTAACTTCTAAAAATGTGTTTCAATAGATAAGTGATAAGTTTAGTTGATTACTTATTATTGGGTAGTTATTATACAAGTAGTAGGAGTTATTTATCAAGTGGATAGTTTGTCTTTAAGTGGTAGTTATTTTCTATAACCTTTGTAGTATAAATGGTAAATCAAGAGGAGCAGGACATGATCACAATCATCAACCAGATAAATCAAGACTTAAAGTCTTTTTCTTGCTTTTGTTTAGAGGCTTTGCTGCCATCGATAGGAAGTTCAATTTCTAGATTTGAAAATATTACTGTGTAAACATTCACAATCAATAGAAAACTCTCTTTGTTATTTATGGACGTACAATCGTTCTACTTTCTACTTTTCATTTTCAGAAAAGTCCCCTGCCCTAGGGACAAAAAAGATCCCACACTTTTAATAGATTTGAGCACCCGCGCGTGCACAAATTGATTGTGAGTTTGCCCAGCAGCGCAAACAGTGCGTGTGAGTGTGTGAGTGTGTGTGTGTGTGTGTGTTTTGATGAACCCTAAGTTTGGACATTGATTGCATTTGAGAAGACTACGTCTTAATTTGCTATAGTTTGATGCTTACTTTAAATTTGTTGAATTGGAAGTTTCATTCCTTGTTGCGCTTGATCATTGATTGAAATTTTTTCTCTCCTGATTTTGGTGTAACATTAAGTGTCAATTTCTCTTACTTTTGTGATCCGTCTTATGTGATCTTGAATATTCTGGAGTTCTAGAATGTGTACTGCGGTCATCAAGTTTTGACGTTGCCTTTATGGTGGAAAGTGGATAAGAAGTTTGTTTCTACATAATCTCAAGTTTTTATTGTCTTCGTCACTACAAATCAAGCAAATTCTTGCACTTTGCTTTATATAAATAAGGGCTACAATTGATGTCCAGAAATTTTTCGTTTCTTGCACTGCAAATCAGCCCACTCTGGTTTGCTTATATCGTTTTTTCTCATCGGTCTTTTAATGATCTTGGGTAACTTGAAATTTGTATTAAGTCTTCTTCAACATTATGACTGTGTTTTATCAGAATTCTTCCATTTTTTGGTTGAAATAATCTTTTAGCAAAATTGGTATACGCAGAAATGATGATTTTGGCAGTCGAGATGAGTCCACTTTGAATTGCTATAAAATCTTTGCTGTTTATAATTGTTGATGATCATAAATTTCTGAAAATGTTAACAAGTCTTCTTTGACTTTTATGGTTTAAGTTTTCTCGTTATCTATTTGTTTCCAGGTATACAACACCCTTGAATAAATCTGCTTTATGCAAAATTATTTAAGCAAAGATTGACCTATGTTCCCTTTCATTTCATGCACAACTTTTATGAGCATTACCAATACTAAAAAGCAATGATAGATTGACTCTATTGATGCTAATACGGTCATTTTCTATCGCTATTGCATCATGTAGCATTACTTCAATCCGATTCCAGCCCACTCTCGAACCTCGAACTATATCCATCTACTCAAGGCCATGAAAAAGCATGAACTAACAGTAGTTGAACTGTGAATTGTGTTGGATACACAATTGAACACTCTCTAAAAGGTCTGAATTGCACATCTAGCAATTACGACATTGATTCTCGAAATTTTTGTTCAGGCCATTTTCCAATCAAGCCACTATGGCCTACGATAGCCCTTCAAGAGACTTGATTAATACCCTGATGTATATGTTCTTCGGCCTGAACATCGTGGTGGCTTTGATATGTAAGCGTCAACAATCAATATTTTGGTATCTGTTCAATTAACCCTCTATGCGGGAACAAATCACTCCTAATATGCTCATAAATAATATTGTGGAACCTTCTATATGTATAAGCTATGGGTACAGTAGTGATTCGATTCACGAATTAAAAGTTTTCTTTTCAGCACTTCTTCATAGCCACCCAATAACACTGACATTAACCAATAGGCCTTCGCATTAGCTGCACCAAGTCTTCTCTTTCCATCGAGTGATTCCCATATTTGTATCAAACTTTGCATTTAACTTTGTGCGCTCCACTCTCTTTTCATAAAATCTCTAAGTGTCCAAACTCGGCATGCCACCACCTCGAGGGGCGGGTCGGCCCCCTAACAGTCAGCCTCTCCATCTCAAAGGGTCCGCCTCCCTCCCTGCCTCTAAGCGTTTGGCCTCCCCAACCTCAAGGGGGCGCCTACCTTCTTCCTTACTTCACCCCTTGGGGACTCCTCTCCTCACCCCTTAGGGCTTCATTACCTCACCCCTTGGGAATCTTCCCTTCAACTCTTGTGGGCTTCCTTAGTTCACCCCTTAGGGACTCTTCTGTTCAACCCTTAGGGACTTCTTACTTCACCCGTTTGGGGGCTCCCTTGCTTCACCTTTTGGGGGCTCCTTCTCCTTGGGGGCTCACTTGCCTCACCATTTTTTCTCCCCTCCCTTTGGAAGCTCAATGTTCCATGACCTCTGTCGTCATGCCCAAACGCCCCGACACCTATTGTCGTGCATGAGAACCATCATGTCATGTGGCCCTCGACACAACGCCCATCTCCACGACACCCGTCATCACGCTCGAGCACCGTCCCCTTGTTACGTGTCCCCGACATGACGGCCCCCTATCCGCACACCCCTCGTAGTGCCTGAGCGTCATCTTCCATCATACGTGGCCCCGAGACTCCTTCCTTCGATTGCGCCCATGCGTCATCACCATGTCATGTGCCCCACACGACACTTATCTAACGTGCTCCCGCACTATCACCATTGAACGTGCCAGTCGCACTATCAGCACTGCATTCCATGTGCTGCACTATTTATACAGTCACGCACCCCGACTCTCTATCACACTACCATGCCCTTGCTTTGTTCCATCGCTTCACTACACCATGTGCAACTTGCCTTGGTCATGGAACATGCTTTGACCCACTCCCGCAGCATCCAGAAGAGGATAAAAAACTCCTCGGGACACTATCTCTATCAGTGAGCTCCAAGTGCTCTGGCATTAGGACTCCTCTCCCACCAGGTAGGCGACTCCTCGGGAAACTACCTTTGGCACGCTCTGTATGCTTCGATACAAGGACTCACCCGTGGGATAGGCTCGCTCTCTAAGACATTACTTCCGCCAGGAAGCTCCAAGTGCTCCGGCATGAGGACTCCCCTCCTGCCAGGTAGGCGACTCTTTCAAAACACTACCTTGGTGCTCTCCGTCATAAGGACTCACCGGTAGGATGGCCTCACTTTCTAAGACAGTATCTTTATCAAGGAACTCTGAGTGTTTCGACATGATCTCCCCCCTTCTGCCACGTAGGCGACTCCTTCAGAACACTGCCTTGGCCTGTTAGGTAAATGACTCCTATGGGCGTTACCTCGGTGTGTCGGGTAGGTGACTTTTTCTGGACACTAGTTTACGTGCTCCGGCACTGGGGCTCTTTATCGGCACCCAAAGGGACCATGACTTCCAGGTCACTCCTAGACGCGAGCAGGTCCTCGGAGGGCATCATGCCTAGTCTGCCTGACAGTCGAGCGTAGGGATCCTCCCCCACCACTACCAGATTCTTTGTTATCTCTCGACTCCTCTGTAAGACTCGACGAGGGCTTTCGGTTGGTGGCTAGATGAAGGAATTCTCTGGCCACACCTGTGCTATGTGGGCCACTCTTTCCAAACAGACAGAGTGACGCTGTGACGAGGCAGGCGAGGTGAATATGCGATCAGTACATGGAGCACCGGCATCTCTGGTCCTCTGGCGAGGTATCACTCCAAGGGAATGCCACATGTTTCTTGATGACATCATCATCTCAACCCCTATAAATAGGGGACTTCAGAATTCATTTTGATGATGAATAAGGACTTTAATTTCATTCTAGAGCTAGAGAATTATAGAGAGAGAAACACGCAAGTCCCTAAAGCAGGACCCAACGCTGGACCTTTACTTTGGACCTAAGCATTGAACTATGACTGTCTTCGTGTATTCACCTTGCGCCTTCGCCACTCGCAGGACTGTCACTTATATACTCTGCCTGGGAAGCCTTGGTCTGTGCCCTTATCCTTACTCTGTTTCACATCAGCATACTTGGTATCTGACCAGAACTGCATTCTTTATGGCACATCTACTTTATTGTGAACCCACTCCTTTGGCATCATTGTTTTATTATTAAATGATAGTTATATCTAGGTTTATTTAAATCTAGAGTTTGGACTGGGCTAGTCACTATGACGGAACATATAACATGAATTGAATCTGGGTTACAAGGGATTGAAATTGGTATATAGTGGCTCTTTTCTACCTTTATGTGATGTTATGAAATTAGAATATAAATGATTTGAGGTGACCTGTTTGGCCATCTGGGTATTCAAGTTGTTCCATTGTCTGACAATTGTTGAATATCCAACCATTTAGAAAAGTGTTATATATAATCAGCTCGGTGTATTTTGAACAAAAGGTTTTAAAGGGAGTGAACAACTTATAGTTTCTCTTGATCATACCATTCAGACTGGATAATATCTTGCATGTTAGAATACATGTAAAAAAATACATATAATGTGTAGCCAAAGTGAATAGAAATCATGAGTAAGTAGTCTCACTGACTCTAAAAGTCTGTTTGGGATTGGCCAAGTACAGTATTTGACAAAATGACCAAGTAGTGTATTATGAGTTAAAGGGAGCATCAAATGTCTTTGCAAATGTGAGGATACCTTGATAATTCTTTTGGTCAGATCTAATTTTCCAGAACTCATTAAATTAGAGCCTAAGTAAATGAGAATTTTGAATTTAATCAGTTTTGATCATTTTGAAGCAGATCTAATCAATTTCTAGTTAACTACTCAGTTGATCATTGAACTATTAGACAAATTCAATTTGGTCATAGGAGATTGATTTGTGTCAAAGTGACCAATAAATTCTGAAATTCGTTTTGATCAGGTCACTCAGGTTAGTTTCCATCAATCCAAATCTGTTAATATAGGGGTAGAATTGACCTTTTCCGGCTCCCTTTCTTCTTTCTTCTTCCTCTTTCTTCTTTATTTTCTCCCTAAACACAAAACATGTACTACCATGGTCTCAAGTTGGACTTACTGTTAGTTATGGCAAATTACTTGGACTGTTAGCAGTCGTTGTTCATTTGGGGAGACTTCACTGTTTAGCGATGATTTAGTGATGTAAATGGAGATAGGGTAAAATGTTGAGATTTTCTAGTGTGGCGGAGCTTGTGATTAATATTTGAGGTAATTTTTCTTGGTGGATTAAAGTGACGAAAGTGAGCAATTATGATGGGGATGAGATCAAATATAATTAAGAGCAGCCATCTGAGAACATCGTAAATTTTGAGGACAAAATATCTTTAAGGGGAAGATAATGCAATATCCCAAACTTTAGGGTTGGTTTCATGGCAGTTCCAACCGATCATTTATTTCTTTAGCAATGGTTTCTATGAGTGATATTATTTGGAGTCTTTAGTGACCATTGGTGTGGGCAAAATCATTGGCAAGCTTTAGCGACGATTGTCGTGAACGAATTGTTTGAGACATTTAGCAACATTTTAAAATGACCATAAGTTGTAAATATAATGAATATGGGTGCAACAGAAATCAATAAAAGTGAAGGGCAAACTTGGGAAGAGAATAATTCAAGTGCAAGGTTTTTTTTTTTAAGAAAAGTCTTTTTAGGGTTAATATATAAGGGCCAGTAAAGTCTCCAACTGCTAAAATATTCTGCCTTCTTTCATGAACCATAGAGAGAGAGAGAGAGAGAGAGAGAGAGAGAGGAAGCAGCTAGGAAAAAACTCCTAAGTATGGTCTCTATTCTTTTTCTCTTAATTCAACCATTAATTAGATGTATAAATTGTGGCTTCATGTGTGTTTTAAAAGGTGTTGATGTGTTGAGCGTTAGTGTATTGTGTGCGTTTCAGAGGATGAAATGTGGGTGTGTTTGAGAAGAAAGTGTTTTAGAAGGTGCTGACGTGTTGAGTGTTAGGGTTTGTGTATGGATTGTTTGCGTTTCAGAGGGTGAGATGTGGCACTGTAGAGCAGCATAAGAGTGGGTTATGATTTTAATTAATATTTTTTTCATTACTAATTCGATTGATGTATTTTTCCACTTCCGAAAAACTTCGTTGTGTCCACTTCAACTTTTCAGTTTAAAGACTTTTCAGAATCTCATGTTTGCATACTGAAATAGTGGTTAAAATTATGATACCTGTTCGATGAGCCTTCTTGATTTCATACTTCAGTTTTAAGAATATAATGAAGATAATTTCGTTATGGTGATATTGATTTCAGTACTTGAAAAGAAAATTCATGACATATTTTATAAAACTCAAAATCTATTGTGGGGACATGGTATGTGTGCTTAATGGTGGGCCCCAACTCACTCTTTTATAATTTTTCAAGTGACTACATAGTTGAACCCGATATTCATTAGGGTCAGAGGATGGAGTCGCAGGAGATGGTGGTTAGGGTATTGAAATATATTCTCAACCTATCTTGGTCGCACCTATGGACCCACTGTGAATCCCTCTTTTGCCACACGTCGCCGTACTTAACAGTCAATTTTTAGTGCTCCTGAAAATGGTCAAAGCAAGGCACGCTCAAATCATGTGCTTTTTGTTCTTATTTTTCTTTCTTGCATTTCTTCCCCGTTAAGAGATTTATTTTTACACACGTCGAACCCCTTTTTCACTAAATAAATGATGTCGGCGTGCCTCGGCCTTCCCCAAGGTTGGTCGGCCTCGGCTTTCCCCCTCGGGGGTAGGCCTCGGCCTTCCCCTAAGGATTGGCCTTGGCCTTCCTTTGAACTGCCATTCCTCTCTCCACGATGCCCTGGTCCGGCTTTGCGACACCCATCGCATGTGCCCCAGTGCCGTTTCCCCGACGGCCTCGGATCGGCTCCGCAACACCTGTCGCCCATACCCGTGCATCGTCTCTACGATGCCCAGGCGCCGGCTCTGCAATACTCGTCGCCCATGCCCACGTGCGGTCTCCGCAGTGCTTGTTGTCGCTTGCGCACCAGCTCTGCTACGCCTATCGCCCACGGCTGTGCACCACCCGCCATCACTAGTGCACTGACTCTGCCATGCTCATCGCCCGCAGTCATGCATCATGTGCCCCAGGCACGATGCCACCTATGCGACAGCCGTTGCCCATGCCCATGCGCCGTTCATGTGTCATGTGCCTTAGCACGATGCCCATTTTCGCAACAAATGCCTTCCTCGCCCATGCATCATTCATGCATCACGTGCCCCTGCCACGACACCCACCTCTGCGATAGCTGTCGGCTGCACCTATGCGCCGCTCATGCATCACGTGTCCCTGGCACGACGCCCACTTCCGTGACAGACGTTGCCGTGCATGTGCACCACTTTCATGACATGTGCCCCTAGCACTAAGTATTATTTCGTGACAGGTGTCATAGCGCCCGTGCACCACTTCATGACTTGTGCCCTTGGCACCAGGTATTATCTCGCGACAGGTGTCGCTATGTAGGTATTATTTCGTGACAAGTGTCGCCGTGCACATGCGCCACTCTCGTGTCTCGTGCTATTGGCACCACACCCATTTGCCACTCACATGTCTCATGCCGTTGGCATCGCGCCCGTGCCCCACTCTCATGTTACGTGCCCCTAGGCAACACACTTGTTCACCACACCATGCACCCCCACAGTGGATGTGGACTATGCTTCGGCCTACCATCCGGAGTTTGCATCATTTTAAAGGGTTCCACTTGTAGTGCTCTGGTACGAGGACACCCTTCATAGCTGGATAGGCTAACTACCACAAAAACTATCTTTGCCTAGGATGATTTGCATGACACTAGGCACGCGAGAGCTGTGACCACGTCACACTCATGTTATCGATGATTGTCGGTACCCCTAGGTCACTGTAAGATGGGAGCAGGTATTCAGAGGCCATCGCATCTACTTTGCCTGGCAGTCAGAGGTAAGGACCCTCCCCCACCACTAAAGGTTCTCTTCGCGTCTCTTGACACACCCTAATAGGAAGGGCCTGGACTGGTGGCTAGGGCAAGGGCTTACTCTGATCATGCATGTGCTGTCTGGTTAGTCTTTTTAGACAGACAGAGAGATGTTGTGCTGGACAGGCAATGCAAATATGGGGACGGCTAGTCCAAAAGAGCATCGATATTTATGGACCCCCTGGTGATGTATCACTCCTAGAGGATGATATGTGACAACTAATGATACAAACATACTTTTGCCTATAAATAGAAGACTTTGGACTTCATTTTAAAGGAGAATTTTCTCTCATTTGATATAGAACACTTTCTCACTCTAGAATCCAGAGCTACTAAATTTTAGAGAGAGAAACGCAATTAGACATAACATAAGACCGTGACATTGGACTGTGACTTGGACCTCAGCTTTGACTGTCAACTGTTGGCCTGAATCATTTTTGTCTCATTTTTGCAGCACTGTCACTCTTCAAGATCTGTCTGGGAAGCCTTGCTCTCTGCCCTTACTCCACCCTCACTGTGTTCCACTTTGTACATCTAACAGCTAACTCGGACTACATCCTTTATGGCACCTCCACGTAGCTACGAACCCATTTTTGCTGGCATCAAAGTCCTTTACGACATTGATAATATCTGGATGACATTGTAGTACATTTTCTTTTGTGTTTTGAGAATTATCTGGAATATAGATCTCCATAGAGTTTTAATTATTCTTGTTAGTTGAATAATGTGGATGTATTAGAGATGTACTTTGAGATAATCCATAAGTATGATCTTGGTAAACATGAAAATGGTTTAGAATTGGTATTTGTTTATAAATCATATATATAAGTGGTAGTAGGTCTGGCAAAGCCCTTGTAGATGCTTAGTGTGCCTGCGGCCTGTCACAGACCTAGCTCATGGGCTCACCCATGGGTTCGGGTCATGACAAAAGTTATATAAGAGCATTACGGTCCTGTGATAGTTAGAGCTTAAGTAATGATTTGGTTGGTTGAGTTGTAGAATCCTAAGTGATGAATTCTGTAGTATGGTGAAATGCTCTAAGTCGCCACGATTGTGAGTGGTGTTTTGACTTGCGCTTTGGAGGTTATATGAAAAATTATGAAGATTTCTTTTGTAAGGGTAAAGTTAGCTCATGATAGTGGGAGGATATGTTCCTAGTTGCCAAAAACCTAGCCAAGGTTGTAGAGATTACATAATTATAAGAGCTAGATAAAGATTACATAATTATATGGTTTACATGTTCAAAGTTAGAGAGCTTGAGACTTTTGAAGGTGATGTTATCTCTTGAGGTTAGAGACAAGGAAAATTTGACGAAAAACTGGTTAAACAGGATAATATATTTTGAATGTAGTTAGTTAAAAATCTTGTGACATAGGTATCGAATTTTAGAGTATATTTGGAATAGGAACTAAACTTTAAAAATCGATGTCATCAGTTTGTGAGGTTCTGGAACCGTTAGAATGCAAGTGATAATATGATAGGGTTGAGCTTGACATTACGATTTGGAAGTAAATTGTTGTGTTTGAGTACTCGTGGGGGCGAATTTAGCAGTCAGGCATAATTGAATGTCGTGAATTGATATCCTTTCTATGTATCGTTTAAGTTCCGATAATCGAAGGTAGAACCAACTCACGACCAAGGGTTAACACCAGTGATCGAGTCAAGTAAGTACTCCTGTCATGTTCTTCTGTATATCCTACTTTCCATTATAAGTATATGTGTGCATGCGTTTTACCAAATGGAAGCTTTAAAGTCTATGATATGCTATTGTTGTTGTGATAACTTGTTTGGCAACAAAAAATGAAATAAAAGTGCCATGGGATGTTCCTATTCGTTGTTGTTTTAAAATTGATTTACGTTGAACGAGACGAAGATTTTGGCTTGGTTGTTGTGCCCCATTTTCCAATGGAGGAAGTTGGATTTCGGGCCCTGGTCAACTGGGCTTGTACGTTGATATAATGTGCATTATTCTTGAAAATGGTAGCCCCTGCCTTCACGAAATATTTATCCTAGATGTAGGAAGGATTTCGGGCCCTAGTTGGGGGAGGGGGGTGGTCTTGTATGCTGACCGCATCATACCTAAGTTGTGATTAACTGTGACTAGCTATTTGATGAGCTTTCTTGATGTCATACTCCGATTTTGAGAATCTCTCTCTCTCACTCAATCACTCTATATATATATATATATATATATATAGAGAGAGAGAGAGACAGAAGTAGATTTTCTTTATAATGATATTGTTTTTCGATCTTGAAAAGAAAATCCAATGCATCTAACCCCAAAACCTATTATAAAGATATGATATGTGTACTTACTGGGCCCCCAGCTCACTCTTTCATAATTTATCAGGTGACTACATAATTGAACCCAACATTTATGAGAGTCACGAGGACGAAGTAGCAGGAGATGATCGTTAGGAGTTTGAAGTCCTCTTAGGACATTTAATAATATTTTGGTATGATATTGTGGTACTGAAAATAATGTTGAGAATTGTTTGGAGCATTTCAAGTATTCTTAGTAGTTGAATAATGTAGATGTATTCGAGACTTACTTGACGCAATCTATAAGTATGCTTTTGGTAACCTTGTAAATGGTTTAGATTTAGTATTTGGTTATAAATCTTGTGTACAGGTTGTAGTAGGCCTGGCAGAGCCCTGGTCGAGGTTTAGAGAGCCTGCGGCCAGTCAAAAACCTAGCTCATGGGCTCTCCCGTGGGTTTAGTCCGTGACATAACACATACTGCTACACGCGCGCAAGAACATAGAGAGAGAGTCACACGCGCACGCGCACACACAAACAACAAATGCTGTCTCAACATGTACATATTATGTCACACTTACTCACTCACACACACATGCACACAATATTTCACACTCTAACCCACGTACCCAGACACACTGTCACACACACATGACCCCCCCCCCCCACACACACACATGACACCCCCTCCCTACACGCATAACCCACACATCACATTGTCACTGGGCTATTGTTTGGAGCCTATCAACTTAGAGGTGTCAAATGGGCCGGGCTTGGGCCAGCCCAGCCCAAGCCCATCGGGTCTCCAGCAAATCGGGCCGGGGCCGAGCCAAGGGGGCTGCCAACCGGGTTGGGCCTGGTTCTGGGGATATCTGGGCCCGGTCCAAGCCCAGGCCCTAGGCCCAACATTTAGTGCCGGGCCCGGGCCCAAAAATTTTTTAATAATTTTTTTGGCATTTTCTTGTTATTCAAGAAGGGTTTTAATTATGGTAATTTGTTGTTATTGTTTAAGCAAATTGTACTATAGGCATGTCAAATATTCATAATTTAACAAACCTAATCTTTATCATTTTATTTCATTATAAATTATATACATTGGAGATAAATGTGTTTATAGGCCCTCCTCCTTTTATCCGGGCTTGGGACTGGCTGCTTGTAAACAAACAGGCGAAGTTACCTATTTTTTTATATATACGGAAAAATATCTATCTTGCTTGTAAAAACTTATTATATTATATTATATATATGAAAAAAAAATATATTTTGTAAGAAATTTTATTCTTAAAACTTAAGAGAAGGAAAATAAAAAGAAATTACCTAATCATCCGGAAGTACTTCAACATCCGAGTCACTGCTCTTCCTATCATCAATCGGTTTATCTTGCTCGCGGTATTTCGCATCAAGATAATCCTTCCAACATACACATAGCTCGAGCGACTCGGGGTTAAGACGACTCCTCCTGTCATCCAAAACCCTCCCGCTCGCTGAAAATGCCGACTCTGAAGCAACCGTGGAGGCTTGCACTGGCAGTACATCCCGTGCAATTTGGGCTAAAGTTTTATACATGTTTTGATTTTGTTTCCAAAAATTTAACAAATTAAAATTAACCTGTTCTTGCATTGATAAATCAGAATAATGATCAGTATTTGAATATACACCAATCTCATTAAAAGAGGAAAAAGTAGACGAACCTGCCGAATTAGAAGTACCTTCACCTGGTAGTTGTCTTGCTACTAGATGTTCAAAGCCCTTAAGGTATGGCGCATAATACCTCTCAGCAGTCGATGATGAAGCTCGTCCGCGCACGTCAGCAGAATTACGATAGAGGTTGAACAGTTCCTCAAATGTCTTGCTCACTTTCGCTGTGAGTGCGGTTGTATCCTCTACTGGTGGCACATTAATATCGATATCTCTTGTATCGAGACGTTCACGCCATGCAACTTTAACCTAGGATCTAAACAAGTAGCCACAGCAAAAATAACAGGCAGTTCACTCCAATATTTATTAAACTTTTTATCCATCACTTTTACTATTTCCTCAAAGGGTCCTATATATCTCCATTTTGTTAACATTGTAGCCATCTTGAGAATTTCTATTACAGCGAGAGGAGAGGTGGGATAGTACGTACCAGACAATAAATTGGTAGACGTGTAAAATACCTCCAAAAATTCAGCTAGGTATGTGGCCATCTGCCATTCCTCTTGAGTTGGCAAGCCGGCTGGGAACTGGGTTAGTAGAAAATGCGTATAGACTTCTCTGTATGCCAGAATGTGTAAAAGCATATGGTATGTAGAGTTCCACCTGTGGACCACATCTGTAACTGCTCTCCTGCGAGGCATATTATATTCAACACACAACGTTTTAAATTGTTGTGTTCTCGGACTCGAACTATTAACATACGCTGTCATACCCCTCATTTTGACAAGAATATCTCCTGCAGCAGCTAAACCATCTTGAACAATTAAATTAATTATATGACAAACACAACGAACATGAAATAATTTACCAGAAAGTACAGGTTTGAGGCTCTCCTGTAAAGCATCAACAGCAGCTGTATTGTTAGAAGCATTATCAAAACTAATACTCATAATCTTATCCTTTAATTTAAACGTGGTACATGCTTTTAATATAATAGTAGCAATGTTCATTCCATCATGCGGATAAGGAAAGAGCTCGAAAGCGATGATTCTCTTGTGCATAATCCAATCTGCATCAATCCAATGGGCTGTCACACAAGTATAACTAACAAAAGTAAACGGAGATTGCCAAATATCAGAAGTAAGACTAACTTTACCGTCAAATTTATCGAAATAATCGATCAGGCGTGCTTTAGCAGCATTATACTGTCGGAGTGCATCGGATCTAGTTGTGTTTCTATGAACCTTTTTGTACAAAGGTTGAACGTATGTGTTCATATATCTAGAGTGCTTAGCATTATCGGCAAAAGAAAAGGCTTGTTCATCGTGAATAACAAATTCAGCGAGACCGTCTCTTTGCTCTCGCTGATTATAAACAAATAACTTACCGTCAAAAGATAACTGCGTTTGGGTAGGTTCGACGTGGCCTTGTCGAGGTGCACACTGAGGGTAATGCCTGTTAAGATGTCCATTACCACTACCAGACGAAAATAATTTAGCACAGTACTTACATCGAGCTTTTCGGATGCCGTCCACCGTAACTACATCAAAATGATTCCAACACTCGGCTTTCTTTTTTTTCCTTTTGGACTTCTGGCTCATTACCGGAGGCATTGCTCGGCCCTTCTTCATCATGACCAGGCATAGGGTTAAGATTATGCCACGGAGTAGTAGCTTCGCCAACCGAGCTGCGTCCTTGACTATAATGCGGGGGGTCTTGATCAGGCGTGTATTCAAAATCTGGAATGTTTTGATTGAACTCCCAATTGGCTTGGGTATCTATCATACAGCCTGTACTCATTCGTCCAGGAACGAATGGTTGTGGTGGTGCTTGGATTGGTGTTTGTGATGGCCGTGGTGCTGGCGCTCGTGCTGGTGGTGGTGGTGGTGTTTGTGATGATGATGATGTTTTTCGTGATGATGATCCACGCTTCAGTTTCTTCAATAATTCAGCCATATTTGACACTAAATAAAATTAGTAAGAGTAACTAAATACACAAGTATAAGAACAGTAATTAGTAATTAGAAATAACAATTAAAAGAATTAAAGAGTAACAAATGAATCACTGAGGGTAATTCGAAATTGGAGAGAGTTAGTAATTAAAAAAAATTAGTAATAGTAATTGATAAATATAAAAATTCACTAATTACTAATTACTAGACAAAAGAATTAGAGAGTAACAAATTAATAAGAGGAGTGGTTAGTAATTAAAATTTAGCAAAAGTAGTAATTAGTAAACAAGAGTAATAATATCCAAGAGTACTAACTAGTAAATAAGAGTAGTAATTAGAAAGAGTAGCAAAGCTTGTAGAAATGTAGAATGTTTATATAAGAGAGAGTAAGAAGATTGATGTGAAAAATTAGAAAGAAATGGTGTGAATTTATAGATTTTTGAAACTTCACAAAAGACCAAAATACCCTTAAAAACTATTCGTTTATAGTTGTTGGGGAGGGTAAGAGTATAAAAACCTTAAAAGAGTTAAGAAAATAAACTTGGACCAAAATACCCCCCAAAGTAGCCGTTATTTTGCTGTTGGGGGGGTCAAAGTAAAATTTAAGGGGGAAAAGGGGAATAAAGCCGTTGAGGGGAAAGGGGAGAAAAACAGATTTTCAAAAGTGAAGAGGGGGGCTAGAACTGGCCTGACCCGGGCCAACCGGGGCCAAAACCGGGCTTTTTTTGGGCCATTCTTCGGGCCAGGCCAAACCCGGGCTTTTTTAGGCCGGGCCTGGCCCGGACTTTTTTCAAAAAAATTTAGGCTTGGCCCAGGCCCTAAGCCCAAAATGGCAGGGCCAGCACTGTTCATGTATGGGTCGGGCCAAGCCCGGGCCAGAAAGGGGCCGGGCCGCAGGCCGCCCGGCCCATTTGACAACTCAATCAACTAAGTGGAGCTCTTGTTATAACTCTCTTTTTTGAGGTTCCTTGATTATTAGAGGACTTTCTCTGTGTTTCAGTTTTTTTTTCCGTCTTCCAGTAGCTAGTTTGGGTACTTTTTCGGAGATTGCAACACAAAGAAGCCTTTCTTCCATCAATAAACACTCTAAAAAAAAATTTTCGTTCTACACCTGTCATTTTTCTATGCTGTAAGTTGGTAAAGCTAGGCGGCTCATTGGTTATTGAAACTCATGCTGAACATGTTGAACTCCATGGTCAGAGGCAAGCTGGGATTCTGGGGGTTGCTATAGTAATGCTGTGTCACCCAATAGCCTAAAATCTTTAGTTGCACATGGGTTCCCTAATCTGTTGACCATAATCTTGTTTGGCACTTATATTAGTTGGATACTCGATGCTTGTGATTGAACTATTTTGTGTTGGGGGGAGGGAGAGTCAGCTTGTGTGTTTACATGTTTATAGTGTGTGTACGACGGGTAGGGAAAGAAGATAGAGACGGGAGAAAGAGAGAAAGAAGAGGAAAATTGAGAAAGAATAGGGCAAAAAGACCGATATATCACTGAGTAAATGGACGGCGGAAATGATAATTTGATGGATTGACTTGACTGAAATGGATTTCAAAATTTATTGATCACTTTGACACAAATTAATATCCAGTGACCAAAGTTGAATTTCTTAATAGTACAGTGGTTAATCGAGTAGTTAACTCTTTATTTTTTCCTCTAAACAATTTAATACAAGATTTAAACATTTTTTTCGTCACTGCAGGTTCTCTTTTAATTGTCATAGGGTAAAAGAAGCAGCTAGTGTGCTCATAAGGACCTACATATGATTACATGGTGTAATGTATCACCTGTGTGGTTGGTTTACTCTCTCCAGAGAGATGTTGGGCTTTGTTAATTTTTTTTGAGTTCATTAATTCATTCATGTCGATTGGAAAAAAAAATTAAATTTGATCAGGTTTGATCATCCAAAAATCACTCAAATAGTTTATAATACGAGGCTGAAACATGCAACGATGTTGGAATGTTTGGCGTGAAAAGAAGAGAGAGATGGAAGATTACCTCAAGAAAAGTGAGAAAGCTATGGGATGGTGACAAATTATAGTCATCAAATGATGGCGGAAATACACGGGAACTAATATGAGAGATTTTGGCAGTCAAAAAATTGTCTAGCCAGAATTAACTTGTCAATAGATAAATCACAAAAAGACAAAAAATACAAAATCAAGGATCAATTTGAAATTCAAAACCTAAAAGATTGTCCACATGGGCTAAAATATGGGATTTATTGATAAGACATCTTGAGGCTAGAAATTTGCCATAGATAACTAGTAATTACAGATATCCAACAACTAATCAAGGTATAATGTGAAATTCAAAATATTAAAAAGCTACCAAGCATGGGCTAAAATTTAGCATTTTCTAATTGAGCAATCAAACTTTATGGCTAAAAACAGAGAAAATACAGAATCAACGTGTTAAATAGGAGAGAATAACTTTCAAACTACGAAATTGAACAAAGAAGATATGGCTTAATCTAGAGTATGAAGGTATCAACTTTAGTGCACTGAAAGTTAATAAAGGAACTAGTTTCCCATAACCAAAATATATAGGATAAGATAAGCGACACCGTTAAAGGAGTTAGCCCTTAGCATGGAAACTAACTCAATCATTTTATCAGAAATGCTGGGACAAACTTTCAAGTTCGCGATGACTTGGCAACATTGTATCTACTTTGGCTTTATAATAGATTTATGTCCTTTTGTTTTAGTTGCTAACGAGTAATTAACAAAACAACCTTACTAAGGGAGCCTGCAACGAATGAAATGGGGGGTTGGGGGTGGGAGAATAGGCTTATCTTGAACAAAGGTAATTGTAGAAATCACAAGCAAAAAATCGCATTAGGTAAACTAATATAAGCTCTACAAACAAGCTAACTAGATATTTTTCAAGCAAGTGTGCACAATAAAGTTAAGAGATATAATTAGAGATACTTGGTGAAGTAATTTAGATGATTTGGATCGAATTATCCCTTCAAGGAAGTCTCTTAGACCCTAGAATTTCTCTAACGATGTCTTTTAGAAGGTTAAGACAAAAATCTTCACAACGTTGGGTTACATCCCCATATCACACACAAACCTTAAATTCACGAAACTTCTAGGACTTTACAACGAGCCTTGATACAGTGCCCAAAGCATAAAAAGAGATATTCTCATGAAGGGCATGCGTACAATTGAAGCTTCAACCGAAGTCTATGGAGAGAACTGATTACTCGACGGTATACATATGCTCAATAAAGGATGCTCTTTTAAACGCTCAGTTGTTTATAATTGTCGATGTCAAAGAAGATAACTTAAGTGCGTGCTTGAGCTTTGATGTTCGCTGTCAAAGCTGTTTTAACCTTTGCAAATGTAATGTTTACTTTGAAGTGGTTTCACCGCATGCTATTATAATTGTACAGAGCTTTGGTAGGAGTCACGAATGTTTTGGCATTACAGAAAATTTAAAAATATTATATGATCAAAATCTTGCCGCTTGGCTTAAATCCAGAATGTTAGAGTCGCCTTTAAGTTAGGTTGCAAATTACTTTAACATCAGCAATTTCAACATTGAGTGCACTGCACTATTTCAGTTGACTTTGAAACTTAGGGTTGATTTGACAAAAAAAAAATTTGGTTTTCAGTTTTTAAAGAGCAGCTTAATTTTATTTTTTTTACAAAAATAAGTGGGTGTTTGATAACCTTTTTTTTTTTTTGAGTGTTTGGTAACCCTTTTTATTTTGACTTTTTTTTTAGTGGTTTGCGGTGGCGGTGGTGGGGCATAGCTGTGGTCGACAGTGGTGGTGGCCGGCGGTGGCTGGTGGCTGCCGGCGGGCCGGCGGCCGGAGGTGGCTGCCGACGGTGGTCGCCGGAGGCCGGAGGTGGCTGCCGACGACCGGCGGTGGCTGCCGGTAGTCGCCGGTTGCCGGGGGTGGCTGCCGACGGTGGTCGCTGGCGGCCGGAGGTGGCTGCCGGCGATGGTTGCCGGCGGTGGGAGGGTGGTGGTGGTGATCTAAAAAAAAAAACCAAAAGTGAAAAAAAAAAAAAAAACCAGTTTCTGGAGTTTTTTTTTACTCTTCAGTTTAAAAACTGATTTTTTAAATTGGAGAAGGAAAAAAAATGGTTACCAAACGCATTTTTTTTTTCAATTTTCAAAACTGAAAACAAAAAAAAAAGGAAAAACGTGGCCTTAGTGTAGCAACTTGCTAGGTTTGGATTTAACCTTTTGATCTCATCGTCACAGTTGGTGGTCTGAGATTGAAGACATCAGGCACCGACGCTATTGATATTGGGAATGCCACTACTTCAACTACTGCTTCAAACTGTTGCTTACGTATTCTATTAGAACCCTAATCTGGTTCTGACGGCCTCATTTTTGGTGGTTAGAAGCCCCAGTTTGCTTCTTATAGAGTCGTTTCTAGTGGTCCTAATTGTAAGGCTTGAATTAGCACCGGTGTAAATGTCTTCGAATCCATCACCACTATCACTGACATCTCTAGCACCAACCCATCATCGTTGCCGGGCCAAAGATGACCTTAGATGTGGTCGCTCCATCACCATTGCCACCTATAAATGAACCTGAAAATCCCTATGTGCTCGGTGTACGGTTATTAGCTTTATGTTATGGTGTTTTTTTCTATTTTGATAACATTACGTAGTAAATTTCTTAAGCGCAGTCTTTTGCTGATATATCATATTAAAATACTATTACTTATTTCGTCATATCAGGTGACGATTTTCAAACATAAGATACTTAGAGCAAGGCAATAATCATGAAGTGCGGAGTGTAATGTTTTAAACCACGGCTAAACTAGTATACCTCAATGTGGTTAAGTGTAATTAACACATTAACTTATAAAGGAAAGGAAAGATTTCATTGGTACAATTTTAAAATACACAAAAATTGGTTGTTAAAATAAATAAATGCATATGTAATTCCTCTCTTTTAAGTAATAGCTCATGAGATTTATTATTAACTTATTTATTAGTGAGTATGAAATCTCAACTCTCAAGAATTAAAAATTGTATGCAAAAGAACTACTCTAGGTGCAAAGATGAGAGAGATAACAGGAGATTTTAATTTTAATTTTCAGTTAGGATATGAAATTACCCTGACTAAGGAGATAATGATTAAGAGATAATATATGAATCAATTTTAAAAGAGAATAAATAATAATGGTCAAGGTTGGAAGTTCTAACCGCACACAAAGTATTGTATATTGAAAAGGAAAGAAAATATTTTTGTCAAATAATTATTATTTCTTATATGACACGTGACAACTAGAGAGAACTGGGTTTTGAGCAAATATTTTGGGAATAATTGTGCAATGAGATATTAATTAGATTAATGAGATAATAATAATTCTAGAAACTTGATTAAGGTGCAATAATTATAAATTACTTTTAAAATTTAAATTAATAAGAAAAATTTTAACTGATCGGAGAGAGATAACTGAATTCAAAAATAGAAAATAATAATGGAAAGCAATTAAAATTAATTTATATAATACTATTAAATTTACGTGACGAAAAAGTAAGCGGTGACCCTTCGATTATATATATATATATATATATATATATATATATATATATATATATATATATATATATATATATATATGGACCGTGATCCATTGCTAGCGCTAGCAGCGCTAGCACCGTCCGCTATATAATGTAGCGGACGGCCAATTTTCGTCCGCTACATTATGTAGCGGACGGCCAAACAGCGCTAGCAACAGTGCTAGCGCTAGCAATGGATCACGATCCTATATATATATATATATATATATATATATATATATATATATATATATATATATATATATATATTGAGCAATCCATGTGCTGGTGCTCTGCCTGTCGCACTTGTTCATGCCGTAGCGCACTTGTCAGTCAGTCCCTTCCTACTCTTTTAACCAAGTTTAACCCCTTTGCTGCTTTGCTCTTCCTCTGCCTGGCTCCCTCAATGGCTTCGCAGACTCCGTCACACCAGGACCAGGTTCTCCCTACCCTTTTCTCATGCATATGTGTTTGTATACGCCCTTTTCGCCCTATAAGTGATCATGACTCTCTACGTTGTATTTTTCAGGATCTGACAATCAAAAATGCTGTTCTTGAGGTGCCCGACAAAATGCCCAAGAGGGTCTACCCCTACGAGTAAGCGAAAACAGATTTAGTACCTCCTTATAACCCTGCATGTCAGAAACGTAGAAGAGTTTCTTTTTTCTTTTTTGTTATGACCGAATGACTGAATCTGCATGTGTGCTTACTCAAAAGAGAAATGGCAACTGCTTTAGTGAATTGACTTGCTGTTTATGTATTGCTGATAAGTACTGTTGAGGCGTTGAAATGCAAACGTGAGTTGTGTTAGTCCCAGATCAATTAAGAGCGATAAATACGAAGGAATGTATACCAATGGGAACACATTGTCTTAAGCTTTTAGGTTAAGTTGGGCTCATCCTATATGCGGGCGGTCTTCATGGTGGACAATTGGCTCCATGTCTACTCCCCACCTTTTTGTCCAAATGTGTTTGGATATGGTAGCTTCATTAGATCATTGGAAAGGTGGAGGAAACACAGGAAATTCGTTTAGTGGTTGAAATTGAGTTGAAAATAGGAACTCTATTTAATATGACGTGTTCAATTTGTACCAAGAAAATCTCACCAAGACGAGAGTTATCTGCTGAAACAGAAGTGAGAGACTCAAAGGACCCCTATGCTTGTTTCTCTTCGTGTTTTCTTAATAGGCTCGGGGGAGATGAAAGTATGTTCGTATGCAGGCATGTAAATCATCGAGAAAGTATATCCTGCCTCCAAAGCTGCAGGGTCCTAACATATGTATCAATAATACCATATAAGGAAGGACAGGGAAATGGTAGTAAAGCTTGGATTTATAGGTGGAAGTAATGCTGATGGAGGTGTAAGTGCTTGTGCTTGTTCTTTCTGGTAAATGGAAAGACACAAGTCCCAGTCGTAGGCATCCGGCTTGAATATGCACTGACTTGAAATAGAACAGGAGTTTAGATGCCTGTTCAATATATCTACATGCAAAGTTTGTTTGCACAATCTCTCACCTTTATGAATCCACTAGAAGCGAAAACATTCTCTACTTTTTCTTTAACTTTACGTTGTTTGTTTTCATGCTGGCAAGGATGCCATCATCGTTCAGTTTTGAGGGTTTATGCAGCTCATGCTTGTTGTTTAATTTTAGCTCGTCACATGTAGCCTTTTATAAAATTTAACTGCGTGTAAACTATCATTAGATGTTTCTTGTGTTCAGTAGTTTTCACCTAGTTCGCACCCTGTTCTACGTTGAAAAGTCAGAGGCTGAACAATGCTATATTCTTGCTTTGGTATAGGAATATGGACATCACGGGTTATGTTGAAAGTTTTAACAAGTATGAAGCTGACTACACTCGTTGGTTGAAGGCAAAGTACTTCTCAGATAAGGACATTTATGGAGGTTAGATTTTGATACGAGATGCCATAAGGTCTATATTGTGGCTGGCTCTGCATTATTGACAGAATGCAGTATATGCAAGCCTTATCTGTTTAATTTATAGATACGAAACACATCTTCTGGATCGTTTTGTGATAGCTTCGCCTAGTTTCTTGCCTCTACTTATGTAGCAGTAGTGCAGTGAACTTTTTACGGTTATACTATATCGACAAAAGCTCTTGAGGAGCTTTCCTATTCCGTTTAGAGAGAGTGAATGTTTCTGCTGATATTAGAAAAAACATGTTGTGAATTTTCTATGAGATCTGACAATTCCTGTGATTGCCTTTCTAGCTAATATGATAAACGAATCTCTCTCTCTCTCTCTCTCTCCTCCTCCCCCCTCCCTCCCTCCCTCGCTCTCTTGCGTATGGTGGACTTCATCTTCTACTTTTCACAAACTTGTTAGAGTTTAGATTTATATGTGTGCTTTGGTAAAATGTTCCATCTTAATCCAGCTTGTAAAGTTAGCATTAGCCAACAGCCAAACCGTTGGTGGTATGCTCCAGTATAAGAATTTTATGTTAGCATTTGCCTGCTGGAATATTATTTATCATAGCACAGTTTTGTCATTCTATTAATTTCCTTTTCGTCTCTCCTGCACATAGTCATGTTTCTCGGTCTCCATAAGTTCTGTGTGGAGTGTATGTTGACATTAGGTCCTCTATCTTATTGGCAAAACCAGTACGCTAAACTCATAGTGTCATGCCACCTGTCACGGCACTAAAGACTTCTTTAAGTCGACCATGCGGCACTTAGCTAGATCAAGCCCCCGCTTGCACGTTTAGGCTGGGCGATGTTAGAAGCAAATGAACAAAGTGGACACAAGAGTTTGGGAGAATGATATCACTATATTGCTTGGAAAATGCTACAACGCTTGGTTGTCTAGGATCTCTCCCCTCATACAAGGATTCTTTCCCTCATTCAAGGATCCTTTCCCTCATTCAGGGATTCTTTCCCTCGTGGATTGGTCAAGTGAGGCTTTGGCTATTTATACTAGTTCCACCTCCTCAACGGACGGTGGGGATACATTCGATCCTACGGTTTACATCTCCTATCTAGAACAATCTGACAATCTGGAAGCAGGGTTTGTTAAGAAGTGAGAATATCAGAACACTTAAACAAGTTCCTTAAGCTCTAGGGATAGGTGGGGGTCAATCCCAGTGCACAAGCCTCCCACCATTGTGGGTTCTGGGGAGTGTTGATGTACTCATCCTTACCTCCACTATTGTGGATAGACTATTTCCACATTGCGAGAATTGGAGCATGTTTTTCACCGCAGTCAGTCTTTTATCTTCGACTTAAGTGATCTCATGTTAGGTATTGTCTGCTGTGTTCTTATCTATCTGAAGTCATATGCTCACAAAGTACGTCAAAAGAGTGCATTAGGATTCGCTGGACATCTAAATTGTTTTTCAATAATCAACTTTTTTGTGATGTCTTTATATCGAAAACCGTGGTTCCCAGAAAATAGAATTTTTTTTTTTTTTTTTGACTTGAGTCATTTGCCATACTTTCCAGGGGACATATTTGAGGAGAAAATAACTCCCAACGGTTTCACCGTCAAGGCAAGCAGGTAAAAGTTATAAACTCATATGTTCTCAAATGATATTTCTACTCTCTCTCAAAATTGAAGCCACCACTTAAATTTATCTTTTTATAGATAACTTTGCGTTATTGAATCAGAAAACTTCAAATACAATGGCTTGTCTTCATTTATTTTTTCAATTTGGAATGTCATGAGTTTTCGTAACTTGCTAGGAGGCGCTTCCCGAGGGAAAAATGATTTAAGAATTGGGAGGGATGGAGTATTTAGCAGTAACTAACCTTGGTATTTTTGTTCAGGTGGTCTGGCATGAAGTCATATGCCAACCCAGCGAGTTTTGCAGATCAGAGCAGCGTTGGCCGTTCAGCTCCTGCAGCAGAAACTCCAGCTGATGTTTCAAAAGAGAGGCAACTGACGAAGAAGAATGGTTAATGTAGGAGTCCTTGCCTTAATAAAAACTGTAATAATGCCGCATTAAAATAAATATGCTTTACTGGAGAACAATGACCAAAACTTCTTGTTACATTTCACCTATTTCCAGTTAGCAATGCCATTGTGTCAACAAGCTCTTCAAAATTTCACTTGCGTTATACAAGTTCATTCAAAATATACTCTGCAGAGACAAAAATGGATACACAGTGGCTTAAGGTCAACAGCTTGAGCCACTCAATACAATACCCTTTTCTTTAGACTCATGGTTTTCAGAGTTCTTCAGTAGCTGTCAACGGGCTGAGACTAGCAGCAAAGTGAGGATATCACTTCTGTTATGTTAGTGGTTTAGTTATACAGAACAGAAGGGTTAAAACTTTTCAAAATAATTTACTGCGAATTTGGTTAGCATAGAGTCCATACTGGAATGGGCACTATGCTTTGCACGTAGTTTGGTTGGGTTTTTATGTCATGGGCCATTATGCTGTAATGCCTTACACATATATTTGCTAGAGCTTTGGATTGCATTGATATGGTGGCGTTCATCCCATTACGGCGAAGCCAGTATTGCGGCTGAACAATTATCGGAAAAAAATACCCCTAAAAACAAGATTAAATGGTGCAAGATGCCCACCTAGTTTGCCCTAGACACACAAAAACACGTGAAGCGCACCGACATGCACTATGCAACGCACTTAGGAGATGAACAGAGGGAGAGACCAGAGCTGCTGCAATCCTTTGCTGCCATCTTTGGAGTTCATCCTCCTTTATCACTCCGTCTGTGGCCGTTGTCAAGTATGTTCACATCTTCATCATCTTCTAGTTCTTCTATTATTTGTGTGTGTGGCTATGCCACACCTAAGTCGCCCATGACTTAGTCTCTAAAACAATGCCATTCCTCGGTTTTGTAGTAGATTAAACAGCTTGGAAGCGCGATACAAAGTAAATTATATTTGTAAACCCCTATTTGCACTACGTATAGAAGCACATCGAACTCCTACCTATAGAGCCATAAGCCACTTTAGATGATGTATAAATCCTATTGGGCATATGCTACCCTATTATCCTAGAGCAAGGCCATATTGTACTAGATGTTTATAAATATGATATTGATCTTTTTTGAGGTCACAAGTTTAGTTTGGCCTTTAATTTTTTGATTATTGTGTGTTGAGCTTGCCACATCAAAGAAAATTTTAGTTGACAAGTGTAATGATATAGAGTCCTATTTTTGTTATTCATAAAAGGCATCCACGACAGAATTAAAGGTGATGAAAGGAAGAAAGAAAAAAAAAACGTCACATCTTTGTTGTTAACCTGTGCGGCTTAGACTTAACTGCTTCTTCAATTTCTTTGGCAAATTAGTACTCTCTGACCTGGATTGCTTCAAAATATACATTTTTGGAAATATTATTAAGCTCTTCAAGCGATCTATTACCAACTGATTGAATGCATTTATGAAGTTTATGTAACCCGTTGTTAGAGCCGTTATGCTTTGTAGTTGTTATGTGCAGTACATGGTTATACTTGAATACTATTTAAGTTCCACAAGGTTGCAGTACATCCATGGATTACTCTTAATGATCTAGTATCTAATGAAGTAGTGAACGGGAAAATTTTGCCATCTTTTGTGGCAATTTGGTAGTTTAGCAACGGATAATATGCAATCCACTTGGTGTTGAGAACAATTCCTCGTAAAAGATAACGAACAACAAGTAATAGTAACACTGGATGGTCAGTGCATGCACATGCACCAGAATTAATTCATCTTTCTTGGATTTGACACGGCTTTGCCATATTGGAGTACTAGTTAATAGAGCTCGCAACTTACCAATCTAAGGAGTCTCCGTGATTTACTAGCTTTCTAACAGAAGCTAATGCTATTCTAATGCAAGCATTAAGATGAAACAGCTGAGAAGAAATTTTCTTTACAATAATGTCGCAATTGCGAATAAAGGCAATGGGATGCCAATTCTTTTAGAACAAGCGACCTAAAAACAGTTTACAGATAATATCCTATGTATACATGTGTATAGATATTGTATACCTTTCTTATTACGATTTTACTTTGTATTTGGAGTCATAATCTGTCAATTTTACCGGTGATGGCAGTTTAAGAACCCATAGCAGCAATTAGTGGATTTCCCGTCAAATGTAGGTTAGGTGGTTGTGTTGCTATAGACTTTTGATGATAATAATTACCCATGACAGAAAGAAAGACATATTTGGTAAAATTGTGTACTTAAATATTTACCTTGAAGAACTTACTGATGTTGGAGGACAGAACTTCACCCTAGTCTTATTCCTCCTAGGGCTCTCTCTATTTGTGCCAGATTCTGGCTCAAGAGAAGATCTTCAAAGAGATTGGTGAAGAAATAGATGCGATTACTAAGTCATCCTCGGACATCTGCGTAGTAATGGCTGCATGTTTTCTGCCCCGAGGCTTACACACATTTCTTTGTCACTTATGGTACTCGTTTGGTAGAATTTGGAAACGGCTGGTGCTTGATACATGAGATGTGTTTTTGTAGTTTCAAAATAGGTCATCAGTTTTCTGAATCCAAAATTAGGTGGTAGATAAAGTGAGCATCTTGTGTGTTATTGGGATATGTGCACTTCCATTTACTCTCACTAACTAAAGTTGGCCTTACAAATCCATATATTTTTATCCCAGCCTTTTTATAAGCTTCGTATGAGACATGTTACTGACAACTTTTTTTGGTTCTTTTTTAGGAAAGTGGCGATGTTCACGCTTGTCTGCTTTTATTCGATGATCAATGATGTCTGAATTGTGTTCCTTGAATTTTGTCACGATCCCGTTCCAAAGGTTGGAAATATTGTGGCAGCTGAAGCCGTATCTTGGATCATTAAGCTATACGGCCTTGAATCTGTTCAGGCAGATTACTCTTTTGGGATGTGGAGAACTGCATTATTTGCTTGTACCTAGTAATCTGCTGCAGCATTATGAATACGATGAAGAACAAATGATTGGGAACATTGCACTCAATCCTTCTGTGGTGGATAAGCACATCGTATGTGGAACAAATCATAGGGAACATTGTGCTTGAGTCTGCCATGGTGGATAAGTACATTGGTATTCGGAAGCACTGATGATCATTACAGAGATTCTTTCCGGGTTTATTACACATGGAGCCCCCAAGTTTATGTCACCATAAACTTCATTTTTGCTAAATTGCACTTCTAAGTTTCATGACTTTCATCTAACATCTGACCATTTTCCTGGCCAAAACTCACTGGATGGCTTTTTTTGGGGTGGTATTTTTGGCTTGATCTGTAAAAATGTTCCCAAAAAGCCCTTTATATTTGTCTTGATTTGCAAGCCATGCCACCACTCTGGTGAGGTTTTTGCCTGGAAACTCTGTGCACCCATGTGGGTAGGGGTGAGGTGATAGATGTCAAACTTATGAAACTTAGTGTTGCGAGTTAGCAAAAATGAAGTATATGGCGACATGCGCTACCTTCGGTAAACTTGGAGGCGCAGATGTAATAAAGCCCATTCTATCCAAAGCCACTCATGTAGCTTATGTGTTGATATATCCACAGGTACTATGCATTATGTGTTTTCCTACACTCGTAATACGTATTGCTTTATACTGTATCCACTGGTAGTGAAACCTTTGGTTGATGTTGTCCGACTAGAAACCCTTATAGCTGTTCTTACCTGTGGATCTAATGATGTTGGAATGGCTTTCTTGTATAAGTTGTTTAAACAGGTACAGGCAGAAATTTTAACCCGAAAATTTTGACCCCCTAAATTCTTTTTAACTGTTAACGCAACTAAAGATATAAAACAGGTTCATTTGATTGAGGCTCCCGTTAATGGATGAGCCATGTCAAATTTGTTTCTTAATTAGAGATAGATGCATATTGACTATGTAGTAGGTCGTGTTGTTGTTAACACGATGGCAGAGTGCTGGTAATCTGTGCTATACATGATGGAGCAGAGCTATTTGCACTCTCCTTTTGAACTACCAAGCTTCACATCTGAAAGGGCGTGTTTATATGTTTCTTGATATATGATTCACTTGATGTAGCAGTGCAAATGACAGTACACATGCGATTGTTGACATTTACGAGTGAAAACACAGGTTCACTCCTAAATGTCATTGTGCGGGTAGTAAACTGGTTGAACAATTACATTTCAGGTTCTAGAAAGGGACTTAGAAGAGCAGCTGTCAGACTCCGATGATACATGAGGACCGTCGTGGTTGTAAGAAATATTTAGCTCAAGGAAATTTATAGCAATTACCAATGATAAGTTCATCAAGTTCTACATAACAGGTTGAAACTTACCTAGTACAACTGCTGCCTTTCCCAGTAAGGAGAATTTCTAGTTTCTACCATGTGGTTTCACAAGAGAGTAGTATGCTCCACCGCGTACAGAAAGGAGATCCGAATGTGACCCTTGTTCCACAACTATCCCATCTTTGATCACGAAAATGGAATCAGATTTCTGTACTGTGGCCAGACGGTGAGCAACCATGATACAGGTTCTGCCTTCCATCATCTTCTCTACAGCTTCTTGAACCAATTTCTCCGAAGCACTATCGAGGGCACTGGTTGCCTCATCCAAGAGCAGGATTGTTGGGTTCTTCAGTATTGCGCGGGCTAGTGCAATTCTTTGTTTTTGACCTCCCGACAGCTGAGCCCCTCTTTCTCCGCAGTATGTCTCGTACCCGTCTTTCATGCCACTGAAAAGTCCAGGAAAAATATATTACTTTTAAGAGATTGTGCTTTATGAAGAGTCATTTACGTAGCCTGAATGTATCAGTCGCTACCGAGAAGGATTGAACATCTTGGACTTATCGAAAGAAACAATATTTGACAACTCTAAACTCCTGTGAATGCCGTATCTTTTCTTCCCAGAAAATCAAAGTTCGGAAAACAAGAAAGAGCACCGGAAGAATCTGCTCTTGATATGGTAGGGTTCATACCTGATGAAGTCATGCACATTGGCAAGCATAGCAGCCTGCCTTATCTCAGATTCCTTCGCATCGCTATTCCCATAGGCAATGTTCTCGAAGATAGTTCCTGCAAAAAGGGTGGGTTCCTGACTGACTAGTGCAATGTGTGCCCTCAGATTTCTCAAATAATAGTTCCTTATGTCGTTCCTTATGTCGCGTTCATCAATACAAACTGATCCCTTCATTGGGTCATAGAATCTCTCGATGAGTCCTATAATGGTAGATTTTCCAGATCCACTCTGTCCCACTAATGCCACTGTTTTTCCTGCTTTGATTTTAAGGCTCAGGCCTTCGAGGACCAACTGATCAGGTCTGGACGGATAAGCAGAGTACACATTCTTCAGTTCTACGCTGCCCCTAATCATGTTGGTGTTTGTAGCAGCATCTTGTGCCAATGAGCCATCTGGATCAATCTCACTTCTCCTGTCTAGGATTGAAAAGACTGACCGAACAGCATTGCTACCTCTAGATATGTCTTTTGTCATGCTTCCTGCCTCAGCAATGATATACGCAGTAAAAAGCAGTACCAGAAATGCTTGAAAAAGTGGCTCTGGCGTTATTAGTCTTTGTGTCAATAGTCTCCCTCCATACCAGTAAGCTAAAGCTGTAGAAGCTGTTGCCACAAATTGAGAGCTAAACAGACCAATGCCAGAAATCCAGGACTGCCTAATACTCTCTCTCTGTGGGCCGTCCATGGTGGCCGCGAAGAGCCTCGCTATTCTCTTCTGCAAGGAAAAGGCAGTTATGGTTCTATGGTTAATTACGGCTTCACTTGCTAACTGGATTCCTTCCTTTTGTGCTTTTTGGGCCTTTCTAGACATGCTCTTCATTAGCACTCCTTGAATAAAAGCTCCCGATGAGTAATGGCTGTGCCGCCATCATCACAAGGGACAGCTTCCAAGAGAGCACAAGCCCTAGGGTATAGGCAAACAATGCCCCAAAGAAAGCTTGAGCAAGCAGTGACATACGATCTGCAACAAGGGTACGAACCAAATTAGCTTCGGCTGCCAATCTTGCATAAATGGCTGCGCTTGTGTTCTCGTCTTGATCATACCATCCAATCTCGAAAGTCATCAGCTTCTCGAGCAGTTTCTCACGTACCCTTCTCGTCAACTTCTCTCCCATGATAGCGAAGTTGTGGTGTTGGATGACACTGGTAAAAAAGCTAAAGATTCCAATGCCTATGAAAACGAGGGAGTAGAATCTTGCATCTGATCTGATGGAAGATTTGTCAGTGCGGAAGTAGACTGATATTACTGCACCCACGCAGTAGGCATTGATTGGCTGAACAGCTCCGGAGCCTATAGCCCCTAAGCATCCAAGCAATGCTCTTCCCGACTCAAGTGAGTTCAATTCCAGCAAACGCCATTGGTAAGGAGCAGGATAGGCTCGCTGCTTTAGGTGTTTAACATCACTTTCATAAGAGTCATCAAACGGGACAGAGTAGGGTGAGGTGATCGAAAATGCTGGGCTCAATGGACTCACAGCTGGAGTGCGTGGGGCGCTTGATTTCAGACTCATTGGGCTAGGTGGAGCACTCATCTTGTAGCTATTTCTTCCATCTAACTGATTATGATTGAAACTTGCAGTTGCAACTTTATGTTGAATTGCTGATTGTTGCAGCTGCACCATCTTTAAGTATTCCCCACCGTGTCCATCATTCAATTGCATCAGCTCAGCATGCGAACCAGATTCGAGTACTCTCCCTGATTGACGGACCACAATGAGATTAGCCATTCTAATTGTGGACAGGCGGTGTGCAACCATGATTGTTGTCCTCCCCACTGATGCCTGATCGATGGCCTCCTTTACAATTCTTTCAGATTCTGTATCCAATGCGCTTGTTGCTTCATCAAGCAGCAAGATTTTCGGGTCCCTTATTAAAGCCCTTGCTATGGCGACTCGTTGCTTTTGTCCTCCAGACAATTGAACTCTATGCTGCCCAACCTGGAATCCGAAGGTAAACATAAATATTATGTAGACTTTAGATATATTGCATGCCTCCATGCTACACTCTGCCTCCTATCCTCTTCACATCCAAAGAGAAAACAAAAAAAATCTAACTTCTCAGAAATGAAGAAGGTGAAGTTGGCCTCTGCCTAGTTGCTCATGTAATAAAGCTGACAAACAAAGGACAGATGTGCTTTGATCTATAGAAGTTTTAGCTTACTTGAGTTTCATATCCATCTGATAGTTTAAGAATGAAGTCATGTGCATTTGCACCCTTTGCTGCTTCTATCACATCTTCCATGGATGCTCCTTCCTTCCCAAATAGTATATTGTCTTTAATAGACGTTGCAAATAGAATTGGTTCCTGGTTAACCAGACCCATTTGGGATCTGAACCATTTAAGATGAAGGTTCTTAATCCTGTATCCATCCAACAAAATTTCACCTTCAAAGGGGTCGTAAAATCTCTGAAGCAACGAAATGATCGTGGACTTGCCAGAACCACTTCCCCCAACAAGACCAACAGTTTTGCCAGCCGGAACTCTGAGTTTCAGACCTGAAGGACAGGTGCATCAGGCCTTGATGGGTAACAAAAATAGATGCCTTTGAAGTCGATCTCTCCTTTTACATGTGATAAAGCCTTCCCAGTTTTATCAGTGGCGTCTATATTTGGAAGCCTGTCAATCATATCATTAATCCGTGTGAAAGCCACTTTTGCCTCAGTGATGGCTGCGAGATATGGAAGTGCAACCAAAATATTCCTGCAAGAGCAACCAAACACCAATATACAAAATCAAACCAAGGTAAGAAGCATATGATCATCTCTTGCAGTTTAACATGTACTACAAACAGCACAAGGTCAATGACGATATTACTCACGTTCCTCCCATGAGACAATTGAATCCAGCTATAAAAATGTTGCCACCCTTTTCTCCCTTTTCCGTGACTAGTATACACCCGAACCAAGCCTGAAAGCCCCAGCTAACATAAACAATCCCCATGCTTCCTATCATCAATCCCCTTGCAGAACCTTGCTTTATGCCCAATGTCATAGTCCTTTCAAGTGCATTGTTGAACCAATTAATGGTTTGACGCTCTCCGACATAGGAATATACGGTTCTTATTGAAGAAATAGCTTGTTCTGCGATCCCACCGGCAACTCCATAAGAATCGACCATCTTCGTACCCACATCCATCATGAGCTTCCCAAAGCCAAGCCCCGGGAGGACATACATTAAGGTGAATGGTAGAGCAGCCAATGTAAGACTCCATGATAGCGTAAAGGCAAATATGAGGCAGAAGAAGAATGATGACAAGTAAGCAAGACAGTTCGGTATCTGCAGTGAACAACCACAAGATCACAATAGAAGCAAGAAGATGAAAATGGAAGAGGGGGTATGTGTGGGGGTGGGGGGGGGGGGGGGGAGAGCAGTACTTGCATTTGCCTAGTAGTACCAATCGTACAACCATTAGTTTACAAAATTGCAGCTAAAGAATAGTTCTAAAATAAGTTCAATAATAGTCTAAGTGAATCACTGTCTAGAACTAATGGTCTAACGTGTAAACGCAGAGGCAATGAACGGGTCCAAGTGGAACCCTTTAAACCTCAGTATACCTTATCAAAATTGTGTCGATATGCTTCATTCTTGAGTCAAACTGTGTTCGTTTAAATTCAAGTGCATACTGACTTTTTCTTTGGCTCTTGCAAGTTGAAGGCATCAAGGTTGGAGTTTAATGAGTGACCTTCTCGCCAATGGCGACTTGGATGGTACTAGAATCGGAGGAAATTGTCGAAACAACCTGGTAAGTTGTTGAAGAATCAGCTGCTTGAGTGTCAAAGAATCCAACATCTTGTTTAAGGACGGATTTCAGGTATGCCAATCTCATTCTAGAAGTTTGTCTCTCCGCGGTTCTCGCCCAACACAGTCCTTCTGCAAAACCAAGCATGCCAGCCAAAATGCTAAATCAGTTGCGTCCCATTTCGTAATCATAGTATGCCGTGCTTTATTTTTCTCAAAGTACTTTTGAGATGAATATAAACTAGCTGGAAGTAAAAGAAATCAGCATAGCAACAAAAGCAGATAATCCAACTCCAATGGCAACATAGAGCAGCCTGAGCGCGTACTAGAACACAAAACAGTATATGGTAACAGGTAATCAGTTTCTTTTTTCTTTTTTACGTAGACAGGAGAGTTATATATGGTAACAAGATCTGGAATCCCCAGTTGCAAGAATGGCAAAGCCATGATCCAGGGAGTGCCTCTCTTTTATCAAGTATGGCGTTCCCCCGGACTTGATATGCTCTAACCAAACTAGCCGATTCCACAATTCAAATGTCTAATGCATCGAGTTACTAAAACTCTTAATGCTCAAGAGGATAGAGCAGTATATTCAAATGTCTACAGAAGCATTAGAGATGGTGCCATTGGGGTTTGCATACTTGTTAATGACATCGCTAAGAACGTACATCATGAGGGGAACCTGCAATCCATCTCCCATGCTGCCCAAAGTACCCCAAAACATCAACAACTTGTCCATGCCATCAGCATATCGAAGAACGCCAGATTTAGCTTTCCTCCCCATAGTATTACCAGCAGCACAACAGTCTTGATCTCCTTCAAGAAAGTATGTGTGTGGCTTCAAGTATTTAACAGCTGTTAAGGGGGATGAAATTGCATCTGCCACTTGCTACTAGCACTGGTGATCATAGTATGCAGCTGGCCGCTGTACAATAGAAGCAACAGCTTTACTATGTTTCTCTGCAATGGAAGCAACAGCTTTAATGTGTTTCTCTGCGCAGTTGTCATTTTGAAATTTACAACAAACTTCTTAATTTGTACCAAAAAAAAAAAACAAACTTCTTAACTTGACCTTTCTTGTGGCATCTGGTTTACGGATATTATGTACGGCAATATAGCATGCTACCAAAGTTTGTAAGAGTATTTGGACCACGCTGGTAAGTTTAAGTAGAACTACTCTTACCAAAATTTATTTTTGCATCCCAAAACCATGCGTAGCTCTACGCCAAACATGTCAAAAAGTCAATGATCCACCTACCTATGTAATCCACTGCTAGAGTTAATGTTTGGACAAGAATGAATAACAAGATTTCGAGATGCGGCTTTGGAAACAATATATATATATATATATATATATATAAAGTTAAAAAAGGAGTATGTTATCTTTCTTTGTTAGGATTATGTCAAAAGTCAAGTAGTGAATGATAATGATTTTAGGCACTCGGACAGTGAACATTTTTTTTCTGTCAAATGTTGGGCTCGGAACGTTACCCTGGGGACTTGATGCGGTAAGACTAGGTTGTATCAGGTCTGTACGCTACCCTGGGGACTTGATGCGGTAAGACTAGGTTGTGTCAGGTCCGTAATATAAAAATTGTTGACTCACAGTAATTTGAATACACACTTGTTCCCAAGTTTTGATTCATTGATCAGGTGACTACTACACACTGCCAATTAAACACTCGCCAAGTCATGCTCGACTATAGATTAGCAACAAACTTGCACTTACATACAAAGAGAAATATCTTAAAGATGTTTTACTTTTTTGTAATGGTACATGTAAACTTGAGGAAGGATCCTTTTGGGATCCCAAAAAATGATAAAAGGCCAAACAATATCAACAAACGTACTAGATTGTGGAATATGGAATGTTCATAGTTTCAGATCAATATTTTCTTGGATATTAGGAATCATCAGTCTTTGCAAACTTCTTTTTTTGATGCAATTTCTTGTACACTTCCATATGTAATAATAGATGCATGCTTTACTGCCTTCAAACAATGATAAGGATATCCATCATATTGTTTTTTTATCCAAGCAATTTCATCCCACCTTCAGACAACATCAGCTCAAGGTTCATGCAGGGCTTTGTTTGCTTGATCAAGGTGCACTTTAGCTCTATATTAACCTGGTTTTCATCACAAGAATCGAAAGATACAGCTGAGGATTTAATATCACAGATAGCTGAAAGTCCGGTTTATATCTCTCTTAGAAAAAATTTTGCTGCTGCTTTCGTTATAGAAAGATACCTACAACTCCTTGTATAGCGACAATCAATAATTGCTAAATATTTTAGTGACTTTTACTTAGTAAAACTAACTTTAGGTCTTTTATAAATTGATTCAATTGTGAAATAACACGTGTATATCTAGGGAATAGTCGCTTAAAAGTACTGCTAAGATTTATCATTGAAAGTATTCACAGAAAAAATAATTAAAAATATTTATCGACTATCAATTATTAATATACAAGGGGTTGTAGGTATTTTCCTACAAGCCTTGATTTTCCATTTCTACCCTCTGTTTCTAAGACCAACCTTTTCACTATATTACAATGAGAAAGGATGAATATTGAGCTGCAACCGGACATTAACAAGGAACCGTACCTTCTTTTCTATTTTGTAATAACAAAGAATAATATTGATACAAGAGCTCCCGAAAAAGCCATTTGAGCTTGGCTGAGGCTAAAGGTCTATAGTGAAGGAAAGGGAGGAACTCAAACAAAATCCTTTTTCTCTCTCTAAAAATATCCCTCTCCCTTCTCTCTAAACCACCTTCCATAGAAAGCCATCGCGGCGGCCCCACTGTTTGATGGCGTGCCTGGGGCAGAGGTTCTCTTTTTTCGGCCTGGTAGGTTAGGTCGTGTTTTAGTTACGGTTTTCAATTAGGATCTGGGAGGCTTTGGTGAGTTGGACGGCTGTCGGGGTTGCGACGAATAGCCATCGATCAAACGTGGTCTTCCCTTTTCGCCGGCGATGGTGATCGGTTTGTGTGAAGTTCGGTTTTGATGTCCGGGGCTTCGGTGGCTCCACGTTTTGGGTTGTGGTGGCCAACGGGTGAGAGCGGTTTCTGCCAGATGAATTGTCTTGATTTTGGAGTCAAGGGGTTAGGTTTTGATTGGGGGTTTCTTCAGTTCTTCCTCCGTCGAGATTGTAGGGTTCGAGATTCCTTGGGTTTGTGATCGATTGGTGAGTTTAGGCTAGGATTTCTCTTCTAGGGCTTATTTTCCCCTTCCCCCTAGTTGATCCCCTTTCCCCCTTGCCCTAGAATGATCTGCCCTTGTAGTTGGTTGAACTAGGTGGCTTGGCCGATGTTGCGACGGCGGAGGTTGCGGTAGGTGGTTGGAACTTGGCAGGTGCGATAGGTGGTCTGGGTTTGGCAGATGATTATGCAACCATTTTGATGGAGATTCCAGTGAGGTAGGTTAGCTCGGTAGCTTTGAGGTTTATTCGGGCTCGACAGTGGAATGGTGGCCTGAGAAGGTGGGGAGTCGAGCATTGGCGAGGGTGCACGGGGTTCGAGGCGAGCTGCACCCATAGACAGCTGTCAGGTCTACTCGTGGGCGCCGGCAGTGCATAGTGTATTTGTTTATTTTTATTTGGTTGTTTTCTATTGGTCTTCTAGTTAGTATGTGTTGTATTTTTTAGGTTTTTTGCTGTAGTTGGAGTTATTTCTAATCGCATGTTTCGGCAAGTTACGAAAATTTGGGCTGAAGTGAAGGATATGCTCTGCTTCAGTCTATTTGTAATTTATAACGGGCATATAGGTTAGTTGTTATGTTTAGTGTTTTTGATAGCGTTTATTGCTGTCTTTTATGTCTGTAATATAGATGATTTGGCCAGGAAGGCTTGTATACCCTTTTATATATAATATATTTATTCTCTTAACAAAAAAAAAAAGGTCTATAGTGACAGTTTAATAGCTTTATCGACCAACATGAAGTTCATATAGTGCAATTTGGAGCTCAAAAATAACCTCTTTAGAGAGACTGGAAGGAACTTAACCTCGAGTAGCCAAGAGGAGTATTTTTGAACCTATTATTAGTAATTTGGAAATAAACTTTATCGGTAAAAAAAAATATAGTCGTTGTTACATAAAATAAGAATGTACAGTCCAACTTATGCGTTGAATCAAGGATGGAAAAATTGGCAAGCCCATGTGATTAAAACTTCATCAACCTCTGGGTAGCACTTTTGACACTCTGTCACTCACTCTCTGCCATGCCAGGTACCTAAACCCCCAACCCTATCTTTCTCTAATTCTTGCCTACACATAAAATAAACCCAGTTGTGAGCTCCATATATATGTCATGAAGCCCATGTTGTTCTTGTTTTCTCCTTGGGATGCTGCAACCGAGAATGCCACCCATCAGGTGATCGATGAAAAGCCCAAGAGGATCGACCTGTACAAGTAAGAGTTCGTTCTCACCTGATATTCATTGGTTATCTGCAAATTAAACGACATAGAAGTCGCTGACAACTATTGCCCGTTGTACAAATTCAAGTAAACCACATGCTTTTATGAATTTTGTCTCCCTTGACGTTTTGTGGAGCACCAGAAATTAGTACGAAGGTATAAATATTAGTTTAGTTAGCCAGGAAATGGTGTACCTAAATAATTTATATACACGAATGAACTCATCACCTAATAGCTTAAGCTTTTGGTCATGTTATTCCTTCTTTTCATATTTAACCGAAGGGGAATTTCATCTTCACATTGTTAAATGTGGGAATTTCCAAAACTATAGAACTAAAAAGGCAATTATAGTAGCAAAAATATTATTTGACAAGTCAAACCAGATAAAAACAATGAGTTACGATTAGGAGTGAGCATTTAAACCGTTAAATCGATCCAACCGTGAAACTTGAACCGACTAATCCGTCTATTTTCAAACCAATTAAAAAATCAATCGGTTTGGTTTGTTTTTCCCAAACCGTACATTCGGTTGGATCGCTTCGGTTCGGATTTTTTTGAAACCGCATAGACCGAACCAACCTATATAATATAATATATCTATATTTTTACCTAATCCTAGTTATTTTTTATTGACCCTAGTTATTTTTTATTGACCCTAGTTATCTAACCACTCATATAAAATGGGATGAATCTTAAATCTCTTTACGTAACACACATTTTTCACTCGCCGCTTACATCTCACTAAGTGTTATCAATTATGATAAAAAATTCAGTTTTTTTAGAGTTTATTAGTATGTATAAGTTATTAATTTTTAGGCCTAAACTTGTCCAAAATTAAGTTTGGCCCAACTCGATTAAACCGTCCAAAATGAACTATTCAATCCGTTCAATCCGCAGAAAACCGAACCATTCAACTACGGTTCGGTTTTTTGTTTTTTCAAATCGAGGTTGGTCGATTCGGTTTGGTATTCAGCCTCCAAACCGAACAGTGTTTATCCTTAATTACGATTGCAAGAAAGAAAAAGGATACAAGAATGTGGGCATGAAATCTAATCAGAAAAGTTAAGCAACATGCGATTCAAGATACTGTGATTCTTTATTTGGAAATTGGTTAAAAACTATGAAGCACCCATAGCTTATATGGAGCGAAGTATGGTCCCGAAACTCACCGACACCTCCGGACACATGTCACGCTCTCAACGGTGTCCAATTTTTTTTTTAATTTCGGAATACCACTTGTCACGACACTAAAGACTTTCATAAGTCGACCGTACTGCACTCAGTTAATTCAAGCCTCAATTTGCACGCTAAATCAGCCTATCCCAAAGCAAATGACAAAGGAAAAAGAGAGTTTTGAAGAATGATATTTATTATATTACTTGAAGAATGATACCCAGTGCTTGGATCACTCTATGCTTTCGCCAAGTGAAGCCTTAATTATTTATACTACTCCACCTCCTAAATGCGGGGTGCAGATACATTTGATGCTACGGTCTATATTTCATTTATATAATTATATACAATAGTATATAAATATTTACAATTTTTCCTACCTTTTTAGAGTTCTCATCTCTAAGTCTCTATGTACAAGAAGCATTTGTAGAGAGATAGTGAATATTCTGAAGACTTTATCCATTCATCGTCTTGTAAGCATCCTTGTAAGCGCTCGTTTTCGACACTTCATAACGCCTCATGGAGAAGTGTCGAAATGTACGGGGTCAAAGTAAAGATTCTCAAACGTTTGTGTAATAACTGACGATGTCGGAGCTTTTTTAGAAATATATAAACTTTAAAGGAAGCCCTACTTATTAGATCGACCTCTGAGTCTTCTTCTTACGGCGTCAAGAGAAGAGAACGAAGCAGACAACCCACCCAAACTGGTCGCCTTCGTATATCGCTGCCGTCGCTGGATTCCAGCAACAGGTACCTTTGTCTTTCTCTCTCATCTATTTCTTTTTTCCTTATTTAATGAGGTCTCCTTCTTTCTCTCTCATCTCTCTCTCGTTTCGGTACATTCGGAGATGACACAATTGTTGTAGATTGATCCCTTGGTCTAAGGAAAGAGATAGTGGTTGTGTGACTTTGTAAGAGTGAAGTAGTGAAGTAAATTCTTATGACTTTGCAATAGTTCCCTGTTTCTGTTTCTATTGGGGCGGTGAAAAAGAGGGCGCTTTCCCTGTTTCTGTTTCCTGTTTGCATGACTTAGTAAGAGTTGAGTAGTGAAGTACTTTGTTATGTTATGTACCATGTTTATTTGTACTATATTGCATTTAAATTTGAAGTATGACTTTTATTTGAGTTGCTTGTTTTGTGGTTATTGATTATTTTTTACTATTTTAGATGTAGAATGTATCTGATATTTAATGACTATATATATATATATATATATATATATATATATATATATATATATATATATATATCAGCGGTGTCCTGCCGCCTGCGGTGTCCAAAATTTTGTTTTTTGGAAATTGCTGTGTCCGGTGTCCCGGTTGGTGTCGGTTTCGGACGCGGTGTCCGTGTCCGTGCGACTTAGGTTAAGAATCTTGTGAATAAAACTTGAACGGGCTCTGAAGGTGGTAACTGGAAGTACAGCTGCACCTCAAAGAATTATCCATCCGTGAATGTCAGCCTCCAATTATTAATAACTAACTGAATTGGCACATGCGATTTATGTGCAAGACAATTGAAAGAGGAAGTTACCCATTTGGGAAGGTGGAAGTCACCGGTTGTAATAGGGTAGTTATGAGTAATTTTCTTTGGATTAAAAACTTAGTACAGGGCTGCCGAGTTTGTCTTCGTTGAATGTAACACCAAAATAACTTACTTAACAACTCCTCATTTGGCTTTGCGCAGTGGCCAAGACACACGCGATGCATGTGCTCTGCAGTTTCAAGCAATGGACGATAAATGCAAAGACACGTAATCCTATGGATTGTGTGATCCAAACACAATGTAATTTATTAACAATCTAATCTGCACTACTCATGGATGGAGCGATGTTTTTCCATGAATGATCAAATTAAGAAAGAGTGGTTCAATTGCAATTTGCAAGTTGCATTTAGGTTAAAGAAGAAAGATTCACGTTGAAGGGAATACATCACAAATACTCTTCAGATATTTGGACACCCTTACTTTAGTTGTAATTAATACGTACATTAGATTGTTGTTTGGTGCTTGTCTGGGGCAGATATGCTTCGATTATATTTTTGCATCGGTTACAGCTTGTCACCATTGCTACTTTATATATTGGATGGGAGAGATTTAGATATCATCTTTCAGGATGTCATGGAAATGATACTAAAGCAATTAGTCTTATGTAGATAGCTGGAATTTGTCCAGCACATTAACACTGCATTTTTTATCGTCTACAGTGAATCAGGTATGCTTGGTTAACTGAAGCTCTATTAGGCATGTAGCAATGATCTACAAGGTTTATATACGCTACTTGTTATGCCTCTTTACATGTGACCATACTTTCTAAGCACATGCAATTGGGCGAATCGTACGAGTTGACCCGGCCGAACCCGTGATTTTGGCTTACTCCAGAAAATGGTTTCTGACTAGCTTTTCTTTAAACCCATATTGCTGGCAGTTTCAGGGTCGAACGGTTTTGAAGATTAAGTAGGAGATCCTTCCATTCTGCAGACAAACTAAGAAGTCGAACTAAATAGTGAAGACTTGACCCTGAATTATTGGCTAATAAGGCATGCTACACTTGTTTAAGTGGTTTAAGGTTCTGAATTGACATCGTGGTTTTTGTACGTTGATTAGCATATTTCAAGATATAAACTGGCCATGAGATTTACCTGGTCACTGACATACTGCTAGACTTGCTGATTTTATATGCATTAAGCGCCACAGATCAATTTGATCAATAACATCGACCTTAAATTATGCTCGTGCTAACATGGTCAATATTGACTTCTGGCTTTTGTGCATTTGCACGCCAACAGTGCATAAAACACTATCGGTTATCCCAAAAAGTTTCTATCCAAGGCATCTTTGCGGTTTAATTGACTATTCTCATCTCCTCTTGACACTTTTTTTGTAAAGAACCCACTTTGGTACTAAGGGTAGGTTGATAACACACAGCGGAAGGCGTTCTACCCAGTAAGGCAGATACTTCAGATCCTGCTTGGACGAAATGGAATATATTGTCGATAAATAGAAGTACATCTTGTACATTAACATCTCGGAAATATTCTGCCATCGTTAGGGCTCAAATCCTTTATTTCTGTTTGCTTGAGATTTATCTATCATGGTAAAAGGCTACACATGCTGTGGAGTTATTTTAACCTTTTATATGCCTGTTCTGTCTATAGCAGAGGACTAGAGTTCATATGCAGTGCCTGAGCTTGGCGTATCTATAGTACCACTGTTTTCTATTAGCTTTTATATAATTTGCTTCCTTTTTCTACTAAAGGGCTTTCTACTTCCTGCCTCTTAGCTTAGTTAGCGAAGCCTGAATGGAATTACTAAAAAGAAACTGTACTAGGCATCATACTGCCCGCAGGCCTTCCTCCCTCTCTGTGGTAGAACAAAAGATGAAACGCATATCAATTTCCCTTTTCTGTTTATATAGGTAGATGCACTTTTTGAATTTTGTTCAGGCAACTTAAGCAACTAGAAATAGAATTGATCTGCCATTAGACCTGTACTAACCACCAACTACATTCAGTTAGAGACTGATTCGTATGCCAAATATAACTTCTAGTTTTGACTTTGGACCACCTAATGCCTTGTCAAATCCACATTGATTGTGCCAAGGCACACCATTTAAGGTCGTCATAGTTGCCCAAGTGAAGTTACATGTGTGTCTCTACGTCTGCTGCTTTCATTTCTCTTAAATTAGTGCTTAATTCTCCCTGTCTACGTTCCTCCTGTCACAAATGCACACTTGCATTAAACACAATCATGCTCATGCGCATGCAGAGCACTACCACTGGCATGTTTTCCACATATCATACAAAATAGACTACTTTTTATCAAGCTTCAGTTTGTTTGTTTATGCCGCGTTTGTGCCGTCAGATACCCTTCAATGTTCTATCTGGTGAAATAATAAATATTCTTGGAATTGGTAATATCTCATATTCTCGTTCCTATTAGTTGCCATGCGCAATCTTGTGATATGAATAGTAGATGCTTTGCTCACTTCTGGCTTGTCTCAGCATAGATCCTATCGTTGTACACCGTCGGACATGTCTTTAAACAAGTAGCAAATGCTTTTTCTGGAGCTCACCTTCATTGGAACTGCCTTTGCACACTCTCCCTGCAGTCCATCCAGAAAACCAAAAACTTTCCCCTTTTTGGTTTTGATGATTTTTTATGAGCTTCTATTTGTTTAATGATAATAGGGATATGGACAGCAACGAGTACATTGAAAGATTCAAGAAGTATGAAGCTGACTATACTCGACACTTGAAATCAAAATACTTCTCAGACAAAGATATCTATGGAGGTATTCTAATATGGTCTTAATTGTGTTTGCAATGCAGCGGGTTCCAGCTTCATCTGTGTTGCTTACATAAAACTAAATATATGGGGTTTGTTGGTGATATTTTCGTCTATTTTCGCCTGTCTCTTTCATCGTATCATGTACCATTGTACCCCATTTGACTGTTTGAAGTCATATAAATGATTACATTCTGGTTCAAGGTGGTAACAAGATTATGTTCGGTTCTAGCTGACGAAACGCCCAAACCATAAGGATTTGTGTCACTAGTCCTATCTTTTGATTAGGATTTCCTTTTAAACATTGAACAAATGAGTACTGCGTGACTTAGAAGAAACTAGCGTTATAATTGTTCTGATGACACAAATCATCAAAATTGAGCAACCCCAAATTACGCATATATGCTGTATAAAGGTTAGAGGGCTGTGGTGTTGAGGAGTAACATGTGTTTTGTTATCTACTCTAGATACACGATATATCGAGAAGAATGACCAAAAACTGTTACGAGATACCACAGCCATGTTCGTGTGTGTGTATGTAACGATTAGAAGAAGTCAGTAAAAGAATGTTCGAAGAGAAAAGCCAAGAGGCCAAAAAGGTTCTTAACTCAAAAGGGTAAGATTGTGTAAGCTATGTGTGATTCTGTTCTCTTGATACTGTGTATATATGCATATTGGAAAATGTAAATAGCCTCTATGTTTATGTTCTTTATGTTGAAATCAGTTTCTTGATATAGAGCTATGCATTAAAATCTTGTTATGGGCTTGTGGCTTCGTCATTTTTATGTTATCCTGTTAAAAAGCACATGCTTTATGGTGCCCAGGGATAAAAAATGGTACAAGAAAATTGAGCATCTTATGGCCGGAAAAAGTTTTAAGAAGTTTCTTAAGTTCTTGTAAGAACTGGAGTAAGTTAAATTGCAAGTTGCGATTATCTGTTTATTCTTAAAACTTAGTTTTTAATATGGTCTTGGGGTAAGCATGAGTAGCTTTTGTGCTAAATTATTTGTAATCTTTAACTTGGCTGATCAAATTTTCTTGGACGTGAATGCTAATTCCATTTTCCCTCGTTCTTATTATGATTAAATAGCCAACCCAATATTAAGAAAGTGAGGTTCCTTGTTTTTTAAGGATAATACTGGTTCTTCTCATGTTGAGTTTGCCTGTGACTTCTCCAGGTGACATATTTGATCAAAAAATTACCATAGATGGCCATACCATCAAGGCAAGCAGGTACAGTGACATGGAAACACTTGTTCTGAACCGTATCATTTACAATCAGCAGCTCAGTGTCTATTTCTTTTTATCCAGGTGGCCTGCCACCAAATCATATGCTGACCCAGCAAGTTTCGAAGATCAGAGTAATGATGGTTCAGCTTCTGCAGGAGAAGCTGCGGCTAACAATGGGAAACACTGAATGAAGAACTGTGGTAGCCTTCTGTAAGATCCCTTATATAGTCCCGTATAACGAATAGCTAAATTAGACAGACTACTTTCTAAGTAGAACTTTGGTTTCATATTTCGTCTATTGATCTACAGCTGAGACGTAGCTGTTAGAAATTCTCATTAAGTAGGAGGGATTATAGAAAAGATGACAAAGTGGGTGCTTTCAATTGGTAGGAATAGGGGATGGACAAAATAGTAGGAAGGATGCACTCTCCTTCGGGCAGGAGAAGGTAAAGGGAGATTTGAGTCCCAGTTTATCGACTTATTTGTCCTTTTAAGTGTGTACTCATTGCTTCTGTAATATTAGTTAATTTGTCAACTCTGCCTTTCATTTTTCTTTCCTAGTTAACCAAACAACACTAGAGAAATACACCTTGTCCGAGAAATGAAAATGTGGAATGGTATTTTCGGCTTGTCAATTTTTCAATCCACTCTACTAAACTTGTCCTTGTAGAATATGGTGAAAAATTAGATAAGATGGGTATGTGGTAGATGTCGTCCATGCACTATTCTTTGCATTAGGTCAATTCTTCAAAGGTTACTTTTAAAAAGGCCATATAGAGTTTTGAAGAAGTGATCTTGTGCCCTTGTAAGAAGAAGCGTTTTGTGCCAATTTGGTGGGGTAAGACGAGCTAGGAGTGGATCGAGGATGACTTGGGAGAAAGAAGTGAGGAAAGACGATTGCTAGAAGCTCTTCAGAGAACTTGGGCTTTGATAAGGGGGGAATGGAGGAGAAGTTTCATGTTGTCTACCTCAAGTAGTCTGGGCAAAGGATTTAATGAGAGTTTTAAAGATACAACCACGGCAACATAAAATCTCCACCTTTTGGAGTTGAATTTCGGTTATCTGGCATCTCTCATGTGAATAGAAGTTCCTTGATACCACCAAACTAATAGTGAGCTTGAAGCAAAAAAGCATGGCCTTTCGTCTTGATGAAGGAAACTCATGACTTCACAGTCACTTTTGTTTCTAAGTTGAACCTTTATATCCCTTTGAAGGCTTTGAAATCACCTATTTACACCGTCACTTCTTGTTCATGAAATCCAATTAGGATTAAGGTTACCATCAACAAAGGTCACTTCGGTACAAGCTTTCTGGTGTTCAGCTCAAGAACCATTACTTGCTAGGATATGTCAGTTACCATGCTATCAAATGGTTAAACTTCTACATGTTACTTGCCTATGCCTCAGGATGACATGAGAGCTAAAGATTAAGGAGATCTAGCATGCATTCTACGGTGGTATCATTTACAGACAGGAAATCTTAGTGCAAACACGAAAAGACGCCCTCCTGGCCAGCCGATTTCCCAATTTCTGCCTTGTACATGAGCGAGCTGCTTGGAAGCCTTGGTGCCCTATGATGTCGTAAGATTGTTGTGTAGGTCACTGCTTCCCCCAGACCCCAGTTTGGACTCGTATACATTGAAGCTTATTCTTCGCTGCAGATCTATTTGGAGGATTCTTGATTAGCAAAAGAACACAACAAAATTCTTGACATAATTTTGCAAGTGACCTAAATGATGACACCACCCCTTGAGTCTTCATGTATTGCTTTGGCTCAAACAATTGACATTATCTTTTCAATCTGCAAACAAAATTGTCAGAATCCCATAAATGAACAAAATTTCCACGTGTCCTCCCCCTAAGCCTACCGGCAAAAGGAACAAAGCAGATGACTTCCCACTATGAGTGGCACCAATAAGTTCAACGAGTTACGGTACACTTCCTTCGTTCAAAGTAAAAAAGAAAAGAAAAGAAAAGAAAAAATTTTGACCGTTACCCAGTTGAAGAAGAAATCTTCCTCATACCATCTATGTAGCAATAATTAATGGTTGTCAAATCTTTCTAGTGACTTTTATTTAGTAATAATTATTGATTGTCAAATCTTTCTGGTGACTTTTATTTAGTGACGCTAAAAAAATACCGTTAAGAATTGTCGCTGAAAGTGTTAATAGAAAAATCACTAGAGACATTTAGTAATTATTAATTATTACTGTATATAGGATTGGAAGAATATTCTTTCAACGAGAATAACAACCAAAGTTTGTTCAAAAGAAAAAAAAAAAAAAAGCCTGGAAGATATGTCATAAGCACATGTTAGAACCACAATTAAAGATGTCATTGAATGAGGCGGCGACTTTGACCAATTTCTTGTCTCACAAACAACAATTCATCGGACTCTTGATCCTCTTGGTAGTAGATAGAATGACCGATACCTTCAATTGACATATCAGCTGTTCTAATGTCGTTTGGAAGTACTTCAAGATAACGGAGATAAGAGAAAATTATGCACTATACAGCAACAATAGTTTGCATATATGAGCCTCTCGTCTTAAAACTGAAATAATCAGCAAGAACTTTGACGTCATAAACAGCTACCACCCATTTAAATGGCTGTGCGAAACACCATAATGATAAGAGATCTCTCCTTCGATGCGCTAGCGTCCAGCTTCCAAAGGGACGGACCTCCTTGCCATTGCAAATATCTACTTTCACTTCATTTCATCTCATGATGAATATTTCCAGCCACAGATTTTGGATAGTTCCATGTTTTCTACAACCTCAGAGTTGCATCCATAGAACATGAAAAACACCAAAGTACCCTGCTTCCGAAGGACCCCTCGGCCAATTTTTCTCAGTTTTCATGACCGAAATCCCCAGCCAAAGATACTTGGTAATAATTACAAATCTCCTTAGAGCCTTTAAGTTCCCAAGTACGGGCACTAAGATAAACATTCGCTAAACATGCTGGTAAAAAGGGGGAAGGTTTGAAGGAGGAATAAGTAGAGACACAGGCATTCATGTCCAATCTATTCTGACAAAGAACACAATTGGCCTAGGAAAAACAATGAAAAGAAAATGCTTACCAAACCTACGACTACTTAATTAAAGAGCACTAAGATGCCACACTACTTGGCTACTCCACAAACCTTTAAGCTTTGTCTTCAAATATAAAGCTTCCATAAATATAATCTGAGAGATTACAATTGCGCATGGAAACCAATGTCACAAAGAGCAAAAATTCATATAACCTCAAAATATCAGATACAAAATCAGCTAAAATGTCATTATCTCGGAGACAAAATCATCTAATCTCATTATCTTTATACCAAGGTGAGAAAATGTTACTCTTTCCAACAACACTATATACAAAGCACAAAGCCATGAAAAATGAACTTCAAAAACCACATCTACCTTAAAATAACCTTCATTGCGCACGACCAGCTCTTTGAACCCTTCTGCGTTCATAATCAAGATCATCAGTGGGCAGCTCATGACGACAAACGGGACAGGTATTCCGAATCCCCAGCCAGGGCACAATGCAATCCCCATGGTATCGGTGGGCACAAGGTAGCTGCTTTGCCTTATCCCCAATATTAAATTCATCCTTACAAACCGCACAAAGTGAATTGTTGCTCTCGACATCTTCTTGAGTCATAACCACTAACTCAAGTTCCTCAACAGCCTTCTTAGAAGCAGGAGGCCTACCCATCAAAGCATTGTCAGCATCCGCAAACTGCCCAAACATCATTTCATACTCGGCGGTGTAGTTGTATTCGTCCTGATCATCCAAATAAGCTTCCCCATCATGACCTAAATCCACGTTCGCGTCCAGATTATGAATATTCAACAAAACCTCCCACTCCACATTCCCCAAAGCGGTCGCCCTCTCCCTACCCGGTTCCTCCCTGGAAGGAGCAACAGCCGTAACCGAAGCGTCGTCATCACCCTCAGCGTCAAAAAACATGCTCCAAACCTCCCTCTCATCCACCCTACCATCCACTTCCTCCCACTCGAAATCAACGTTCACGTCCCTATTATCCTCCTCCTCCTCCTCTTCCAGGTGAAAAGAACCCCAGCGTACCGGGATGCTATTATCATCATTTTCCAGCCCGAAATCGTCCTCCTCCGCATTCAAATCAATCCCCAAGACCCCATTTTCGACTTCATCCGTATCCGACCCAAGTTCAACAACCCTCATACCACCCATGAAATACTCTCCCCCGCTGGCAGACACGCCGAATTCCGATGCGGCGCCGGCGCCGACGACATTCCTCGACACAAAGAACTCGTCGCCGCTGTCGGCAACCACAAACCCAGAATTATCATCGTCATCAATCGAAAACCCTAACCCTAGATCGAGGTCCAAATGGCTGGGACCCATCTCGTAATTATCTTGGACGAGTCCGAAACCGAGATCCGGGCTCCGGTACGAGTTTGGATTCGGATCCGCGGCTGGCGAGGACTGCTCGACGCGCTGGTGAAAGAGGTCCATGACGAAGTTTACCTGGCTCTCACGGTCGAAGAGATCCACCTTGACGGCCTCGTTTTGGGGCTGGGGGTACTGATGAGGGACGGCGGAGATTCGAGGGCAAGAGGACGCCGGGAGATCGAGATCGAAGCCGCGAGACCGAGACCGGTAGGGAGAGGAGTCGAGGGTTACCAGTATGTCGTCGTCATGATCGGCTTCAGGTAGGTGAAGGATCGAAACCTCCGTCATTGAATTATTGGATGGATCTTCGTGTGTGTGTGTGTGTGTTGTAAAAAAGAGGCAATTCTCTTGGGACGGTTGTTCGGCGGGACTTGAGAGTGGAACTGTGGGAAGAAACTTCAGGAAATGAGGTTTCTTCGGAGTCCTTCCATCTGGGGCATGCTGCTGCTTGGATGTGGGCCCCTTGCAATACGACCAGTTAGTGTAACGCGGTGTAACACATAGATGAGGTATTAATATTTAACGGGACGGAGAGATTTTTGGATAGTAAAGGCGTTCATCGCATTCGTCGGTTATAATATGTACTACTAAGTTACGTTAATGTTTTTTGCAGTATCGTAAATGCATTTATGCTTTCGTTTATGTGACAAAAGATTAGCGACAAAAGGAGTGCATGAAACCCTTTGAGCGCCAATACATATCAGGATTGTTGGGAGCGTACTTTGTGTTGGAAAAAAACCTAAGACAGTATGGATAAACTTGATTGAAAATGCCTGAGTCGAATGCGTTGCACTCTTTTCTTAAAACAGTATTTGCTCCCTTATAATCTGCTTAGGGTAGTAGCAAATCTGTCTCCCAAGATAAAACAGGCGAAACGCTGTTGATAACAGCAGATTACAATCAACAGACAAAAAATTGAGAGAGAGAGAGAGAGAGAGAGAGATAGCAAGAGATAATTCGAAGTAAGGAAATGATCTGACCATCAGCCCTATTTATAGACACCAAAAGGTGCTTAGAACATGTACAAACAGTTGTGGCAGTTAAGTGACTCTGCAGATGTCACTTAACAGTCACAATCTGTAGACACAATGAACAACTGTAATATTTGAACTAAAAGGCACCTTAGGCAGGTGCCATTTCGAATTTAAACAGATCTGAAATCTGTTTAATTTTACCAACAGTCACACTGTTTCAGTCCAAAATTGCAACTCTCAGGCTGAATTTGTCGCAAATTGACAGTCACACTATTTCAGTCCAAAATTACAACTCACATGCTGAATTTGTAGCAAAAAGTTAAGCTGGGCTCGGGGTGAGGGCTCCTAGCGACGATGCGCACGTGCGAAGTACGCATTTACCCCGTCGCAGCCGGCGAGGACGCACGCTCGTGCGGTGGTGTGCACCGCACATGTACGAGTGCATGGCCATGCATACCATGTGTTTCTAGAACAATATGGTATGTCCAATGGCCATTTAAATATCCCTAACTTTTCTATTTTTTAAGCCATGTGAGAACTCACTTCATGATTAGTTTCAACCTTATTAAATGTCAATGTTTGAGAGTTAATATCTCTCAAACCAATCAATCAATTTGATTGATTCTTTTTGCAACTTATTCCTTGTAGTACAAACTAAGGTAAGAATCAATATCGGAAAATTCCCAACAATTTTCTCTAATTTGGATTTTATCACATTCTTAATTTAGAAATGTACCTCTCTATCCTTTGATAGGTCCTACTAAGATAAAGGTGTCTTTCGACTTGAACCTTTACCATATAACAATAAAGTCAATCAGAATTCAAAGTAGCCATAGCCTTGTACTAAGAATCATTGGTGATTGATCACTACTATGCTTAGAACTTTCCAACCAAATTTCCAAATACCTGCACATTTATGGCCATGTGCTACATCTTAGGATTTTCATAAGTGCCATAGAGACTAGCTCAAATCTCGTAGAAGCGGCCCCACTTCCCGCACTTATATAGGTAAATCTAATAAGGTGCACTTGTATGACTTGCACCCTCCTTTAAGGACATAGATTTATTAAGGGAATAACTCCCACCCTCCTCTTGTTCTCCATACAAGTATGCACTACCTTGAGATGGCATGAAGATCAAAATATTCATCTTTTAGTACATCTTTGGTTATAAATACAACGTGTTTTTCCATTGAACTAGAAGACTAGAGGTTACTCTAGTATCTAGTTGGTTTCCACGTGTATGTTACCTCTCTAATTTCATGAGCTTCAAACCCATCTCCCTGGAAGTCTGCCATATTATATCCCTGCCTAGGCCTTTCGTAAAGGGATCTGCCAAATTTCCTCTGGACTTCACATAACTAATAATAATAACTCCTTTGCTAAGTTATTCTCTCACATAGCTATGTCTAGACTTTCCATTGTATACCTTACTATATGCCCGCGTTAACGCTGCCTTGTTATTGCAGAATATAGAAATAGCAGGCATTGGCTTAGGTCATAAAGGAATTTCTATCAACAGGTTTCTTAGCCATTCCGCCTCCTTAACCGTCATTGCCAAAGCAATAAACTCGGACTCCATGGTCGAATGTGAAATCAAAGTTTGTTTCTTGGAACCCCAAGAAATAACACTTCCACCTATGGTAAAAATTCAACCACTTGTGGACTTTGTTTCATCTGAGTCCGTGATCCAGTTTGCATCTGTGTACCCTTCCAAAACGGCAAAAAATTCTTTATAAGTTAATGCATAGTCCATTGTGCCCTTAAGATACTTAAGTACTCTAAACACCGCATTTCAATGGACTTGCCCGGGGTTATGAGTAAACCTACTCAAAACACCAACTGCAAAGGCTATATCTAGCTGAGTACATTGCATTATATACATCAAGCTGCCAATAATACTAGAATACTCTAGCTGAGAGACACATTTCCCTTCATTTGCCCTCAACTTGATAGAAGGGTCATATGGGGTAGTAACCGGGGCACGATTCTCGTGATTAAATTTCTTTAAAATTTTCTCAATATAATGAAACTGTGACAAAGAAATAGAATCCGAGGATCTAATTATTTTCATTCCCAATATAACATTGGCTTCCCCCATATCCTTCATATCAAAAGATGAATATAGAAATATTTTAGTTTCCAACACAATATCTAAATCAGTACCAAAGATTAACATATCATCCACATACAAACATAGTATCACACCACGTCCTTTATCAAACTTCGAATAAACGCATTTGTCACGTTCGTTTATTCTAAATCCATGAGAGAGAACGACTTGGTCAAATCGTTCATGCCACTGCTTAGGAGCTTGTTTTAAGCCATACAAAGATTTTATAAGCTTACAAACCTTTGTTTCTTGGCCCTTTAGTACAAAACCTTCTGGTTGTTCCATGTACACCTCCTCATCTAAAATATCATTTAGAAAAAGCAGTCTTGACGTCCATTTGGTGTATAACTAGTTTGTTAATGGATGATAAAGCAAACAATAATCTTATAGTGCTAAGTCTAGCTACCGGAGCATAAGTGTTGTAATAGTCAATTCCTTCCTTTTGTTTAAAACCCTTGGCTACAAGTCTAACTTTATACTTATCTATGGATCCGTCTGGCTTAAGCTTTCGCTTAAAGATCCATTTGCAGCCTATTGGTTTAAACCCTGGTGGTAAATCAGTCAATACCCAAGTTTGGTTTGGCATTATCGACTCCATTTCATCATTTATAGCTTCTTGCCACAAGTCAGAATCTCGAGAAGTTATGGCTTCTCGATATGTAAGAGGGTCATGTTCTACGTTATACATATGAGAGTAATCACCTTCATTTTTACTTCCCTCAACTAAGAATTGGTAGAAATCTGGACCATAGATTTTTTTTCAATCCTTGCTCTCTTACTTCTCCTTAGTTCACCTCCTTCCCCCATTTCCGGAGTAGAGTGAACTTGATCCTCATCGACTGTGTCTTCACTTTTTCGATTTCTAGAGAAAGAATTTTCAAAAAATTCTGCATCTTTAGATTCCAAAATAATATTTTGGCTAACGGATTCCGTTGATTCAATGGTTAAGAATCTATACGCTTTGCTATGTTGAGCATAGCCTATGAAGACACATTCGATTGCCTTTTTTCCCCAATTTGGGTATTTTAGGATCGGTTAGCCTTACTAATGCCCTACACCCCCATACTTTAAAGTGTCCAAAAGAAGGATTTCTCTTCTTCCATAACTCGTAGGGTGTGACATTAGATACCTTGTGGGGTATACGATTAAGTATATATGTAGAAGTCATGAGTGCGTCCCCCCACAAATTCTTAGGCAAATCAGAAGTGAGTAATAAGGTATTAACCATTTCTTGCAAGGTCCTATTTTTCCTCTCAGCTACACCATTTTGTTGTGGACTATAAGGAGCTGTATGATACCCCAAGTTTCAAATAGATCATCAAAGGAAAGATATTTACCTCCCCTATCCGACCGTAAAATTTTAATCTTACGATCTAATTGATTCTCTACTTCTGCTTTATAAATTTTAAATTTATCCAAAGCTTCATCTTTAGTCCTTAGCAGGTACGTGTAAGTATAACATGAACAATCATATATAAATGTAATAAAATATCTTTTACCACCCCTTGTTAGGTGACCTTCCATTTCACACAAATCCGAATGTACTAATTCTAATAATTGTGTTTTCCTCTAGCCCCTTTAAAGGGTTTTCTGGCAATTTTAGACTTTATACAAACTGAACGTTTCTCTAAACTAGGTGAAGTATTTTGAGGTATTAAACTCAATTTTATCATATTTCTCATGCGTTTATAATTAACATGACCTAGTCTAGAATGTCATAAATTAAATGAAACAGCAATATAAGCAAAATTATTATCTATATTAGCAAGAGTAAGCTTGTACAATCTATTGGTTACATATCCCTTACCTACATAGTTTCCACCTTTGGTCAGAATAACACTATCTGACTCAAACAGAATCTTAAACCCAAACTGATTAAGCATACTAACAGATGTAAGATTCTTCCTAACATCGAGAACAAAAAGCACATCCTTTAGGGTAAGCTTCTTTCCGGAGGAGAGATAGAGCACCACAGTTCCTTTGCCCATGACCTTGGCCGTAGATGAATTTCCCATGTAGAGATGATGCCCCTCCGTAACTGGCTCGAGGTCCTTGAAAAATTTCTATTTTTAGCAATGTGCTTGGTTGCACCGGAGTCCACCCACCATTCATCATCTTCTCCCATCATGTTGGCTTCGAAAACCACTACAACGAAGTCCTCGTTGTCAACCACATTGGCATGGTCCTTTTTCTGCCTCTTAGCCACTCGGCAATTCTTCTTAAAGTGGCCAATTTTCCCACACTTCCAACAATCCTTTTTAGGCTTGTCTTGCCGGTGGTAGAAGCAGAAGCTTGACCATCAAGCTTACGCTTAGAGCCACTTAAGGAGCCATGATCTACCACAAGAGCCTTGGAAAACTTGTTGTCTTCCAACTCAAGCCTATCCAAGTTTCGAGAATTCTCTTCAACTTGGATATACTTGACCAACTCTTGCATGGTCATGGCATCCTTCTTTTGTTTCAACTCCTTTCGACATTCTTTCCAAGCGAAAGGCAATTTAGAAATTATAGTAGACACTTGGAAAGACTCGTCAAGAGAATGGCCCTCCAAAATAATTAAATTCATAATCATTTGCAGTTCATGAATCTAAGTAATAACAGACTTTCTATCTACCATGCGAAAGTCAAACAACTTACTGATTAGGAATTTTTTATTCTCGGCGTCCTCCGTCTTGTACTTGCTGTCGAGATCATCCCATAGTTCCTTTGCGGTGATGTTTGCGTACTTGATCTCGTACACGTCTTATAAAGTGTCCGACAGCCCTCCCAAAATGTAGCCCTTACAGTAGGTGTCATCCTCCTCCCACCTTTGCTTTTGCTTCATGGCAGTCTGCTTTATTGCTTCGTCTGCAGCTTCATCCACGATAGGCTTTAGAATAGTGAGCACATAGGCAATCTTCAATGTAGCAAGAAAAAGTACATCTTGCTCTTCCATCGCCTAAAGAAAGAGCCATTGAACTTAGCCAGCTTTGAGATGTCGTTGATCACAGGCATCCTTGAAGTATTCTCCATCGTAGCCAAAATACTGTCTTAAGTTGTTGGAAAAAAAAAACTAAGACAGTATATAGAAACTTGACTGAAAATGCCTGAGTCGAATACGTTGCAATCTTTTCTTAAGATGGTATTTGCTCCCTTATAATTTGCTTAGGGTAGTAGCAAATCTGCCTCCCAAGATAAAACAGGCGAAACTCTGTTGATGATAGCAGATTGCAATCTTAAGACAGAAATTTGACAGAGAGAGCAAGAGAGAATTCGAAGTGAGGAAATGATCTGATCATCAGCCCTATTTATAGACACCAAAGGGTGCCTAGAACAGGTGCAAACAGTTGTGGCAATTAAGTGACTCTGCAGATGTCACTTAACAGTCATAATCTGTAGACACAATGAACAGCTGCAATATTTGAACTAAAAGGCACCTTAAACAGGTGCCATTTCGAATTTAAATAGATCTGAAATCTGTTTAATTTCAGCAAAAGTCACACCGTTTCAGTCCAAAATTGTAACTCCCAGGCTAAATGATCTGATCATCAGCCCTATTTATAGACACCAAAGGGTGCCTAGAACAGGTGCAAACAGTTGTGGCAATTAAGTGACTCTGCAGATGTCACTTAACAGTCATAATCTGTAGACACAATGAACAGCTGCAATATTTGAACTAAAAGGCACCTTAAACAGGTGCCATTTCGAATTTAAATAGATCTGAAATCTGTTTAATTTCAGCAACAGTCACACCGTTTCAGTCCAAAATTGTAACTCCCAGGCTAAATTTACGTGCGAAGTGCCAAGTGCGCCTAAAAGCGTCAATAGCGCCTTTACGCCACCGCCGCCCCCGCCCTCGCCGACGGGGGCGGTGCGATGCACCGCACATGTGCGAATGCATGGCCATGCATACCATGTGTTTCTAGAACAATATGGTATGTCACATGGCCATTTAAATACCCAGAACTTTTTCATTTCCCAAATCATGTGGGAACCCACTTCATGATTAGTTTCAACCTTCTTAAATGCCAATATTTGAGAGTTAATATATCTCAAACCAATCAATCAATTTGATTGATTCTTTTTACAACTTATTCCTTGTAGTACTAACTTTAATAAGGTAAGAATCAATATTGGAAAATTCCCAACACATTGTCGTCGCAGATGATTTTTAGTGCATAAAGTTGACTGAATATAGATCCAACAGAATATAAATTATAGGCAAGGGCAGGCAAGACAAATTGATGAGGTTAACAAATTGCAATGACTAAACCAACAGGAAAAAAAAGAGTAATATTGTTCAGAAATTGAGCTAAACTTTTGACCGACAAAGTTGTGCCTTGAAGAAGTATGTATCATAGAATCTTTGGCTTAGCTGGAACATGTTGTTCATTCTAAACAACCAAATGCATTCTACCAAGTTTTATTACAGGTTCAAAACGTAGTGTGTTATCAATCCTGAATAAGTAAGAATGTTTCTTGGAATTATCTAGTATGTTATATTGCATTGGGCACCAAGTTATTTTTTACTTTTTTTATTTTTTATTTTAGACAAAAGTTCTAACAATCACAACATTAATAAGCATGTAGTATACGATAGAGTACTTGTAAAACAAAAACTATGACAAGATACCGCACTTGGCACGGAGTTTCTTCAGACAAGGAGCAGCACAAAGGCAAGCTTCCTCTTAAAAGCGAGATTGGAAAAAGAACAATCAATTTCAAGGCCAGATATCTCTTACCAAAAGCTACCTACATAAAAGATTAATGCACCTTTATCAAGACCAAGACACTAACCGTAAATAAGGATAAGAACCCTGTCCCGAAGGCATCTCACACTACTGAAAAATTACTAAAGCAATCCATACACCAAGCCAAAAGAAAAAAGAATAAGGAAAACGCAAGTTAAAAAAAGGAATAAAGCCAAACAAAATAGCACCGTCAGACAAAGCCTAACCTTGGAAACTCCAAGACTACATGCCTCGATAAGATCAAAGAAAGCGCCCCATAGACAAGGCAAACCGGGGCGCGTCACCACCCCATCGCTCGAAGGACACCAACAAGAGACAACCTCCAACGCGTGAGAAAATCTAGACAACCACAGAGTTGCTTCATCCTCACTGTCGAGGACCACCATGCAAACCTTAACTCTCATCAACACCATCTCCAATTAAACCACAACGCCAAAACAACGCACCACAATGCAACCTATACACGAGACTCGAATCACAACAATCATAGTGTAGACACTCTATTTTTATGGGTTTATAAAGTTATTATTTTAGTTAGTGGGCTTTGTTTTTAGTTAGACTTTGAGTTGTCAAAAGCAGTCGGCTCGGCCCAGCCCTAAAGATGAATAGTGCTGGCCCTAACCCGTAGGGCCTTAGGCCAGGGCTAGGACAAGGGCCAGGTTTAATATTTTTTAAATTTGGCCTGGCCCCGCCCTAAAAAGGCGCGGGTCAAGCCCGGCTCTAGGCCCCGGTTCTTGCCCTCTTTTCGGCCCTATTCTGGCCGAGCCCTTTGACCCTAAATCTGGCTCTAAACTATTTTGAGTTATTTTTTTCTGCTTCTTTCTCGCACCCCATTCTCTCTCTATCTCATATTTTTCTCTTTTTATTTAGCTTTTTAGACATGCAAATTTCTTTTCAGCTCATGACGATAGTTCCTACTTCTTTATCTGTTTTTACTTGCAAGGCTCCTCTGTATTAATTTCATGAAATTATGAAAGAGCAAATATATGTTTGTTTGTCTAGGAACTAGAAACAACACAATTTAGGCTATGAAAATGGCATAACTCTAGAAAGCATGGGAAAGTGCATGGTAAAAGTGGTCTAATGATGCATGCTCGTAATGAGATACCAAATACTACGTAAAATGCAAAGTTAGAGGTATGTTTGAGTGAAAAAGTTTAGAGATATCATTGGAAAAAGTTTTATAGGTATCTATTGTTGAGTTTGAATACATAAAATTCCATGACTAAAAGTTATTTTCTCCTGTGAAAAAATTTGTCTTTTTGCAAACAAAATTACTCTTTGTTGCTAATCAATATTCTCAAATAGAGTAAAGTAAAGCTCCAAGGCACTTCATTAGCCACGAGAGATCGAGAGATATTGAATGGTTTAGGGCCTATCAATTGTATTTATTTCGTGAATTATTTTTTCTGAAACACAAAAAAAGAAATTAAAAAAAGGGCCCAGGCCCGACCCTAAAGTTAGGGCCTAGGGCTTGGGCCTAGACATGGCCTCCATTTCTTAGATTTGGGCCTGGCATGGGCCTGACATGATTTTCAAGGCCCGAAACCCTAAATGGCCCTGCCCATTTTTTGGCCGTCTGGGCCTTGGCTGGGCTACCCAAGCCTGGCCCTTTGACACCTCCAGTTAGACTTCTATTATTATTGGTTTGGACTTGGTAATAATAATGGGCTTATTTTAATTAACAAAGTGTAGTTCACCAGTAAGAAGTTCAGTCCACTTTAGTCAAATTAGCGTGCAGTTTGTCCAGTTTAAGTGATCCAGTCAGTTAGTTGGTCCAGTTTAAGATTTGATTTGGATGAGGTATGTTGGTCAAATTCCGAAGTGTGTTAATCGCATGTAATTTATATCTGGTTTATCCGGAAATCATATCAGTTAAGGGAGGAGAACTGACCTCTAAGTTCTAATGAATCGGCCAGTAAACTCAGTAAATTAGTCGATGAATCAACTGAACTGACCAATAAGGATAACTTGGATCTTCTCTTATAAATGATATGCACGACCAAATAGTCTCCTTGATAAGAGTCTTAACCCTGAAAAATTAGGTGAAAGAAGTTAGTGACCTTTAAGGTATGACAGGGTGCCTAGCACTTTATCGTTATATAATTTAATCGTGCACCCGAATTTTGGATTTCATATGACTAAAAACTTAAAGTGAAAAGTTTATAGTCAAAATAATTTTTATTGTTTTTCCGCGTTAATAATCAACTAACCCTAAGAAGAGATGGCTAATCCAGTTTTATACCTTGTCGGGTGTAGAATTCTTGAAAGCCGGTCACTTCACACAGCAACAATGAAATTATATAATACTATGAAAGAGGGGGAATGGGGGACCTAGCAGGCGTGGAGAAGGGAGAGGGAACCTAGCTAGACCTGGCAAACGGGTATCCCCGTCGAGTACAGGTAAAAACCCTTCGGGTCCGGGTAAAAACGGATCAAATAAATTTTACCCGACTTTTTTCGGGTAGGTTTTTTGTGGATCTGTACCCTACCCTTGTGGGCAGGATATTACCCGCGGGTAAAAATTAATTAATTATTATTTTTTGAATAAACATTCACTAGACTATTTTTTTAAGTCTATTTTCTAATTACATTAATCATCATTAATCTCAGATTCAATTCTCAAATAAATCCATCATCTCGACAATTACTTTCTGATTACATTAATCATCTCAGATTCAATTCTCAAATAACTCTATCATCTCAACTCCAAGCTCCAAACACAGATATACAATAGGCACAATAACTTTAACACAAATGCCCAAAAATCATTTAGAGAAATAAATCAAGCAGATCTGGGGGGAGGGGGAAATAATAACCCCTATCATCTCAAATTCTCAACTCCAATTCTCCAAACACAAACATACAATAATAACTGAACACAAATGCCCAAAAATCACCAACAAAATAAAAGCAGATCTGGAAAAAAAAAAAACTTATCTCGCAAATCAAAATAAAACACAGGCAGATCTGAGAAAAACACCACCTACAAAATACTTAAATACACACAAAAGACTTAAGCAAATAATACAAGCAGCGGCTGTGACGGAGATGGTGGCCACGGAGCGGTGGCGGATCTGATCGAAGGAGCTGTGGCGGCAGAGCGTGAGAAGGACGTAGAGTAGCTGGCCGTCGAGTTGCTGTGGAGTAGCTGCCGTCGATGGATTTGATAGGCGCGGGAGAGCGGAGTCGCGAGGTAGAGTGATGTCGAGAGAGAGAGAGAAGGACGTCGAGTAGCTGGTCGTCGAGTTGCTGTGGAGTAGCTGTCGTCGATGGATCTGGCAGGCACGAGAGAGCGGCATCGCGAGGTAGAGTATGTTGATCGAGAGAGAGAGAGAGAGAGAGAGAGAGGGAGCGGCGCAGATCGGTTGGAAAGAATAAGAGAAAAGAATGACCAAGTGAAGAATCAGAAAACCCTAACATTTATATAGTAAAATTTCAGGTAGCCCTGGTAACCGATATCCGAACCGAATTTACCCGAAAAATACAGATCGGTTCAGGTACGGGTCTATTTTTTACGGGTCTTCAAAATACCTACCCGTACCTGGGTTTTTTGGGCGGGTACAGATCGACCCGCAGGTCCGTTTCTTGTTTTGCCAGGTCTAAACCTAGCAGGATAAGACCTCAAATTAGAGCATACTATTACTACCACCACCACCACTGCAGAGCTCCTTGTGCCCCCAACCACCGCTATCCAACAAACCACAGACCATGAGTCGGAAGAGGGGGCGATGATGACAACCAAACCCGAACACAAACCCCATATAGGAGACCAGCACCAAAGAGAGGTCGATTCATCACCAACACCATCGAACTTCCAACCCTTGAGCCTGCTCAAATCCAGCAAGTGGGAGGACGAAACGCAAACCCTAACCCGAGACACTTCCCAACCTCAGCCAACCACGATCTCCGTGAGAACCAACAAGCCCCCAAATAAAACCCTGGATCTAAAACACCGTGCGAATCACACACGAGCACAAAGCCATGCATACACCTTGCGGAAATTAAAACTTTGCCAAAGGGAAAAGAAGATTGAGATTCAAAAATGTATGCCGCAAGAAGCATAAGTAACACAAAAACGTCACAAAAATGTGGGGAATGAGAATGCTGAGAAACAAGCAAGAGTTTGTGGATTTTACATAAAAGGAGTAAATTTGTAAGGCCAATTGTGGCAATTGAGAAAATCAGAGAGGATGCAAAGTTTTCACGTCCAGATCTGAGAATGGAGCCTGAAAATGGTTCCACCATTAAGAATTGGTACAGGCAGTAGATGTGCACAAACTGATTCTATCAGACGCTTCACTGAAGGTCCATAACCATCAACATAAGTTGAACCAACTTTCTTAACCTAAGTCTATTGGTTCCGTGATATACAACACTAATTCTCAAACTTGTATGATATAACTAACAAAGAAAGGACCTTCTATGGGATTTCTTTAGGCTGTTCATGCCAGATGATACAATCTCCACTTCACCTTTCTCCTGTGCCATACCTCTATCTTTCACCGGTGTTATCATTCTTCTTCCTCTTGAAGGATTCCAAGAAAGAGGATTTGTCTTTGTTGGTTGAAGCCTTTGCAAATGGATTAGATGGCCGCTGAGTTTGTACCGAGCTTAACCCCCCTGCTTTAACATCTACAGTCTTCAACTCCCCATCATTCTTCACCTTCAGAGCACTCTTCAGCTCTGATTTATTCTTTACTGCCAATGTATTTTCCAGTTTTAAAGTGGGCTTTTGTAGTGCCGTCACCTTTCCAGTGTTGGCTAGCTCTTTTGAAAATAATTCCTTGGATATGGAAGGGGGCAACAAGCATCCCGATGGTAACTTATTGGCAAGTTCTGATACTTTTTCATTTTTGGGTGAAGCAAACGTCTTGCTGATGACAACATCAGCTTTCGTTGAAGCATCACCATCTACGATTGGAAGGGGAAGGACTGTAGCTTCTATGGTTTCTTTGAGCATTCTTTCCTGTAAGAACACAAATGAATCAAGGTTCCACAAATAAACTGTGTTGTAGAATGAGGGCCCTTGACAGGAGACTTAGGTCTTTACCTCCAATATGGTACTGAACCGTTCTGCCAAATTTGGTAGCTTCAGGGCAGTAACAAGCTTGACTGCACCTCTCACTGATTTTTCCATTGAAAGAAGTTTCACAAGTTCGGTAGCCCTCATAAGTTTATCCCCTGATTTAACGATCATGGCCAGCCATGGCAAATAGTATTTCAAATTCCATATATATATAAGAAGAGAAAAAGATACGCCAGGGAGGAAGGGAAAGGATGTGAAGCAGAAACAAGATTAAATTTCTCATGCTGCTACAAACATGACAGATAGTATAACTCACCATTGCAACAGGATCCAATGAGCCTCAAGATGCATTTGTCAAGATCTGCTTCTGTGTTGAAAGCTTCGTCATCAAGTGAAATGAAATCCTGATCCGCAGCAGCCATTTCTTCAATTTTTCTGCGTATCTGTAAAAGGTTTCATATGGTAATGCATCTTGGAAACAGCTCCACTGGAACGTTCCTTGGAACAGCCAAGTAAAAAGTTGAAAGCAAGATCAACTCATTCCTACATATCAGAAAATTGCAGACTGCTACATGCAATATACAGCTCTTGGACACATAATAACGGAAATCATCATTTTGCAACCCTGACGGCTTCCAAGATTTTCAAGCTATAAGCCCAAAAGGCAAAGAGAAATAATGTACCTCAAAGAGCTGCATATTTTTAAGGATAAACTCATTCTCAAGGGTTTCTGCTCCAAGATCAGAGGATGCAAGAGGAAATGAAAGATCTAACAGAGTGAGAATGGGTTTTGGAACGGCCTGAAAAGCACAAGGAGTTGAAAGTTAGTTTTTAACAACAAAGCAGTTAAACAAGTTAAAAAGTTACACTTCACCTGTGGGAATGAATCAGGAGATTTGCACACAATGCAAATTACGCTGCTTGTATTTAAACCTACAACCCAGTAGTTTTCCTCCGATTTCTTCAGTTTACTAGCACTGCATATTGATTTTGTTGAACAAGTTTGACAACATTAGTTCAGCACAAAAAGCATCCTCCATACTTAAATGAGAGATGAAATACCTAAAGATTGGGAGCCAACTTCCACCATATTGAGTTGTAAACAATCTTAAAACACCCTGCAAATTGGATCAATTTTGAGTTGTAAACACTAAAAATTTGATCAAGCCCTGCAGACGCAATACTAAGGAGTATTTAGTAATACCAATGTTGGCATACCTTAGAATCAAAAGAACTCAACTGGCCTTCCTCACTGAAACCAAACCACTTTAAACATGAACCAGGAGATAAAGGAAGTCGTCCTTTGATGGGCTGGGTCCCATTACGTATGTTGAACACTCTAAACTTTAGCATCTGCATCTCAAGGAAAATGCATCTGTAAGAGAGAGGATATGCCTAGGAACTGAACGAGTCTGCTGACTACTAAGTGCCTTCCTATGTAAGTAATAGCAACAGTAAGGAGGACTTGCAGTCAAGAAAACACCCTATTGGCATCTAGATATATCTAGGCCCTCGTTTGAAGTAAAAGGTGTAGACCAGGGTTTAATCCTGGAGCTGACATATACTTGCAAACAACCGCTAAGCCTTCTGATCTAGGTTGATAGCCATGTGAGTTGGGCTAAACAGAGGCTGAAAAAGACATCAATGAGATTTAGACAAAAAAAAGTTGAAACAATACCTGGTCATTTGGGGGAAGAGAAGAAGAAGCATGTGTAACCACCGCAAGTTCGTCCCCAAAGCCTGATGCGGTCACCACTGGCCCATCAAGAGAGAGAATGTGTCTCTGCAATGTAATAAAATCCAGAACCGTGGATTTGTTGGCACATGTACACATCTTACTATAAGCTAGATAGAAAATTATTAGAAAAGATTATTGGTTTTGTTATGTGGTTCTTAGGGTGCTGCTTGGGGATTAATAAATGTGTGGCCTGTTTACGAGGCTCCTGCCATTACAAAAAAAAAAAAAAAGGTTTGATAACGGAACTTTCAACATCGGTGTTGGATGCAGATAAGCTTACCACTTTTGGTTCAACCACGTCACAGAAAAGAAAGACCAGTTTTGCAACAAGCAGATTTTGCAAAGGTGGTACTGCGGGTAGCAAGTACTTCATAGTTGCATAAACCAAAATATGTTTCCAATGAAGCAAGTATGTCAGAACTGCTTTGCGTATCCTTTAACTAGTAATTTGGTCTATATGACAAGATAAATGTATGTTATCGTATTTCCCATGTCCCAGTATGTTAGATCTTTTATTCTCTTGAGTAATGTGTCAAGTGTTGCGAGATGGTAATGTGCCGAATCATGCTGAGTGTTGGGGTCTGTGTCACACTGTCACATAGGTCATTCCTACCAAGTATTTTCCTTTGGAACCAACATAACACGGGCAATTACAAGACTTGCTGTTTAACATAGTTCTCACCAAATATTAACAAATGAAAGAAATTGGTTCCATAAATCTATCCAATTTTCTAGAAAAAATCATGATGCAAGCTCATCTGCAAGCTAGGGAATTTACAGAAACTGATGTTTTATGTGACAAACCTGCAAACCACCCTCAGTGAAGATACGAAGAAACTTAAGGCTAGTAACAGCAGCAACCCAAGCAGTACCCAGTGCTACAGCCCTCACTTCTTCTTCTTCAAGTCGCATAGACCACTAAATCGCACAATGTAACTAAAGTCAGCTACAGAGAACTTCAAATAGGACAAACAATAAAATCAATAGGCGCAACCAATTGTGAAATGATTTCACCTCGCTGTTATTCGCCCAGCTACTGAATGGTCGATACATGATAGTACTCATGTTCTTCTCCCCCTTGCACGTATTGGCAAAGACACTTCCATTCTCATTTAATGCAGCCAATGTGAAACCAAAATAATCGGTCATTGCTGGAACTCTTGGTTGTCTACCAGTGTCATGAAAATCTATCTGTATTAAGTTGTAACAATCTACTAGTTAAGTATGTAAACTTTTGATTTGACGCAACAGGGTCTTATAAACAGTACCCCAATTCATACCAGTGACCTCTTCACTTGATCTTTTACATGGGAGCAAAATGGCAGGCTAATTCCAACTGGAGGGATTGAAGGGGGGATAGCATTGGACCGGATCTTCACGATATAGATATGGGAATCCTTGTGCTTAACTTTAGCATATGTACAATTGGTTTAATCTTATCATGTTGGATCCAGGCTGATCGAATACAAAAACTAACAAACTTTAATTCACTTATTTTACCACAACATTTTCTTTATGCATTCTTCAGGGTCGATGTAATATCCATGACATATTCGATAAAAGCTTCTTGGGATTCTTGGGTGGTCTATTCATGATTTAACTTTGGTCACACGGGACTTTTTTTCATTGAGTTGGTGGCCCATTTGGAACGTTATTAGCATTTGTTGACAGTACTTTGGAAACAAAGGATCATTACGACAAATGAGAGATACCTCGATATGGGAGTATCCATCATGCTCCATTGTCGTTATGCTTCCCAGAAGGTTGTAGCACAGAAAGCGCCGTTTTCCAGGCTGCACAGGAGTAGCGCCTGGCTGAAAGGCTTCCTGCAATTTTGGCGCAGCAGATATCAATCCCTTCTGGATATCCAGACTTTCCTTGTTACCATGAGAAGTCGTTTTCCGGGATTCAACCTTTGGAAGTAAATTCCATTTGTCCTTCATGTCTTCATCCAAATCATCATCGTATTTAGACGGCTTACGTAATCTTTTTCTGCTTCGTGGTTCAGAGTCACCAAGGCAATCGTCACTAAGATCACTTAGACTACCGCTTGTACTGGGCTCTTGCTCCTCTTCATCTAATAAAAGGAGACCGTTACCATTCTTTAACTGTAAACTAGAAGTACCTTCAGTTGGAGATTTCATTGATGATGGAACAGCAGTGTCCCACACACCAAACTTCCCCAAAACATCAATCACAGCCAGTGCATTCCCTTGTGGCTTCCATGCCAAACAACATATTCTCTCATCAAATTTTTGTCTATCAATATCCTGTCTCCGATCAACATCCCAGATCAGAATCTGCCTGTCTAAACTCGAAGTGGCCATATATTTCCCATTCGGCGACCAAGATAAGAAACAAACTGGTTGCGCGTGATCACCTCTGAGTGCAAACAGCTTTTCAGCTGTGTCTCTATCATACATCACGACATCATTTTTCAGACCTGGGACGGCTAAGGTTTCCCCATCTGGACTCCAGTTAAGTGAATTCAGAATGGAAAGGTCAGAATTAGTGTCAGGAGCTACGCCTTTAAGGGTATGAACTGTTCTTCCAGATTGTAGTTCCCAATATATGACAGTTCCAATAGAATCGATAGAAGCCAAGTATTCACTGTTAGGATCAAAAGCTAATCCTGTCACTGACCCTCTATGACCTTTCAAAACTCTCGCTATTGTACCATCAATTGTATTGATAAGTTTAATACCCTCGTCATCACCAGCAGCTGCCAGCATGGTACCAGATTTGTTAAAAGCCAAGGTGCGAATTGGCAATGTAAATCTGGTGATATTTGTCTGGAATTCTCCACCTGATTGTAGATTTCAAAGTAAAACAAAATCAAACAACTGATACATACCTGCAATTCAAGTTATATTTGCAGAAGCATCCAGAAAAGGAAATGGAGATTCCACAGAAACTCTCCAATATACCATAGGCTTTTATAAACCAAACTGTGATCTCAAAAGATTAAAGGCCAATTAGCATTGGAAGTTTTGTTGTTAAGTCAGTAAGGAAAGATAAAAAATGGATGCAGGGGATAAAGGAGGGAAGTGCTGCCGTTGCATTGCTTCCCAACATCCCACCCCCTTAAGAAAAAGAAAAAGAGCATCCCTGAAGTAGGGAGATATGATCCATGTCTTCGTTACAAACGCTGAAAACATACTGCTACTTGGCACCAAATGAAAAGGGTGAATCTGGTTACAATTATTAAGACAGAACCCAAGCTCAACCAACAAGTAAATACACAGCGTCCTAGATGGAGTTGGTCACAAGTGTCAAATGCAGAAAAGACAGTGCTTTTATAGTATTATCTTTCACAAATTTTTGTGCTTCAAGCTTAAAACCAGAAACCTAATCTAATCCTATGGTAGGAAGCTACAACATTGCTATCAGATGATAATATTAAGTAAAGGAACATAAACATGGTCTGTCTCTTGTTGAAGATAGTGCACATAAGCATGCAAAGGCTTTCCAGCATTTACAATTTATGGTGATGCATGCAGCCTGATGTCCAGCACCAACCTATAGATTCAACTTCCTAACATTGTACCCTCAATACCTCTGAAACATTTTACAGTACACTACCTATCTAAAGCCCACTCGAAGCATGAGTACATACAATATCTTCCAAAAGGAAAATCCAAATTTCATCTAACTAAAAATTCCATCCCACAAATATTGCCAGTCACAATGCTGGAAGACGATACAAGCCTCTTAAATAATGCTGCCCAGCATATTCTAGAGGTCAATACTTGATGAATGGGAACATCACCTAGATCAGAAGTTTTGGATACCAGTAGATTACCAGAAAGAACAACTTGTTCGATACAGCAAACGTGCACATACTGCATCATCCTAGTATGTGCGTGGCTGCATGTGCTTTCAAACTTACACTGTTGATACCATCAACACTGGACTACCAAGGTGACGTCCTAACCACTTGGGAAACTACTAGCATCCCAAGTATATTTTTCTATAGCCCTCTTGATGATAGTCACAAGAGCATGATAAGTATAATGTATTCAATAGTACAGTATAAGACAGACCGAACGTGCAATGTGTATCAAAATGACATTGTCTTGTTGGTATCTAGTACTGAATATCAAACCACGGAATATGACGTAGCAGAGTCGCTGCCATTTAATATATGCTAGATTTTTTCCTTCTGCCTTAAAATTATGTTTGGAAAAGTTTTTTTAGTAGAGTGCCAACCTTCCTACTTACTGAACAGTTATGTCATATGTTAGTAATACAAGCTTACAGCTTGGAGCAAGAGACTAGTAATGTTGCGTAAACAGATGATGGAGACAAATGCCCCTTTAAGATATTAAAAGAAAGTATGATCCCGTCACTAAAGTGAATTTGTTGCTGTAATATTTGGTTTAATACATTATACAATACTCGTTAGAAGTACTGGGATTGAAGTACATGGCAATAGCGAGCGTTTTTAGTTCGAAGAAAACCACGTAAGGAGGCTTGCACGGCTCAGCTTGCACCTATCATCCTCTAGACTTTTCACTACTAGGCAACTGAAGCCACCTGCCAACAGCTAATGGATCCCACAGCCCATGTGTAGTTTGATAAAAAATTTCCAGTATGACATTCATTAGACTTCTCCTTATATTCGTCACCTAAGAAAGAATGAGAATGTACAAGCACATCAACCATGCTAGTCACACCTTAGTAGTCAATTCGATGTTTACTTCATGATTAGAACCAAATGCCCAAACAAATTACTACCTCCGGTCCATTGGATTTTCCTATTTGACTTTGAGCGAATCAGGCTAAAAGAAGTAATGAGCAGAGTCAATGTTAACATATACTAAGCTATCCTGGGCATTCGCACGAAATTAAAATAATGAGAATGGAATGGAATGGAGGCAGTATGGTATTTCACACCTCAAAAGTTAATTTCTTACTGAGACACATTTTGGCGGCAAATGGAGGTGTGGACAAGTGATAAGAGGCAATCAACACAAGGGAAAGAAAAGGTGGAAATGAAACCTTAACATGTGCAATAACAGCAATATAACAAAATACCGGGGAATTTGTAGAGCTTGACCGACCGATCGATGGATCCGGAGGCGAGGCAGGTGGAATTAGGGCTGAGAGCGAGGGCGGTGACGCCATCCCTGTGGTTTCTAAGGATTTGGGGGGAATTGGAAGGAGCGAGGGCTTCGTGGACCGCGATCGTGGCATCAGACGAGGAGGAGGTGACGATGTGGTGGGCCTGGAAGTCCCACAGGATGGAGCACAAGGAGGCGGCGCCGTCGCTCCTGTGGGCTTCGCGGAGCTTCATTGAACGGATCTTCATAGTGGCTTTTCCCCCCTTTTTCTTCTTCGTTGGCTGCCTCTGTGTCGGAAATTGCTATTAGATTGGTTTCAGTGAAATTTACACTAGGAGAAATTTTGGGGTTTTAGCGGGAATTCGAAGGTCTTTTTTGGTTTTGGCGGGAAGGGGTTGCCATTTGCCTTCGGTCTGTTTTTGGCTCGCACGCTCTTACCAGAAATTAGGCTGCAGGAATATTCGATTAATAGCTATTAAATATTTTTAGTGTCTTTTTTTCTAACACTTTTAGCAATAATTATTAACAATTTTTTTTAACATTATTAAATAAAAATCACTAAAAATATTTAGAAACGATTGATTATCGCTATATAAGGGGTAGGAGAAAGATTTTTCCAATCAAAATAGCAGCCAAAACTTTTTCATGTCTAAGCAAATCTTTAGTGACAATGAACAGGAACAAACACAACGTGATATAATGAACGTGTGGGATCTAATAAGATGAAAAAATAATTATAAAAAATTAAAATTTTATTATTCTTACTTCTTACTCACTTGTTATATTACGTTAACAATATCACAGTAATATTTGAAGTTTGAATCATGTTTCCAAAAAGGTTGTTAATTTACGTACCGAAAACTAAGCTCTATTTGAACACGTTTTCGTTTTCAGTTTTTTTCTCAAGTTTTGTAAACTGAAGAAAAAAAACGTATTTACTACACAGTTGTTGTTTTTTTTTCCTACAAAATTTTGAAAACCAGTTTATAAGACAGAGCTATTTTGAAAACTCTCATTTTGGAGTTTTAGATTTTCAGTTTTGATTTTTATTTTGAGACCACTCCCACCACCCCTCCCCCTACCACCACAGCCACTGCCCGCCACCAGCAACCCCCATCGGCACTGCCGCCGACCGGCCACCGCCACGCCCCACTACCGCTACCGCAATCACCACCAAAGAAAAAATTAGATAATCAAACACCCAAAAGAAAAAAAAAACTAGGTAATCAAACATCCATTTATTTTTGTAAGAAATAAAAACTAAACTAAATTGGTTTTTATTTTTATTTTTTTTAAAACAGAAAACCAAAACTAGATTTCAAACGCTACCTAAATGCATCTCCAACCTTTTTCTAAACAAAATCCTTTACGCCAGTTTTATTATCATTTTTTATATTTTAAGTTATGTCTTTGCAAATTTAATATATATATATATATATATATATATATATATATATATATATATATATATATATATATATATATATATGGGAGCTGATCCATTGATAGCGCTAGCAAAATAGGACATCTTGCTAGCGCGATCTGGCCGTCCATCCCGAAAGATGGACGGCCCAGATCTTTTTTTTGCGTTTTTTTTAAGTCCGTCCGCTACATTATGTAGCGGACAATTTTTTGCATTTTTTTCACAATAATACCCTCCGGGTCCGTCCGCTACATAATGTAGCGGACAAGTTTTCAGACTTTTCTTCTCTTTCTTTCATTAATATTTCTATCATTAATGTTCTGAGAATGACAGAGTCCGTTACGTCCGCTACATAATGTAGCGGACAAGTAGACAGTACATTTTTTTCTATGTGCCCATCCGCGAAATAATGCAGCGGACTTGCAAGACAAGACATTTTTTCTGACTTTTTCTGTTCTGACACACTCTCTCCCTCTCCCATCAATTTTCAGACTATCTCTCTTTCTCTCTCTCTTGCTGTCCCCACTCCACTCCCTCATTCCTCCTTTGCTTCTTCTTCAATCGAATAAATTCACCTGCTTCTTCAAGCGAATAAATTCACCTGCTCCCTTTCTCTCTCTCTCTCTCTCTCTCTGCTGTCCCCACTCCACTCGGGCTTCGAGCTCGACGAATCGGACGTGTGGAGCTCGGTCGGCGGCGGCGTCGTCTCGCCGGACTACAGGAAACCGGTGGTGAGTTCGAGGAAGAAGCCGCTGGCGGCGGCGAAGAGGGCTGAGGCGGTGGTCGGGGGGACGGCGTCGTCGCTGCTGGTGAACATACCGGACTGGGTGAGTCCTCTCTTGCTGTCCCCACTCCACTCGGGCTTCGAGCTCGACGAATCAGACGTGTGGAGCTCGGTCGGCGGCGGCGTCGTCTCGCCGGACTAAGGAAACCGGTGGTGAGTTCGAGGAAGAAGCCGCTGGCGGTGGCGAAGAGGGCTGAGGCGGTGGTCGGGGGGACGGCGTCGTCGCTGCCGGTGAACATATCGGACTGCGGTGAAGGGGTTAAGTTTGGCGTCGTTGTCGTTTTTGTTGTTGGCTTTTGTGATTGGGTTAAGTTCGGCTGCTGACTTTGTTGCCACGGATAAGATTTTCTTGGACTGTGGGGGTTCTGGGGATTCTACCGATACTGATGGTCGGAAATGGACCATGGATATTGGGTCAAAGTTTGCTTTGGCGGGTGCAAGGTCGTCGACATCCTCTGCCGCTACTCAAAAGCCTTCTGTCCCTTACTTGACTGCTAGAATTTTTGAAAGAAAATTCAGACGAGGTCGGCGAATACACCTACCCATTTGATTCAGACTCGCTGGAGAGAGAAAGAGAGAGAGAGAGAGAGAAAAGACATGAGAAAATTAGTCCGCTACATTTTGTAGTGGATGAGAGAAAGGAGAGAGAGAGAAAGAAAAAAAAGTCAGAACATTAATGAAAGAAAGAGAAGAAAAGTCTGAAAACTTGTCCGCTACATTATGTAGCGGACGGACCCGGAGGGTATTATTGTCAAAAAAATGCAAAAAATTGTCTGCTACATAATGTAGCGGACGGACTTAAAAAAACGCAAAAAAAAGATCTGGGCCGTCCATCTTTCGGGATGGACGGCCAGATCGCGCTAGCAAGATGTCCTATTTTGCTAGCGCTATCAATGGATCAGCTCCCTATATATATGTGACATTTTGAAAACATGGCAATAACATTTTATGTTGCCATTATTGAAAACATATGATTCCTAAATTAAATGTTCAGGTAGCATTTCAAGATTCCCTTTGTCTCTTTTCCAAAGTAAGTTCATGTCCTACCATTCTAACTACATCATTTTTCAAGTTCATGAAAAATCAATTGCCACACCACCACTACCATAGCACCTCCACCACAACCACCCAACGGCAATCTCACAACCATTTAAACACCACCACTATTGCCATAATTTTTGTTCAAATTTATGGCAATTTCAATTAGATCTGCCAACAATGGATGATAGCTGTAGACTTGGGGTTTATTACTTTCATCGCAAGACAGATTTGCTATGATGCGTTCCTAGCGAAAGCTCTAGAGGCAATGCAATGAAAGCCACAGGCCTAATAGTCTCCAAAATCTCTGATGACCCAATAGATCTACAGCTAAGCCTGCCCTTCTAACCAAAGTGCATTACTCCCTTCCATGGTGAAATTCTTAAAAACACGTTACTACCTACCTCGATCTCAAGGTCGTGGTGGCTGTGAGATGTGTAGTTACGCTGCTTGTCCTTAGTGCCTCTTAGACATGTCCAGACCAATTCAACCTTCAAACTAATCAGTTGTACCAACTGGAATATACAGAGGCCCACCGAGACATTTAAATACATTGAAGAGTAATCCTTGATCAGATGAGTGGTGCTGCCTGATTGAGATTTTATCGACTTGAGGTTGGAAAAGGGTGTGGTGGCGGTAGTTGATGGATGTGGTTGGGCAATTACACGAAAAAAATTATTTATTTGATCCCTTTTTGCTTCATAAAATAGGTAGGTTTTGGGTGAATAAGAGATGAATTTGGACTTTTCGCAAATGGGATTAAAAATGTTAACCAAGCAAGAAATGGTAAATTTGGAGAAATTGAAAAAGGGATAAAACGGCGACAGTGTTAGGCTTTAGCCAACGGATTCTTTCGATCAAACCGCCATTTATTAGGATGATACATTATGGAACACAACTCCCTGTTTTTTTTCCACGATGACTGCGAGGTCAACTTCCCAACACATGTATCAGCTTCCCATCACGTTCCTTTCTCTCCTCCTTCATCCATACCCAGCCTAACCACAAGCACAACCACCGTAGATATCACACCACCACCATCTCTACTAACATCTCTACCATCATCACCATAACTCAAACACTCACACCCATCACCACATCCACATCATACTCATTCCATAGTCAACTGTGGCTGCCACATCATTTCTAACTCTCCCCTTCCCCACCGCCTACCCTTCTTCATCTGGGAACACCGCCACAGTTTGCACCAACCACCATGCCTAACTCGGCTTGAATGAAACAGAATCACAAATAAAGACCTTGAGGTGCGTAATCACACCTTTTCAGGATAGTCCTTCAGGATACAAGTTAATGATAGTCCTTCAGGATACAAGTAACTATCTGCAAACGAGTTTGCTAATAGTTACTTGTATTTATATATAAAAAAAAAACTTGAAAGGGAGTGAATTTGGACAGACACAACTATTAAGAAAAAACAGTTATAACAGTTAAAAGTAACTATCAGAAATTTATTTGAAATAAATCAAAATTTGAATTTAAATAATTCACACCTTTTCAGTAAAGTTATTTTTCAAAAATGCAAAATATTTTTCAAAAAATAAGTCATGTTTTTCGCAACCGCGGTAAACGTGCAAAGTGTTAAGTGCGCTTAATAACGTGCCCAAATTCGTGCTTCCGCACGCGGATAGTATGGGGACTGGCACACTCTAGTCTTACTGACAAGTACATTGTAAAAGTACATTCCCACTTATAACCCATTTTCAAAACTCATTTTCAAGCAATGTAGGACAAATGACTTTGTTTGTTTTCAAAGAACTCACAAACCCAACAATCCCCCACTTGTTTGAAAACAACAAATAGTTTATAGAAAAACAAATATAGCCAAGACATACGAGAAACCGATATGCATAGATAAAGTAACTTTCGATTTAAACCTTTCGTTAGTGCGAATAACTCAAAGTTCTATAAGAGTTACTAGTGGCCTTACCTTTAAACTAGCTACTCTTTATCATAAAACCGGAGCTATTGCACACATATAATTTCTTGCTTCGACGAGAAATTATTAGCTACTTAGTACTATTATGGCCTTGTGCTATATCCTGTTTCATGAACACTCTAGAAAGTAAACCCAAACTTTCATAAGAAGCGACACCACTTCTATGTTCATATATATGAAGTTATGCTATGTGTTTCCATTACTAGAACACATTACAAATAGTCTCATATTTTATTAAAAAAAACTCTCAACCTCCAAATCGTAACGGGGAATACTGAATACTTGATTATTTAAGGGCTCACCATTATCAATGCGAATCCCATGGTTCTCTTAAGCTAACTGAGGATTCGGTCAATAGCCTTCCAATGTTCTACACTGGAGTTACTAGTAGATCTACTAAGTTTACAAACAGAGAAAGCAATATTCGGTCTCGTGTAATGCATAGCATACAGTAAACTACCAGTAGCACTAGCATATTCTAGTTGCGGTATTGCTCTACCTGAATTGCTGGCTTATTTCATATTTGGATCAAAAGGAGTACTAAACTCTTTAAATTCAAGATGTTTAAACTTAGCCAATATTTTCTCAAAGTAATGCGATTGACTCAAAGCATAACCCCCACTATGCTTCCTTACTTTTATTCCTAAGATAGTATCTACCTCACCCAAGTCTTTCATTTTAGACATGGAGTTAGATACTCCTTGGTCTCATTTACCCCAACTATATTAGTTCCAAAAATCAATATTTCATCAAAATACAAGCAAACTCTCACTTTGTAGTAAGTAGCGAATTTAGAATAAACACTCCTATCTGTACTGTCGTGCTTGAAATTGAAAAAATAGTATAATCGAATCAAATTTCTCATGCCACTACTTTGGTGCTTGTTTAAGCACATATAGTGATTTAACTAACTTGCATACCTTCTTTTCATTTCCATGTAAGACAAACCCTTCGGGTTGCTCCATGTAGACTTCTTCACATAAGTCCCTATTTAAGAAGGCAATCTTAACATCCATTTGATGAATATAAAGATGGTGAATGGATGCTAAAGCCATGATAATTCTAATTGAAGTTATTCGAGCAACTGGTGGATATGTGTCGAAATAATCAATTCCCTCTTTCTATCTAAACCCCTTGGTTACTAATCTAGCTTTAAAGGCTTGAACAGAACTATCAGAATTGTATTTTCTTCTAAAAACCCACTAACACCTTATGGGTTTGGAACCTTGGGGTAAATCAACTAGTATCCATGTGTTATTAGACATAATTGAATCCATTTAATCATCAATTTCTTCCTTCCAAAAGGATGCATCCCTTGATGGCATAGCCTCACTAAATGACTTAGGTTCATCCTCCAAATTTAACACGATAGGGTACTTATTAATTACGATATTATTTTTGTAACATTTAATAAGAAATTCAATACTTTGAGAAGAAATAAAATCTAGATTTATTTCCTTCTCTTTCCTTGTTCCAGTGCTTCTTTTAGGTTTTGTTGGCTAAATTCTAGAATCAGTAAGCTGATTCCTTTGTTACCTTTCCAATCCTAAAGGTTCATTTGAACCATTTCCTTGAGAATCATCATTTATGATTTCATAATCAATATAAAACTTATTTTCAAAGAATTCTACACCTCTAGATTCTACTATCACATTAGATTCCAAATTAAGAAGTTTATAGGCCTTGCTATTTTCAGCATATCCAACAAATACACTTCTAATAGCTGTTGGTCCAAGCTTAGTCCTTTTAGGATCTGGAACTTTATAGTATGCTAAACACTCCCACACTTTTAAATTTGAAAGATTAGGTTTTCTATCTTTCCACAATTCAAAAGGGCTCACGTTATGCCTTTTGGAAGGCATCCTATTATGAATGTAACATGCGGTGACTCCACAAGTTTAGAGGTTGTTTAGCATTAACTATCTTGCAATTAACCATTTTTCCTAAATAACGGGTTTTTCTTTCGGCCAGGCCATTTTGTTGAGGTGTATAGGGTGCGGAATTTTGATGAATCAAGCCATGTGCCCTCACAGAAATCTGTAAATCATTTAGAAAATGCTCCCCACCTCTATTAGAATGTAGGAATTTAATTTTCTTCTCAAGTTGATTTTCGACTTCTGCCTTGTATTATAGTTATAAAATACCTTTTTTTATCCACGACTTAGCACATATAACTCGCATATATCATAATGTACTAGATCTAAAATTTTAGAATCTCTTTTAATGCTAGGAAAAGGTTTCTTAACAATTTTAGATTTAGCACATACTTAGCATCTATCCAAAGTATCATTACAATCTGTCAAGTCCAATTTCTTCATATTATTTAAAGAACCATAATTCAATTGAGCCAACCGACCATGCCACAAGGCAGAAGACTCGACAATATAACCAGAATTAGTACTTTTATTAATGCTTAACTTAAACATGCCATCACAAGAGTACCCCTTTCACACAAAGCTACCATTCTTTGGCAAAATAACCTTATCAGATTCAAAATCTACCTGAAATCCCCTTTTACAAAGCAAATCAACGGAGTTTTTCCTAATTTCGGGTACCAGAGAACATTCAAAAGACTAAGTTTCCTTCCAAAAGTGAAATCGATTTCCGTAGTTCCCTGGTCGAAAACCTTGGCACAAATATGTTTTCCATTTGCACCTCTTGGTCATCAATCACTTCTTCATATATTATAACATAGACTTGTCTTTACAGACATCAACTGTGGTGTCAGAACCATCTAGTTTTCTCCATTGTCGTGTTAACTTCAAAAATCACAGTGACGAGATTGTCTTCCACCATATTTGCCTTTCCATCCTTTCCATTGGATTTTCATTTTCGGTGCCTACACTACTTAGCATAGTGACCTTTTTCCCACATACATAGCAGCTTCCTTTCTTCTTCTTCTTTTGTTCTTTATCTTGGTTAGCTTTCTTCTTAAATTGTTCATCATTCTTCCTTACTTGCAAGGCCAAATATTTAGACTGCGACCCGCTCCCATCCACATAGTGCACATTGGACTCAACTAGAACAGTAACCTTATTTTCACGTTTACGTGACTCCTCTTCAATACGAAGGTGTTTCTGAAACTATTCCAAAGGGGTCCTCTGACTTGTGCATTAACTTCTTACGATAATCCTTCCGAGAAGAGGGTAATTTTGCAATTATAGCCCCAACTTGAAAATATTCTAGGAGGTTAATCTTTAGGGCTCGAATCTTGTTAACAATCACTTAAAGAGAATGCACTTCTTCTAACACAGGTTTATCATCCACCATAACAAAATCAAAGTACTGAGCAATAAGATATTTATTCGTACTTTCTTTCTCAGCCTTATACTTGTAATCTAGTGCACTCCAAGTATCACGAGCAGATTTAATTTCAGCGAACAAGTCATATAGACGGTCTGATTGTCCATTCAAAATATGTCCACGACACAAGAGTTCATCATCTTCGCGTTTCTTCCTCTTCTTCTTAACACGCTTAATTTTTTCGGCACCGGGTGGAACGCATTCTGCATGAGTCCTTGGTTCCTCTGGTGGTGGCGGTAAATTAGGATCCAGAATGTACGAAATTCTCAATGCAGTGAAGAGAAACATCATCTTGTCCTTCCACTGAGCATAGTTTACCATCAAAATGATCCAGTTTTACCAAGTCTTGATTCATCAATTTGATTGACTCCAAATCCATTGAAGCAGAAAAAAAATAAAGCCTTAAAAATGTTAGAAAGTTGATGGAATCGGAATAATAAATAAAGACCTTGAGGTGCGTAATTACTCTCTTTAAAGCTTTGTTTGTCCCCACTTAAAAAACGAGTTTGCTGATGGGTTAATGATATATAATCCTCCAGGATATAACAAAGTCTTTTGAGAATCTGCAAACAGCAAATTTAAAAAGTTTCCTTCGAATTCTCTTTGAAGCAGTGTGCGATTTGGCTATAGCAATCTTACAGAAAGAAAGAGTTTTTGAAAATTGCAAGTAAAAAATTCTGAAAAGAACTGAAAATTTTGTATCTATAAAAAAACTTGAAAGGGTGTGAATTTGGACAGACACAACTATTGGAAAAAAAAAACAGTTATAGCAGTTAAAAACAACTGTTAGAAATTTATTTGAAATAAATCAAAATTTGAATTTATATAAATCACACATTTTCAGTAAAGCTATTTTTTGAAAAAATGCAAAATATTTTCCAAAAGATAAGTCATGCTTTTCGCGACCACAACAAGTGTGCAAAGTACTAAGTGCTCCTAATAACGCGCCAAAACGTGCCTAAACTTGTGCACCTGCATGCTGGTAGCATGGGGACTAGCACACTCTAGTCTTACTGCCAAGTACATTATAAAAGCACATTCCCACTTATAAACCCTTTTTAAAACCCATTTTCAAGTAATGTGGGACAAAGGAGTTTGTTTGTTTTCAAACAACTCATAAACCCAACAATTCCTCACTTGTTTGAAAACAACAAACATTTTTAAAAAAACTATAGCCAAGAGATACGAGATAATATGCATAAGTAAAAGTATCTTTCGATTTAAACCTTTCATTAGTGCGAATAACTCAAAGTTCTATAAGAGTTACTAGTGGCCTTAGCTTTAAACTAGCTGTTGTTTATCATAAAACTTGAGCTATTGCACACATATATTTCTTGCTTCGACAAGAAATTCTTAGTCAACTTAGCACTATTATGGTCTTGTGCTATATCCAGTTTTATAAATTCTTTAGAAAGTAAACCCAAACTTTCATAAGAAGCGGCATCACTTCTAAGTTCATATAGGTGAAATTATGCTATGTGTTCCTGTTAATAGAACACATTACAAAATAATCTCATACTTCATTAAGAGAAAACTCTCATGCCACGGCTCGAAAACCTATGGGTCCAATGGGCTTGAGTATGACTAGCTACAGGCCCAAATGAGAACATATCACCGGCACCGTAAGGACTCATTCACTAAATTAGTACAAATAGTAGGAAAAATTAAAACACTTAGTATTCTAGATAAAATTAAACTTCATTTTGAATTCTATACAAATCCTTTATAAGTGTGCACTTATATAGAATCCAATAATTAACAACTACAGTCCTTGAATGTCCACAGAGTTTCTCTTTCAAAATTTCCAAAGCCCGTAATCGATATCATCAACTTACTTTTACTCCGAATCTTAAGTAAGGGTTAGTTTCCACATACTCGTTAAGTAATTAGTGACTCAACTAATTAGACCGAAGCATGCCAAAAGAGTAATATTGTATCGCTGTTTATAGATTAAAGTTGTGTAATTGGCAACACATCATTTTTACACAAGATTACTGGTACCAAAATCTAACTAAAAGTTTACAACGTAAAGACCAGTTAATTAACTATATCCAACCTTCCCATACTAGCTTAATATAAACAACCAACCCAAAGATTATTTTGTCTCAAAGTCTAGCCTACGTACAAATCCCTTAACAATAACTGAACGGTAGCAAGCATATCAACAGAGCCACGTCAACGGGTAACAGAGACCGAGGCCACGCACAACGGGTAACAATAGCAAAAATCCCGTGTAGGAAAACAATATCATAATAGTCTATACTGAAAATAATATTTTCTTGTCCAGTCCTTTTTTACTGAAATACAAGTGTCACCAAAAGAATTTCAGTTTAATAAGCTTTCTTTGTGAATACCGTAAGAGCATATGCAATAAACACTAGACGGATGAAAGGTCATTTACCTTAACGCTAAAGTATAAACCATCAACTCCAGAGTTCAAGCTGATCATATGGTCTTTTCCATTCCGACCTCCTTTCTTCTTGTCTAAGTCTTATACAGTACCTTAGTCACTATTTGCTTACGTACCCATATCGGATGGCTTTGAAACTTTTTGGGCCGGGGAAGGCCTAAAATTGTCACGTCACCATTTTATTTTATCATCAACGTTAACAAAGGAAAAATAAGAAAAAAAATCCTAAGTGACATTAATTTGCAAAATCAGGCATATAATTGAAAGAAAGAGGAAAACACGGGTCTGGAGATTAAATTATACAACGGGAAAGTGTTAGACACCCTATTGTACCATAATTGGTCTCTACTATACTTTTAGTGATTTTTTTTTTTTTATATCCCGAAGATGACAAAATGATAAAATGTGCACAAACAAAACCTAACATGGTCTAAAGTTTGGTTTGAACCCAACATCGAGGGTCTCGTAGCCTATGAACCTGGCCGTTAAGAAACGGGATCAAAACCACATAGTTTTGACTGACCCTACGGAGGCAATCTTGATGTTGGTCTTATTTCTTGGAGACCTAAATGGACTCAACTTCTTATAGTTGAGCGCACTTATAATTCCAATTGACTAACACTTCCAGTTGTCTCCTAAACGAACTAGAATTCTAACTTTGTTAGACTCTAGTGCTTCCAGACTTCTATCTATATCAGGATTCCATGTTTTGAATTTTATATATTTATCTATTTTAAACAAAATCTGGTCGCGAGAAGGGAAAATGAGTCTAAGACTTTTAGATTAATTGATAAAACCTAAAAACTAATAAATGAACTATAAAACCTAGAAATGGATGATGAATACCTTTCAATTTGGCTTGCCTTAAATGCTCGATGGAAGGTGGATATGGCTCCAGGATGCAAATCATACGGGCTTGAGATCATAGACAGAAAATAGTATTTCTCCCCCTCACAAAAATTTTATCTGACTTTTGATTTTTCTCTCTAAATTCTCCCCTAAGCCCCCTCTTCTTTTGCCATAATGGTCTTTTTATGGAGTTCTGGGGTAGTTGAAATGATATAACCAACGCCTTTGGCTGTGACTATTTTTCTAAATGATAATGATCAAAATGAGGTGAAAAGTCCAAAGTTGCTGTCTACTGCCCTTAAATTACCGTTTACCAGCCTGTTTAATAGCTTATCTGGTAAGTTCGAAAATCGACCAGTTTTATCCCCTTATGGTGATATAATTTTAAACCAGATCTAAGGGGATAAATACTCAATTTCGAATAAAAAAATCCTAAATCACGTGGGATAATCCTAATTTCGGGATCCACACCTAATGTCATCAAAATCAAGCCAAAATCTTCACCTCTGATCTAGAAATTAACCTAGGTTAAAGCCAACTAAATGGACAAACTAATTGGACTGATTTAACTAACTGGACTGGACTTAATTACTTAAATGAAGCTTATTATGTATTAGTAAGACTAGACCAAATATAACAATAATAGCCGAAATAAGAACAAAGCCCACTAAGTAATAAAATAATGAAATTATAAATGAAAAAAGAAAAAAAAGGTGTCAACAAGGCCCCTAGGTGAGTGCACTTACCACCGAGCGAACAACCCATAAAATAACTCATTTTTTCTAAAAAAAAAAAAACACAGAAAGGACCACAAAATCTACGATTCATGCAAAGACTCACACAGATTTGAGGTCGGACCTTTATAAGGCTTCTTAAGTATCCCTAGAAAAGGAATCAGACCAAAGTATTTCAGAGCGGAGATATCACTCGAAGCCAGAGCCAATGGTAACAATGACTGGTCGTCGAGTAATATTAAGAGGACGATGAAATCAAATCCTCATTTGGAGTCAGAGCCAATTGTGACAACGATTGGCTGCCATATGAGCGGCGTATTCCAAGAAACTGGAGCCTACAGTAATGATGATCGGTCGTCTACGGATACTAAAAAGGAATTAACTTTTATCTTGAGTCGGGCCAACAGTTGGTGATTAGTAACATTAGAAAATGAGTCATGCCTAGGAGCCAACATTAACAATGATCGGTTGTTAGCCAGTTGGTCGTCTATGGATATTGAAAGGTCATGTCTAAGAGTCGGAACCAACAATAAAAATGATTTCTCGCCTAGACATAAGAAAGGAAGCACATCTAGATGCGTGAGCTAACTGATCAATCATGTTGGTTGTCTAGACATCCTGAAAAATCAACTTTGCCTAGTGCAGGAGCCAACAAATCAATCATGCTAGTCACCAGACAAAGTATACACTTCTAGATGCCAGAGCCAAAAGATCGACGCATTGGTCATCTAGGAGTACGGAGAATTCATGGTCGGAGCAAACACATTGATCTTGTTGGTCGCTTAGCCTCAAGGAAAGATTATGTCTAGATACTGAAGCCAATAGATAGATTGTGTGGTCATCTATACATAGAGAAAATATCGAACATAAGAGCCGGAGCCAACAATATGTGAAAGCAATTAGTCCCTTAAATACAAAGTAAGAAACATATCTAGAAGCCAGAGCTAATGATGCCCAAGGTTAGTTGGTCATTAAGTGGGGGAACGAGCTAAATCGACTCTATTCTAAAGCTGAGAATGATGAAAAAAAGCCATACAAAGCCAGAGCCAACAATGTCGAAAGACAGCTGGTCGTTGTATGATGGGTCAAGATAAGTCGACTCTCTTCTAGAGTTAAGAAAGATAAGAAAGCAGATGGAAAGGTCACAACATACTCAATATTAGCTTACTCAAAAAATTTTCTATTTTTTTAGATATAATTTTCCTTCTTTTTATTCTCCTTTTTTATCTTCTGAAATTAAAATTTTTTTTCTCCAAACTGCTTCTGAAAAGTAAAAGGTAGGAGGTAGAAGCCTAGGACCTAGATTTAGATGAAATAAAGACAAACACCATTCTGATTGTTGGGCAAAGGGAATCACATGAAGCCTCTAGGCTGAATGCATGTACTTAACATTGACAATTCAATAGACCGAATAAACAAAGAAAAATTCTATTCTGACTGTCAAAAAAAAAAAGGAATCACAAGGAACCTGTAGACTAAATACTTGCCGAAAAATTCATTATGCAATGGACCAGGTGATCCGAAAGACTGACACTATCACAACTGTCGTGAGAGGGGATAACAAGGAGCCCTTAAAACAAAACATTAGAGCAAATAAACAAGAACATATGCTATCATGATTGTCTAGAAAAGGGAATCACAGGTTGTACCTAGGTAAAAACAAAATGCATGCCAAGATAGACATCACGCTGCAGTCAAGAGAGGGGATAAAAAAGAGCCCCTAGATAAAGCAAAAAAAGGGACACAAAGACATACACTTATCCTTCTTTTTTGGGTAATTTTTTTTCGAGATTTGTACTCAAACACAATCTCCTTTCTTATTCTATGCAAAACTAAAATCCTAGTTCCAAAAAAAATGAAAGTAATTCAATGTCCATGCATGCATATATGCATGAGGGAATGGGGGAATATGATTGGAATGTGCACATTGAATCTGAATGGGTACTGGACAGAGAACTAAGCAAAACATGTCAACATTTTTTGCCCATGGAGTACCTGCTTGCACAAGAATGTCGACAGGTAAAATTAAACACCATTTTGGCCAGCTTTTCTCATAGGCCGGCTTTTTCAACACTATGCTAAAATTTTTGCACTGTTTAGGTTTTCCACTTGGCATTTGGGCCGATTTCTAACAAAAACTCAACATCCTGGCCTCTATTAAACCCAAAAACCAACGACACAAGTTGGCCAGGATCAACAGGCTTCCATAATTCAATCAGATCTCACACGGATCCTGCCAATAATTATGAACACATCCCTCTTGGAAGGTATTTACCTAAAGCCATTAATAGCCTACATTTTGTGCAGGTTCAAGAAGACATTTGCAAAGTATCATGCTAAAACTCCAGAAGTAGTCCATTTCGATCTAGCTTAGCTGAGTCTTATCCAACCTACAAGAAACATTTCAAGCCCTGACTCTGAACACAGTGAAGGATTTTCCTAATCCTTGACAATTTTGTAGAGTTCGTGAACGTCATAACTGAATTCCACCAAGCATCCCGCCACCAAACCATAAGGTAGACCCTAGGCCCTAGCTTTCCTATATCGCATTTCAGATGTTTCATAAGACTGTATCCCAGTTTCCCACCTGATTAATACAATTTCCCACAGGTAGGAAACTTATCTCTGCAAGTACCATGAATAGGCAATACAAAACTTATCAAATTAGTCCCGTGCATTGATACTCGGACCTCTTGCTGAGAAAGAAAATCTAAAGGCCATCACCAATGCCAAGGTCAAAACTGAATCCAGAAATGAAAGAGTCACTTATATCTTGAGTGATCTTGATCGGAGAAAAAAGAAATTCAGAGGGCAAAAAAAGGCTCCGATCGAAAGAGTAGATGCCTATTGCGGCACCCTCAACCCTAGTGACACCACCTGAGTTGAGTTGTCTATCATAATCAAAACATAACTCTGTGCTGGATACAAAGTAACTCTAATTACATACACCTCAAAATGCATCCCTACAAAAAATTTCTTAACAACATTCAACATGAATACAACAGAAGTCTTAGCACACAACATCTACAACCAAAAGCATGGCTGTCTCCGTTTTACATCTTCCTCTACTACTTAGAGCAACTTCTCTTTTCCCTTCCTAGAGGTTTCAGCTTGTTCAATCTTACAACATGAAATAACACACATACGGAATGAACACAAATTGTCCAATAAAGACAACGCGAGGAATATCGTGTATAAGCAATTTGAAACTTCTAAGGAACAATGAGCATCTCAACGATAACAATGAATCAAGAGTTTAATAATAAATTCGGCATCAACATAATTTGTCAAACGATCTTTTTCTTACGTTAGACTGAGCAGCTTTAAGGCCCAACAAAACAACATTATTGCCACCTCCTCATGGACAAGACTGACTGACTATCCAAGTGGACACAATCAGTAATTGCCATCAATGAACTAAAAGTAATTAAATCATTAACATTGAATAAAATCAAATGTAATGCAAACTCAGACACGACAAACTCGACCCGACCAGACACGACAAACTCGACCCGACCAGACACGACAGACTCGGCTTAAGCACCATACCTCATTTCTGCCAGTGATTAAATCTTACAGGCTATCCTCATTTTAGTGTCCCGTTATACGGGGTATTCATCTCAGTCTTGTGTAGTGAAAAAAGACACTGTCATCAAGAAGGGAACTTATATAAAGTGTTTGTCCTTAGCTGCATTATAGCTAAACACCAAGGCTTCATCAATGGAGCAGACTAAGGGAAATTATTCCAGCTTACACCTTCAACAGCACAATTCAAGAAAAAAGTGTCGAGTCACAAGATCAACTGGTGTTCAAACATAGCAACATGAGTTCAACATAAGCATCATCAACAAGGCAGACTTGGGAGAAAACTTAACCACGAGTCCTCAACAATGTTCTTAATTAGGAGAAATATTGGTTGTCAATAATGGCCGATATCTCACAACAACAACACAACAATCTTTACATAACATCATCATCAACGATAGGTATGTTTAATGAATCAAATCATAACATATAAGGAAGTGCATTATCCTTACTTAACTTCATCAATGAGGTGGTCTAAGGAAAATTATTTTACCTTAGTCCTTAACTACATAATTCAAATAAAATAATGCCTGTCACAATAATACCGATGTCCAATCATAGCAGGAGTTTAACATAAATGTCATCAACATGGCATGCTAATCAAAATAATGAATTAGCATATTAGAACCACACTGTCCTTACCTGATTGACTTTTAACCGACGCAACTAGCAACCTCTGAGTGCAACAAACGGGATCACCCAATCAAAAAAGACCTATTCATCAGGTACCCCCCCCCCCCACACACACACTTGTATTTTTTATTCTACCCCTTTCGTTTTAACATTTCATAGCGTCTTGCGACGGTTAGTTATTCTGATTCGATAGCCGTATCCTTACTTGGCCTTATCAACACATTAGAGATAACAAACATCCTAGTTTGAGGTGTACTAAACTCTTCCCTCAGAATGCTTAATTATGCGCGTTCACAAAAATTTAGCATCGGCATGGCAAATTATCAATATACCTCCTGATGGCCATTGCACGACCAACACCCCAAATATGCTTTTAAACAACTTTTTACATGCACTACACCAAACCAAAAGTGGTTCGGGGAATTTTTTAAGGACAATTACACAATACCCCCATGACTTAGGTAAAATTACAAAAAATACCCTTTTGGCCACCATCACCCCACCAAAAATCCCAAACTAACTTTAAAACATCTTTTTAAACAAACTACACTGGTTTTTGTAGACTAAAAAGCCTTTCAGAGATTTTTCGCTCAAAAACCCCTAATCAACATCTGACGAAACTCTTGGAGGCTGATTCCGTTAAAAATAGCTATCAGCTTCAAAATGCCCCAAAACTTTAGACATTAAAGCATATCGATACTTTACGGTCCTCATAAAATTTCCAGCAAAAATGCCTTGATTTGCTATTTTAAATCAATCGTAAAATCCTTTCACAAACAAATTCATTTAACACCCTTCGCGATCCCAGAAAAATCTCAATTCTTTTCACATTGTAGATTTCCTAAAAATAAGTGGGGTTTTTAATTGCACTTAGACAAAATCTACTCAGAACTATTTTTAAAAATTTGAGCAGTAGATTGCCTAAAAATTAACTACCTATAGTGACGCTTACGATTACTTTTCACCATTACTCACATTTAACGAACACACGTCTTCACCCTGAAATGCACACGCTCTTCTTCCTCCCCTCACTGCCGAGCACACACCAACAAACACCCCCCAACCACCACAACACCCACCACACACTCGCACCACTACTGTTGCTGCAGTAGTTACACCATCAGCAGCCACCATACTGCTCCCCCCTCCCTTTCGTCATTCACACACACCCCCTACACACCCTTGTTGCACACTTAAACACATACATATCACTCTCATAGCACCTCATACACTAATGTATACACACAATATATACACACATCCATGGCACAAAACACACCCAAACACACCACTCCACAACCACCATGGCTGCTTCCCCCTTCCCTTTCACCCTTATGAACATAAGCTTCACACATATGTGCACACACACACACACCCCACCCCACACCCCCCGTGACTACACACAAAATTAACACACTATAAATCACACTAATGAAAAGGGATTACCATCTTCTAATTATTTTTACTTCTCTGCCGAGCTTCTGCTCTCTTATCTTCTCTGTTTTTTTTTCCTCTTTCCTTTTCTTTTATTTTCTTTCCTTTTCTTCTTCAATTCCATAACTTCTATTTTTCTATCATTTAAATTCATCAGTTACCCCCTCTTTAAGTAGGAGGTGTCCAACCCTCCTTAATTCTCCCTCACAACATGACATATTTTGCCACTACTCACCCATTTTTTAAAATTTACAAAATAGCCCCTGAACTTTTTAATAATTACACTTTGAACCCAAAGCTTCACATATTTCCATTTTGGCCCCAAAGTTAGTTTAGCCCCTCATATTACATCAATACTCAATTATTGATAAAAATAACCCCCTTTATCAATCTAACTCGTATTTAGATTAAATTAGGGTTTACACATATCTCGAGGGTATATTCGACCAACGAGGAAGTAAAGAGGTAGGAGGACCAAATGAAGATAAAGCTAATCCCCGAAAAAGGATTTAGCCCACAGAAAAGGAAATTGAGAAAGGAATGTATCCATATCCAAATACTGAGCTTTGGGGGATATTATATAAGATTTGGGTCTAATGTATCCATATCTAAATACTTGGCCTTGATTGCCAATTGGACTTAGATAATTCAGTTCTTTTTGCTATTTTTTTTACATATGTTTTTATAACCTCACCAAATGTAAAGGAACATCTGACTCCCTTAACCAATCATAACCTCAAGGAGGACTTTGTACATGGGATAATGTAGCCTATGGTACGCGTTAAAAAATGAAATGGATAGTAAGGCTCAAAAACCTAAAGCTGAAACCCAAGCCTTTAATGTGTGCCTATAGAGACTGAGCTTATATGATCATTAAGCTGCCTACGCATCTATATTGGTATGATGTAGTTCATTCTTTCTATCGTTGAACATTAATGCTTCAAAATTCCAGCGTTATCAATTGAGGCTTTAAATCTTGGCAACCATACCTCAAAGCAATCATTTTGTTTTCTCTTCCTTTCTCTTTTTGCAACATTTCTTCTTCATTCTTTCTTTCTCCTCTTTTGAGGTTGAACAAGTAATGAGGAGTTCATGTTGATTCATCACCCCGCTATCATCACTAGTTTGATCCCCAAAAGAAAGAACTTCCATATTAAGTCCGAATTGATCGGAATTACTTAGTCATAGACACACAGCAGTGGACTACCCATCCTAAGGTTTAGAGCTATATGATTTGAAACGAAAGACTAAATTGCTTAGGCTCAAAGGGCTAGCAAGTGGAATCAATTGCACGACAATCAAAATGTGACCACCGATGGCCTTTTACTCTTTGAATGCTTGTTTTTAGGCAGACTCGTGAATAAATTTATGTTTGTTTGAGGTTTTAACCTTCTTTTTTCTTTCTTTGTAAGTCCAATTGTCTTGACTCATTATCAATCGCATTTGTCAATTATCAAACCTTCAAAACGATAATTAAATAGGAAGCAGAGTTAACAATTATATTACCAATCATAAGAAAAGGTTTGGAAAACAACGATACTCTAGCAATTTTGGAAATATAGTGAAACAATTATAAGAAATAAAGATTAGGTAAAGATTCCGGCTTGGAATCGTACTTGGCAAGTTGGGGTAGTCTTCGACAATCAATCCAAAAGCAAACAGGTTTTGCCTTGAGCTAGGGTGATCTGGCTAACTGGATCCATGATTTTCTCAATCCGATTGAGCATAGAAGAATCTAACGCCCGAAGAGATGTCTTAATTACGTTCACCTCGTGCATTGGCTGAGGCTTTTTCTTCCCATTGGGGCTGACCCAAGGGGTTATCTTTCCCTTATAGATGAGGTCTTAAATGGCATGTTATAATGAAAAACATCTTCTCGTGTGGTCTTTGGCCCCTTGGTTGTACACACAACGAGCATTGACATCATAACCTTCAGGTATCACTACATGCGCAGGGGTATAAAGTAATTGGGTAGTCATGCCTCTACGGAGTAATTGTTAAAACACCTTTTCTAGAGGGGTGTTCAAAGGGGTGAACTGTACTCGTGGATCCCTAAATGGCACCCACGAACCACTTCTCAGAGCCTTACTGCACTTACGCTATTGACGGTAATTGTTCTTTGCAGATGTCAAGTGGTTTGCTATCTTCGTCTATTATTCCCTCACTAGTGGCATCCTCAATTAGGGTGAGAGAACCATTAATGCCTTGAGCGACATGTGGTAGTGGCCAAAAGATGTACTAAAGATAATCTGGTAAAAGATTTTTCGTACTATTTCACCTGCTCTTCCTCTGAGAAGCGATTAATCATCTGAGCAGCCTTGTTTCTCCATCATGTCGTGAACATGGAAATTGACTCCTTCTCCAAGTCACGTCGAGAGATGTCAAGATCAGCATTGTACCAGTACCAGTTAACCAATTACATATCATGTCCTCTCATTTGTAAACTCAAGAATCCTCAAGAGTGAGGAACCACCAAGTAGCCGCTGTCAAGGTATGGTGGAATAGCTGTACCAACAGATTCTAATTAACTCCAAGAGGAGCTAATGGACGTACATCTTGACATGAATCTTCAGATCTGACGTTCCATCAAACTTGTCCAGGTCAGGCATTTTGAACTTTAGGGATAGCTTATCATCCGATCTCACCACAGTGAGGGTGCTATGGTCAATACGATCGTCCGCCTTTCTTATTCAGGCAATCTGTGAGCTAAAGATACCAATTTTTCTTTCCACCACGGCATCTCGAGCTTTTCCTCTCCATCTGACTCATATTGCTAGTTGGCCTCTTTCTTCTGGTCCTCTATTTTTTTTCCCTCTTTTTACTTTTTTGCTCAGCAAGGTTTTCTTTGAGCAATTTTTAGTCCTTAGCTATTTTTGCCTACTGAGAAGCCAGGGGCTGTCAAGACCTCTCGTGGAAATTTTTCTACATGTCTCCAAGAATTTCTACATGGTCACTGGTGTGAGGATATGGTTTGGTCATGAGAAATTGAGCTAATTTTTCGATCCGATCCCGATACTAAAGTTGTCCACCTTTAACTATGTAGGAAACAAAATGCAGAATTTATCAAAACCACCGTAACATATTAAACTAGCCGGTTTAAGCCTACACAAAACATGGCCGCGAGAAAAACCAGTCGGATAATCAGTGGCCTTTTTTTAACCATCAGGAAACATCTTAGTGATCGGTTTCGTGGCCTCGAAAATATAGTCATGGAAGAATCGTCTGCCAAATTCCATTGGGTTCACTGTACGATCGATTCACAGCCAGCTATTTGGTTATTTTGGGGAGACCAAACTGGTCGGTTTCATCATCACAAAAAATGGTTGCTAATAAACCGTCACCACCATGCGTCCTGTTCGACAACCACCATGGATCTGGCAGTGGATCGAGTCATGGTTGTATACCAAGGGGATGGGGAACTGAATGCGATGGTGGTGGTTGGAGGTGTTTTTGAGAAGAAAAGTAGTATGAAATTATTGAAGGAAAAATGATAAGAAATGAAAATAGTAAAAGTAAAACTCAAAAAAAAAAAAAACTCCAAACTAACACATGAAACTTTTTGTAAAAACTGAAAAATAAAGGGGGCTTGGTTTTTATGGATGGGGTACAACTGGGGGGAACAAGGAACATTTGCCTATTTATATAACAGATCGTATGGTAGGCCACAAATTGGGAGAGGTGCACCAGGTGGCCATTCAACATTTTTTAAGTTTCTTAGGTCTCTTCTGCACTATCAGTCCCAAATGAGTGATAAACTGAATACAATCATTAACAAGCATGTCTCAAACAAGGATCAAGCATTCTTTGATGCTTCTGGATGATGAAGAAGTTAAGGAGGATATCCTTTCCTTGAACCAAATAAGGCTCCGGGACCTGATGGATACAACTCTGAATTTTTTTCAAAACAATTGGGATGTGGTGAGCCAACAGGTGACAGCTGCAGCCATAGAAATGCTGAACAAAAACAAAGGTACCAAACTTTTCAATAGTATAACCATGACTCTAATCCCCTAGGTTCCCTACCTTAGCTTAATGAAGGATTTTAGGCCAATTGCATGCTGCAATGTGATATATAAATGTGTATTAGAAATCCTTTATGCAAGAATTAAGAAGGTCCTTCCAAGTTTGATTAGCATGTGGCAATCTGCATTTGTGGCTAAGCTCGAGGGTTTTAATCCTTGCCCTCGACTGCGTGGGCTGGGATAATCGTGCATATGTGTGAGTAATAAACAAAAATATAACTTTAAGAAACACACACTTTAATCATGACAACACAAAATTGAAGCTACAAAAGCTGGGGAAAAAAACCGTGATTCAAGTTTAGTCCTTTTAGTAGGTCCCGAGTAGAGCCACCACTATAATGAGCTGCTTTGAAAATTTTTAGGCCCGAAAAATTATAAAAAGTCTGGAATGACTCTAATTTGCCAACTGAGGCATCCAAATCAAAAGAAAGCAGGACTAATGGCTCGGGGGACTAAATTATAAAATGAGAATGTGTTAGGCACCTCATTATACCATAATTGGTCTCTACTATACTTTTAGTGTTTTTTGGTTTTTGTATTCCAAAGATGACAAATGATGTAATGTGCACAAAACAAAGCCTAAACTAATCTAAAGTTTGGTTTGAACCCAACATCAAGCGTTGGGTGACCTATGTACTAGGCCGGACAAAACGGGATCAAAATATGTAGTTTTGATTGAAACAATAGGAGGAGAACTAGATTTAAGTCTTAGTTCCTAGAGATATAAATGGACTCAGCTTTTTCTAGTTTAGCAGGCTTACAATTCTACTTGACTAGCCTTCTAGTTGTCTCATAATGCCAAATGTATTAGAATTGTAACTGTTGTAGAATTCTAGTGTTGATAGACTTCTAACTCTATCAATTGACTTTTATATATTTATCCTTTTTAACCAAAATCTGTTGGTGGTGAAGGAAAAAATGATTTTAATACTCCTAGATTAATCCATAAGACCTAAAAACTGGGAAATGAACTACACATGAAGAATACCTCTTGCTTTGGCTTGCCTTGAACATACGATGGAAAGTCCGTATTGCTCCACGATGCAAATGGAACGGGCTTGAGATTATGGATGAAATATAGTTCCTTTTTCCTCAGACTTTCGACTTTTCTCACTAATTCTCTCTCTCTCCCCCCCCCCCCCCCCACACCCCCGGGTTAGTGAAAATGACATAACCTACCCCTCTGATCGTGCCTACCTTTTCCAACAAAGAACAACCGAAATGAGGTAAAAAGTACCAACGTTACTGGCTGGTTTAACAGCTTACCCGATTGAAAAGTTCAAAAACTGGGTGGTTTTATCCCGTTATTTGATACAATTTTACACCAAAACCAATGGGATAAACACCCAAATGTGGATAAAATACCCCAAAATCACATGGGATAATCCAGATTTCGGAGATCCACACCAAATCTCATCAAAATTAAGCCAAAATCTTCACCTCCTATCCATCCAATCTACACCTAACCCAGGTTAAACCCAACAGAATGGACTAACTAATTGGGCTGATTTAAACAATTGGATTGTACTACTAGACCAAATCACGAAAATAAAAACCTAAATAAGAACAAAGCCCACTAAGTTTCACAATAATAAACTCTTAAATCTACAAAATGGGGCATTACAGTACCCATTTTTATTTTCAACAATTTGTTTCTTAATTTAACCGGTTCTAGCTTTCTCTATATTTTAGCCATCCTCTTTCTTCTATCCCATCATTTCAACTGATTTGCAAGCACCTCTTATAACAATTGCATACCACTGCACAATCACTTCAATGTCTAGGATCTATGTTCTTCAAGCCGAATCTAATCTAAGAATATAATGGTCATTCCAATTAGTATTAATTATTTCCAAGACACCCAACTTCAACATCTCTCAGTTATCTTAATAATTATATCTTGACAATTAACTACCGTAAGCATAAGTGCATCACTAAAGGCTCGGTGTGTACTAAATTTAATCATGTAGAATTAAAATCTTACTAACAAAATAATCGTTGTTAAAGGTGACAAGTTCTAAGCATTTGATCGTAACTAGAGCAATTAGAAAGGTACTAGAAGTTATCATAAACCCAACTCTGGGTGCGTGGTATTACACCTCACTAGCAAGGAAAACCATCAAAGCCAACCCCAAGGATATCCACGCCTCAAGACCAAGGGTTGATGGCTCCAGGCACGAGAGAGAGAGAGAGAGAGAGAGAGTTTGATATGCTCAAGTAGTCCATATGATAGTCATTCTTCAACCACAAAAGGACATAGTCCTTGTACAATAGTTCTAGTACTGATGTTTTTCTACAAGTCTGTAAACTACCTAGAGGACTTTGTCAAACCATTAATTGGACAAATTGATAATAACATCTACCAAAATATATAGGTTAAGGTGGATGCACATCGGATCTGGGTACTCATGTGCCCGATCCACTGGTAGGCTAGACAAAACGGGCTGAATTTCATGTCCCAATGCCTGTGCTCAACCCATGAAAAATTAAACGGGCATGGGATGCACATGGATTGCTCACGGACCGTTCACTAGAGGAGCCACATGTAGAAAAAGCAACAACTTTCCCTCCTTATTCTAGCCTTCTAGGAAATTATCAAATAGAAATATATGTATGGGGAAGCAAACAACCATAACATGGAAAACCCTTCAACATCAAGGGAAAAACCACGAGCCAACTCCTAATAATTTTTTACTAAATCAAATAATGGATTACATGGTTTTTCTTATTTAGCTCAAACTAGAGGCTAACAAAGCATCAAAACATCAAGAGAATAACACTCTTGGTTCACCACAACAAAGAGATTAGAGAGATATTACACAAAAACTGAGCTGCTGATTAGATTTCTAGATCTAGAGCTATAGACATTTGATGCAAAAATTGACCGTTGAATGTTAAGAACATATAATACAAGAAAAAGGACTTTTAGTGACGGGTTATTCCATCGCTAAAAGCCCTCATCCCGTCGCCAAAGACTTTTAGCGACAGACACCCGTCGCTAAAAGTCGGTTACCTACAAACCCATATCTAAAAGTTTTGCGATGGAAAGTCGACCTTGAGCGACGGACATACAAATACAATTATTCCATTAGTAATTTTATTTTTCATATTTTAATTTATTTTTTGAAAATTATTTATTACGTAAAATATTTAGCGATGGAATAATTCGTCGACAAAATTTTTAACGACAGACTTTTAGCGACGAATTATTCGTCACAAAAAGTCAAGTATTTAGCGACGGAATATCCGTCGCTGAAAGTCTGTTGCTTATATTCATTTATTCAGTGAGACTTTTAACGACGGAAGAAAATCCGTAGCTAAAAGTCAGACTAATTTTTAAAATATTTTTTATTATTTTTTTAATATCCAAACTTGTAATTACAAATTCTCAACATTCTCAATCCAGCAAACATTTCTTAATGCACAGGTTAAATAGTTGCTGATCCATCAGCAATTATTTAACCCTAAAACAGACACAACACATAGGTATAAAGAATGAATTCTATACTAATCGAAAAATAAAATGTATACAAAGTTCAGGAGGGCACGAGAGCGGGGTAGAATAGAGCAGGGGAGGGGTGTAATATCCTGAATTTTTTTTCTATGTGAAATTAGTATTTTGGAATAAATGAGTTTGTGGATTTTTGTTAAAAATTAAGAAAATGGTTTTGGATTGTGATGCCAAGGAAAGTGGGTTCGCAGTCGACGTGGAGGTGCCACAAGGAATGCAGTCCGAGTCAGATGCTAAGTGTGATGATGTGGGACACAACAAGGGCAGAGACCAAGGGCTTCCCAGACAGAGCTTGAGGGTGGCAGTGCTGCGAGGGCGATAGCGTATGATGAATACACGACGACAGTCACAGTCCGATGCTTAGGTCCAAAGTCAGGATCCTGTATGTTTCTCTTTCTAGGATTCTAGAGTAAGAAAGTGAAAGTGTTCTAAAAATGTCCAACCCCAGAAATGAATTCTCAAGACCTTTATTTATAGAGGTTGAGATGATGATGTCATTACGCGACACGTGGCTCTCCTCGGGAGTGACATGTCACTAAGGGGTCCACAGCTGTCAGTGCTCCACGGACTGTCGAATCGCATATTCACCCGACCTGCTCCGCACAGCATCGCTCTATTTGTCTGGAAAGACTAGCTCCCACAGCATTGGTGTGGCCAGAGAACCCCCTTGATCTAGCCTCTAATCCAAGCCCTTACAGAGTCCCACAGGCCTGGTAGTGGTAGGGAAGACCCGACGCCCAACTGCCAGGCGGACTAGGCGCGATGCCCTTCGAAGACCTACTCCCGTCTCGGAGTGACCTGGGGGTCATAGTCCATAGGGCTGCCTACGCAAGCCCCCAGTGCCGGAGCATGTAGGCCAGTCACAAAGACACCCTGGCAAAGATAGTGTCCCCGAGGAGTCGCCTATCCCATGGGTGAGTCTTTGTGCCAGAGCACTCGGAGCGCGTCAAGGTAGCATCTCGAAGGAGTCGTCTACCCGACGGGCCAGGTAGCATCCCGTATGAGCCGTCTACCTGGAGGAAGGGGAGTTGAAGAGCTCCTTGACAGAGATAGTGTCCCGGAGGAGTCGCTTATTTCGTAGGCCTAGGTAGCATCCCGGAGGAGTCGTCTACCTGGCCGGCCGAGGTAGCATCCTGGAGGAGCCGTCTACCTGCATAAGGGGAGTTGAAGAGCTCCCTGGCAGAGATAGTGTCCCGGAGGAGTCACCTATTCCCGTAGGATGTTGCACACTTCGGAGAGTGGGTCGAAGCATGTTCCACCACCAAGCCACCAAGGCAAGGTTCGCATGGTGTGGTGTAAGGATGGACCGATGCAAGGAGCATGGTAGTGTGACAGAGAGCCAAGGGGCACGACTGTGTTAGTGGCGCGGCGCATGGGCGCGACAGAGTGAGTAAGGTGCCGGGGGCATGTCTGTGTTAGTGGCACAGCGCATGGACGTGACATAGTGCGTATGGTGCCGATGGCACTGTAGTGTGACAAAGAGCCCGGGGGCACATGTCATGGAGATGGCGCACGGGCACGGCGACGAACATCGCGGAGACAATACTTGGTGCCAGGGCACATGTCATGGAAGTGGCGCATGGGCGTGGCAACGAACGTCGTGGAGATAATACTTGGTGCTGGGGCACATGTCATGGAAGTGGCGCATGGGCGCAACGACGAAGGTCGAGGAGCAATACTTGGTGTCGGGGCACGTGTTATGAGAATGGCGCAAGGGCGTAGCGACGTACGTCACGGAACAATACTTGGTGCAGGGGGCACGCATCATGAGAATGGCGCAAGGACGCGGCGATGAACGTTGCGGAACAATACTTGGTGCCGGGGGCACACATCATGAGAATGGCACAAGGAGCGGCGACGAACGTCGCCATGATAATACTTGGTGCCGGGGCATATGTCATGGAAGTGGTGCGGCGATGAACGTTGCCAAGCCATACTTGGTGCCAGAGGCACGTATCATGATGATGGCACATGGGCACAGCGACGAACGTCGCTGGGATACACTTGGTGCACAGGCACCCATAGGGTGTCCAGAAGATAGGATGTGAGCTGAGTGTACCTGTCATAACAAGATGATGAATGCAATATATAGTAATGACAAAGTTGGGAGTGATGGTATGCGGTCGTCAGCGACGGGTCATTCGGTGATAGTGCGCGACTTTGGGCAATGGGCTTCGCGAGAGTGGTATGCGGTCACGGACGACGGACGTCACGAGGTTGATGGACGATGGACGTTGCGAGGTTGATGGACGATGGACGTTGCGAGGTTGATGGACGACAGACGTAGTGAGGTTGATGCACGACGTACGTCGCGAGGTTGAGGCACGACGGACATCGCGAGGTTGAGGCACAACGAACACGCGAGGTTGATGGACGACGGACGTCGCGAGGTTGATATACGAATGTTCGTAAACATCGCAGAGGTGCAAAGACTTGAGAAAATAAATGCGCGCGGGAGCAGAGGCCATAGGCCAAAATTGGGGGAAGGTCAAGGCCACCACCCTTGGGAAGGCCGAGGCCGACCCTAGGGGGTGGCCAAGGCCAATGGCCAACTCCCATGAAGGGAGGCCAAGGCCACTCCCCCTTTGGGTGAACTTCGGCACGTCGACGGAAGGTGTTTTGATGGGCAATGAAAAATCCAAAAGTTACATTATGATGAGCGTGTCGACATGAAATGTACCCACATGACAAACAAGGTGCCAAAGTCACATACAAAGTGTATGAAGCGAACAAAGTGTGAAAGGGACTTTGTGCGAAGAGTGAGCAACCGGGGGGGAAGGCCAAGGCCAACCCCCCATGGAGGCTGAGGCTGACCCCATGGCCTTGGGGAAGGCTGAGGTCGACCCCATGAGGTTGGCCAAGGCCTATGCCCTTGACCCCGTTGCTCCGGTTGCGCCATCGGTCGATGTTTTTGGTGAAAAGGTGCTTATGTGGTCGCATCGCAACGAACGTGGTACCGTGAGTCATGCTCACGTGGTACCGTGTGCCATCGGTCACAGTATATGTGACTTATGTCTAACTTACCCACGTGGATTAAAATGTGGGCTAGCTCAGGGGAGTTGAGCTAGAGATCGCGATCTTACTTTCTGAACCGGTCTTATATGTCAGTATTGACGTATGTGATCACTTTTTGAATGGCTCTCTAGTGTCTGTCTTCGTACTCAGTTACAATTTGACATTCAAAATCTAGTTTGATGTCCATTCTGTTTGAACTATTATGCTTCTGAAATTTCGTTTCTCAGACATTTTTGTTTCTGTTGATTGGTCCTTGAGTGACCTTATTGGGTATTTGGCTCATCACCTTATGGTTTACTCTTTCAGGTGATCAATCGGTGGGACTTTGGGATCGAAGGGCTAGCTGAGTGATCAAGAATTAGTTGCCTTTGTTTCAGAGTTAGTGTTGATATTTTGAGTGTAATGATTGAGACATATTGTTATTATTTAGGTTTTATTTTGGGAAACTCCGTGCTGGAGTACTTGAATTGTATAAACACTTGGGGCCGCTATGTTAAATATTGATGTATTTTGAAAATATTAGTGAATGCTCTGAATTACCATTTTTAAGTCTTATGATAATTATAGGATTCTATCTGATCTCTGTCTATGCGGCATTAACGCTCCGTAAATAAATTTAGGGCGTTACAGTTGGTATCAGAGCTTAAGTATGAGATTCTGTAGACTCATGCTTAGGATCAGATAAGTTGTGAGACGGGTAGGATGGGTAGATTTAAGTGTAATATTTCAGTTAGTATTTGATTTTAGTTTTCTTTTCTAGCTATGGCAAGCAGTCATAGTAATAGGCGGACTCGCAATCGGAATGTGGAGCAACCAAACGTCACCGAGAACGAAAATCTGCCAGACCTTCTGACCCTTCTGGTAGCTCAGCAAGCTCAGTTGACTCAATTACTGGCCAATCAGCAAGCTCAGTTAAATCAGTAGAATCAACCTAACCCACCACCGAATCCGAATCACGGGTAGACTCAGACCCGTAGCTTATTAGAATAGTTTGATAAGAAAAATGTAGAACCTTTTGGAGGAACTGACGACCCGATTGTAGCGGAGAAGTGGATTTCTCGACATAAAAAGGTGTTTAGGCCTATGGGTTGCACCGATGAAGAAAAGATAGAACTCACAGTGTATAAGCTAGATGGGGAGGCAGACCATTGGTGGAAGATGATCGAGGATAGTAAGACGGTGGAACAACGTAGGGCCATGACATGGGATCAGTTCAAGATTTTGTTCTTTGACCACTACTTCCCTAGGAGCTTAAAAGAACAGATGTATCATGATTTTCTTAATCTGAGGTAGGGGATAACGAGAGCGTCGCTGAATATGAGGTAAATTTTACACGACTATCTTATTATGGTAAGCAATTGGTGGCTAATGAAAAGGATATAGTGCAAATGTTTACTTGGGGTCTTAAGTCTAGCATTAGACAGCGAATTGTTCCAGTCCCAATTGAGACTTATGTTTAGTGCGTGGACATTGTGAAGACTATTGAATCTGAGGCAAGGGATTTTAGAGAGAGAAAGAAGCCAAGGCAGGTAAGAGAGATCGCCCGAAATTATCTCAGTCACACGGTAAGAGAGATCGCCCTGAATTATCTTAGTCACACGCGGTACAAAGAAATGGGAAGCAGAAACAGGCATCTTGATAGACTTCTGTTGGTCAGAGGGGCCAAGGTCAGAGGTAGGGTCAAACTCAAGGTAATTTTAGTAGGAGCTTAGGCCAGAAATTTGCTCAAAGACCTATGTTTGTAGGTTCTGATCCTATTTGTCAAAGGTGCAACAAGCGACACGGCGGTTAGAGTTGTTATTAGGATACGAGAGTGTGTTTCAGGTGTGGCCAAAAGGGTTACCTTATCAGAGATAGTCCTATGTTAGCATCAGGGCAATCTGGTTCACAAGGTTCGGTTACGGGGAGTACAACTTTGGGCCCTAGACAGACTATGGATCAATTATCCGGGGGACAGAAACCAAAGACTACAGGCTGGGTGTTCAACATGACGGCTAGGGATGCGTCAAATTCAAAGGATGTGGTAGCAGGTACGATACATGTTAACTTAATTAATGTGCATGTGTTGTTTGACTCTGGTGCCACATACTCTTTTGTCTCTCTTTCGTTTGCACATTGACTTGGGGTTAAACCCCATTCAATTGATGATGAGTTGTCTGTCGGTACTCCTGTTGGAGATTTTGTGATAGTTGATTCAGTATTGAGAAACTGTAAGATCCGTGTACGTGATAGGGACCTTCTAAGGGTCTTAATTCCTTTAGATATCTGTGATTTTGATGTGATTTTGGGTATGGATTGGTTGGCATCCTATCATGCCTTAGTTGACTGCTTTGAGAAGCGAGTCCATTTTTGTTTATCTGATTTGTCTGAATTTGAGTTTAGGGGTTTGAAGCCTAGTGGGTTGTCCATTATCTCAGTTGTTGCGGCTCGCCGCATGCTTCATAAGGGTTGTAGGGGTTACATTGCACACGTCCATGATACTAGTCATGAAGGTCTTGAAATATCAAAAGTACCCGTAGTATGTGATTTTGCTAAGGTGTTTCCCGAGGAGTTGCCTGAAAAACCCTTTGATCGTGAGATGTAATTCACAATTGATTTAGTGCTCGATACGGCACCTATTTCTAAGGCTCTGTATCGAATGGCGCCTTCAGAGATGAAAGAGTTAAAGGAACAACTTTAAGAGTTGCTTGATAAGGGGTTCATTCGCCCTAGTGTCTCACCTTGGGGTGCCCTTGTCTTATTCGTTAAGATGAAGGATGGTACATTGAGACTTTAGATTGATTACCGTGAGTTGAATAAAATCATCATCCGTAATAAATATCCATTGCCGCGCATAGATGATTTGTTTGACCAACTTCAGGGAGCGAGGTATTTCTCAAAAATAGATTTGCCTTCTGGATACTATCAGCTAAAAGTCAAGGCAGAGGATGTGCCGAAGACCGCTTTTAGGACTCGTTATGGTCATTATGAGTTTCTGGTAATGCCATTCGGGCTGACTAATGCCCCTGCTGCTTTATGGATTTGATGAACCGTGTGTTTAGACAGTATTTTGATCAATTCGTTATTGTTTTTACTGATGATATTTTGGTGTACTCTAGGTCGAAGGAGGAGCATCGTGAGGATTTGCTAATTATCTTGCAGACTTTGAAAGATAATAAACTGTATGCTAAGCTTTTGAAATGTGAGTTTTGGCTTGAACAAGTTGCATTTCTAGGGCATGTGGTGTCTAAGGGCGGAATAAATGTTGACCCTTCTAAGATTGCGCTGGTAACTGAGTGGCAAAGACCTAGCACTGTCACAGAAGTGAGAAGCTTTTTGGGGATTGGTAGGCTACTATCGTTAATTTGTTGAAGGTTTTTCAAAAATCGCTGTGCCCTTAACTCGGTTAACTAAGAAGAACACCCAGTTTGTTTGGAGCAAAGAGTATGAAGCTAGCTTCAAAGAATTAAAAGAAAGGTTAATGTCTGCACCCGTATTGACTTTACCATCTAGTTCTGGAGGTTTTGTGATTTATAGTGACGCCTTAAAGAAAGGCTTAGGTTGTGTTTTAATGCAACATGGTAAGGTGATTGCTTATGCTTCTAGACAGCTTAAACCCTATGAATATAACTATCACACCCATGATCTTGAACTAGCAGCTGTGATTTTTGCTTTGAAGATATGGAGACATTACTTGTATGGTGAGACCTGTGAGATTTACACTGATCATAAAAGTCTTAAGTATATTTTCACCCAAAGGGAGCTGAACATGAGATAGAGACGTTGGTTGGAGCTTTTGAAGGATTATGACTGTTCGATTCATTATCACCCTAGTAAGGCAAATGTTGTGGCCGTCGCACTTAGTAGGAAGAGCACCGAAAACTTAGCATCATTGATTACTTGTCAACCTCAACTGTTGGAGGATATGATGAATTTGGATCTCGAGATTAGATGGCAAGATGGTGGGGAATACTTGGCAGCATTACAAGTACAGCCTACTTTGATCAGTAGGATCAAGGAAGCCCAAGATGGAGATTCAGGTATAGCTCGCATCATTGAGAGCATTAACAGTGTGAAGTAATCCAAGTTTAGAATTGACGAGCACGGTGTGGTTTTGGTTCCGTAAGAGGCTTTGTGTGCCAGCTGATTTAACCTTGAAGAGGGATTTACTATCGGAGGCTCGTAGTTCTAGTTTCTCTATTCATTTGGGAGGAACAAAAATGTATCATGACCTTAAAGAGCATTTGTGGTGGAGTGGCATGAAGTCGGATATAGCAAAATTTGTATCTCATTGTTTAGTTTGTCAAAAAGTGAAGACAGAACATCAGAAGCCTAGCGGACTGCTTTAGCCACTTGAGATTCTGCAGTGGAAGTGGGAACATGTGACAACCGATTTTGTGGGAGGCTTACCGAGAACCAGTAAAGGTTTTGACACTATTTGGGTTATCGTTGATAGATTGACTAAGACTGCACATTTCCTTCTGATTCAAACAACATCACCTTTATCTGAGTTAGTTCGATTATATATTGATGAGATTGTGAGGTTGCATGGTGTACCATTATCCATAGTGTCAAATCGAGATCCGCATTTCACTTTAAAATTTTGAAGGAGCTTCCAAAACTCTATGGGCACTGACCTTCGTTTTAACACTGCTTATCATCCGCAGACAGACGGACAGTCTGAGTGTACCATTTAGACACTAGAGGATATGTTAAGGGCTTGCGCGCTAGACCTTGGTGGTAGTTGGCATAGTCATTTATCGTTAGTGGAGTTTGCCTATAATAACAACTACCAGGCAAGAATTCAGATGGCACCGTTTGAGGCATTGTACGGACGGAAGTGTAGGACACTGCTATGTTGGGATGAGGTAGGAGATAGACGATTATTGGGACCAGAGTTGGTGCAGTTGACTACTCAAAAAGTTGATTTGATTTGGGAACATTTAAAAGCGCTCAGGACAGACAATGCAGTTATACGTCTAATCGTCGTCAAAAACTTGAATTTGAGGTGGGTGATCACGTGACCTTGGAAGGGAGTGATGCGTTTCGGTAGAAAGGGCAAGCTCAACCCTAGGTTTTCAGGCCATTCGAAGTTTTGGAAAGGATCGGTCTGGTGGCTTACAGAGTGGCATTGCCGCCAGAACTTTCGCACGTTCATAACGTTTTTCATGTCTCGATTCTAAGGAAGTACGTCTACAATCCAACACACATTGTGCCGTACGAGCACTTGTCAGTTCGGGAGGACCTTTCCTACAAAGAGCAACCACTTGAGATTCAAGATCGTCGCGACCAAGTGTTAAGGACGAAAGTCATTCCTTTAGTTAAGGTTTTGTGGCGGAATCACGAAATAGAAGAAGTCACTTGGGAGCTTGAAGATGCTATGCGCGAAAAGCACCCTCAGCTTTTTGTTATTTAAGGTCCATTTTAAATTCTAAGGACATAATTCTTTTAAGGAGGGGAGAATGTAATATCCCAAAAATTTTCTTTTTCTATATGAAATTAGTATTTTTTAATAAGTGAGTTTGTGGTCTCTTGTTAAACAATAAGAAAATGGTTTTGGATTGTTTCTGAAGTTTTCATTTGAATTAAAAGTTTTAATTCAAATGAAAACTAATTTTGGTTGGATGAAAGTGGTTTGAATCGAATCAAAACTATTTGATTTTTTTTTTTAAGTTTTGGAGTCTGAAGTTTTAAGTTGAATTAACAGTTTTGAGTCGAACAAAAACTCATTCTCGGTGAATGAAAAGATTTTTTTTTCTTGCGTAATAAGCTACTGAAGTTTTCGGCCGACTAAAAAATTTTTGGTCGACTTAAAAAGTTTTCGGTCTAATTAAAAGTTTTAAGTCGAATGAAAATAGTTTGGCTTCGAATGAAAATGGGTCTTGCTTCGAATAAAAATATTTTTGTGTGTAAAATAAGCTACTGAAGTTTTCGGTCAAATGAAAACTTAAAATTTTTTGTCCCATATAAATAGTCCTTTTATTTCCTCTCTAGCCTTTTTGATTTCTCTACTTCTTCTTCTTTTGCGCGCGCGCGCGCTCGAGAGAGAGAGAGAGATAGAGAGAGAGAGAGAGAAGGCTTGGAAGGTTTGGGAGTTTTAACGTGGAGCTTAAGGAGTGTGGCTCTCAAAAGCTTGGCTAAGGTAAGGGTTTATTTTTGAAATTCAAATCAGCGATGGACCAATCGCTCATGTAAGCCTTAGTTTCTTTTTGAAAGCCGAATTTCTTTGAATTGAGTTAAGTAGTTCTTTTTCTCCTATTTGCTTTGAGCTTTACTATGAATAACTTGTTCTTAATGTTATGACTTGTGAAATTCAATTTTTGTCGAATTCGTTTGATCTTAGAATTTGCGATGTTGATATCATTCGTTTTAGAGATTGCCATTATTCCATAAACTCCGTATATTGTTTGACATGTCCGATATTTGATTTTGTTGAATTGAAATCTTTATTTTGATAACTCTATGAGCCATGTCACAATGTATGTGACTTATGTCTGACTTACCCATGTGGATTGACACGTGGGCTAGCTCAGGGGAGTTGAGCTAGAGATTGCGATCTTACTTTCTGAACCAGTCTCATATGTCAGTATTGACGTATGTGACCACTTTCTCAATGGCTCTCTAGTGTCTGTCTTCGTACTCAGTTACAATTTGACATTCAAAATCTAGTTTGATGTCCATTATGTTTGAACTTTTATGCTTCTGAAATTTCATTTCTCAGACATTTTTGTTTCCATTGATTGGTCCTTGAGCGACCTTACGAGGCATTTGGCTCATCCCCTTATGGTTTCTCTTTTCAGGTGATCAGTAGGTTAGACTTTGGGATCGAAGGGCTAGCTGAGTGATCAAGAATTAGCTGCCTTTGTTTCAGAGTTAGTACTGGTATTTTGAGTGTAATGATTGAGACATACTGTTATTATTTAGGTTTTATTTTGGGAAACTCCGTGCCGGAGTACTTGAATTGTATAAAGGCTTGGGGCCGCTGTGTTAAATGTTGATGTATTTTGGGAATATTAGTGAATGCTCTGAATTACCATTTTGGAGTCTTATGATAATTATAGGATTCTATCTGATCTCTGTGTATTTGGCATTAATGCTCCGTAAATAAATTTGGGTTGTTACAAGGGGAGTACAAGTCGGGGGGGGGGGGGGGGCACGAAAGTGGGATATAAACAGCTAAGAGGTCGGGGAAGGGCTGATTAAGGGCTAACGAGTCTTGGATCTAAATCCTGCTGATCGTCCTCGTCGAAGGGGACACTGTGATTTGGATCCGGCTCGGCATGTCCAGCAGCAGTGCCCTGCATGTAAAGGCCCAGACGCATTAATCTCGAAATTAATAGTATAAAGTGTTTACTCAACGTATATAATGGTTGTACCTGATTATTTGCCGAGATCATCCTATATACCTTCGTAGCAATGCGATGGATCTCGTCCTCTTGTAATGACGGTCGCCCCACACGGTCGATGTCTGCATCTGTAGAGGGGCAGCGGGGGGTAGGGATACTCCAATCAAGACACGTGCAGTCGTACTAGGGAGGTGTACGCAGTCTTTCGGCCTATTGATGACCCCCTGTGTATCCAACCATTGCTTTAATCCCCAGTACTCGTGCCCGTACATGTGGATGCTGATGGCTGTCCGGACTGTTTCTCCTAGCCCCTGATCTGTTCGTACGAGGGCTGCAAAACAGTGATTTGACATTTAAAACATTAAGGAGACAAAAATCAAATACAAAGGCAAAAATTTAACAAACTAAACAAATAAATTCGTAACTTACAACGATATGTCAGGAAATATCTAAAATAAAGTCCCTCGCCTGGTGTTGATCTTCCTTATCCTTCTTCCTCACGTGCATCTCAGTGTACATCAGAGCACAAACCTCATCCGGCGCCAGGTTTGGGTGCTTAATCACATTCTTGTGTCGGAGAATGTCATGAGCCACCAACCCTCCCACGCGCATGGGATCTTTGTCCAGTCTGTTCTCGCTCGCACTCTTACTCTTGGCCTCCCAGGATGTCATGTCCTGTCTGTTCAAGTGCTTAATCACCAGGTTAAGGCCAATTCTGATAATTAGGATTTAATTAGGGTTAATTAGGGGCTTATTAGTATTAATTAGGGATGTACTAGGATTTAATTAAGGTTAAGTATGGTAATTAGGGTTAATAGGTTTGATTAGGATCATTCAGGCTAATTAATTAATAATTAGGATTTAATTAGGGCTAATTAGAGATGCGTTAGGGTTTAATTAGGATAATTAAGGTTTAACCCTGATTAGGATTTAATTAGGTTTATTTAGTGCTTACTGTTAGGGTGTAATTAGGTTAAAATTAGGACTAATTATAGTAATTAGGGTTTATAAGGTTAATTAGGGTAATTAGGTCTAATTAAGGCTTATTAGGGATAATTAGAGATGTATTAGAGTTTAGTTAGGATAATTATGGTTCAATTAGGGCTGACTTATATTTAATTGGGATTTAATTAGGGTTTGATTAGGATAATTAAGGTTTAACCCTGATTAGGATTTAACTAGTATTAATTAGTTTTACTTAGTGCTTATTGTTAGGGTGTAATTAGGTGAATTAGGGTTTAATTCTGACTAATTATGGTCATTAGGGTTTTAAAGGTTAATTAGAGCTTATTAAGGTTAATAGGGATGTATTAGAGTTTAAATAGCATAATTAGGGTTTAATTGGACTTAATTAAATTTAAATAGGGTTTGATTAAGGTTAATCAGGGTTAACTAGGTATAATTGAATTGATTAGGTTTAATCAGGATTGATTAGGTTTAATTAAGATTGATTAGGGTTAATACCGGTTAATTTTTCTAATTATCAATACAACTATACACTATAACTACAACAACTATGACATTTATAACATATAATTCTAAGATATAATTATTCATACACGTATAAAGCATATGTAACATATAATATTAACATGTAATTAGGGATAATACCACTTATATCCCTCGGTTTAGGAGTAAATTACAGTCAAATACATAAGTTTAAAAAATTTGCATTTGTATCCAAAATGTGAAAATTTTGTATCAGACACGTCCACCGTTAGGGTTCCGTGACCCTAACTAAGAATTTATTCTGATGTTATAATATCGTATTTTGAAAATGACATACTACCCCTGATACATATTCATATTTTAATGTTAAATACGTATTTTATACATCTTTTTTTCATTTCCTCTGTTCTCTTCCCATTCTTTCTCTCCATTTTATCTTTTTCCCCATGCAACTCCAACCACCATAAGACCACTACCGTACCATCAGCACACCATCCCGCCTTCTAATTTCTCATAATTGCATCACACGCACAACAGGTACAGGCAATAATGTATGAGGATGATCTCCACCGTATGTCTGCTGCAACAAGGTAGCACAATGCTTCAAATTGCATTGAACAATAGCTCCGATCTCTTTCCCCATTTCTTATAAAAATGGATTCCCTAGACTGAAGTTACAAATTTGGTGATTTTGCACCCAATCGCATCCCACTCTCTCTGTCTTTGTTTCTTTGTTTCAATTCTATCTAATTAATCCCATAAAGGTCCATAACCAAATCAGTAGGTTAACCATGGCCACCTCTTCAGTCTTCACCGCTATAGTACAGACCCCCCACCGCTGCCATATGCACCATAACCACCAGTACTACAGAGCCTCCCTGAATCTGATCCAGCTGAGGCTAACCCTGACCGACACTGTCGGTAACTTGTCGGATCTAGGCATGTACAAGATGTGCATCTGCTAGTTTAACTTCAGCGACTTCAATGTGGCGCATGATGCCTACACGTTATACTTGATCGAGATGGTAAGACGACATGGGATTGACTTCGAGAAGAACCTTAGTGATGGGGTGGACTCGGCCGAGTTCGGGGAGTTGACGATGGGCTCAGGGCTGGTATGCAATGACTCAATGAGCTGGGTGATGTTCCACAGTGTGTACCCATGGGCAGTGGTTCAAATGAGATTCTGGTTATGATGCCACATTGGGGTTTAATGCCAAATTTCGTGGGTGTGGGTGTGTGTCTATGTGTATCATGTGAGTTTTGAGTGTGTGTTTTGTGGAGGTGGAGGGGGGTGGGGGGTTGGAGAGTGGAAGAAAGGGAAGAAGAGAAAGGAGGGGAAAAAGAGAGAGGTTAAGCGTGGAAGAAGAAGAAGAAGAAGAAGAAGAAGAAGAAGAGAGAGAGAGAGAGAGAGAGAGAGAGAGAGATTTGGTCTCGAGGGCAATCATGTCATTTCATGTAAAATTTAAACACCGTTTGTGTTCTGACTGGTCAACGGACATAAGTAATATAAATCCAAACCTGTGTCCTCGACTGTAATTTACCCCTAAAGTGAGGGATATAAAGTGATATTATCCCATGTAATTATTCATACATGTATAAAGCGCATAGAATTATATGTACAAGTGGGGGTGGGGGTGGCAGTGGCGGGTGGCAGGCAGCGGCGATGGCTTCTCCGATGAGGTGATTGCGCGGTACTTGCCACAGAGGTGACGACGAATTGGTGGTGGTTGAGTTGTGCAATGGGGTCGGGTATTTGCCGGCGAGGGGGAGGACGACAGAGTGGTGGTGGTTGTGTTGTGGGGTCGCAGAGGGGTTTTCGGAGATGGAGGACGGAGGAGGCTGGCAGTAGCAGAAAGAGAAGAAAGAAAGAGAAAATCAAAAGCGACGGGGAGAGAGAAATAAGGGTTTTTCTCTTTGGACTATTAGCGACGGACTAAACCCCTGACTAAATGTCCGTCGCTAAAAGTCCTGTTTTCAAAATTTTTAATTTTTGAACGACAGACCCAAATCCGTCGCCAAAAGTTAAAAAAATATATAAAAAAATATTTTAGCGATGGACTTTAAATCCATTGCAAATACTCCGTCGCTAATTTAAAATAATTTCAATATTCAGCTAAAAATAAAAAATTCAAAAAATGTTTTAGCGACAAAAATGTCATCGGTATAAAACCGTCATTAAATATCCGTCGCTAAAGGTTATCACCGACGAAATCCTCCGTCGGTAAAATTTTTTGCAATGAGTATTTAACTACGGTGTTTCCCGTCACTATAGGTTACTTTTTGCGACAGAATGACATCCGTCGCTAAAAGTCTGTCACTAAATGACTTTTTTCTTGTAGTGACATCCTCAAGATGTCTCTTAGAAAATTTGGCTTAATCAAACCATGTTTGGCCCTTCAATGAAGACTTTGAAACTGGCTGTTGGGATTTTCTCTCTAGCGAGAAAAACTGCAGTTTCGCTCTCTTTGCTTCTCTAACCAATTAGGTTTTTCTTTTTTAAAATTCACCCTTAAGTCTTTAGCCTCCCACAAAAGGCTAGATGACCAATGTACATTGATTAAATTAATTGCGCCACTATAATTAAGCCCAATACATGTATAACCCAAATGTCATAAGTCACACTCTTCCTCATGGAGTGATATTCAACAAACGCCCCCTCCCAACAATGTGGAGGGATCTAACATACCCGTTGCACTCCTACAAAAACTCATGTTTCTATTTGGATAAAGTGTTGTTATCATATTAGAAACATTTTTTTTTCTATATGGATCTTCTAAAGATCAACATCCTTCGAATCTAACACATCTTACATCTATATGCTTAGACCTCAAATGGAAACTTGGATTCTTTGTAAGATGAATTGCACTCCGACAGTTACAATGCAATATATACCTCTCTTGCTTGCATCCCAACTCTTATAGGAATCTACTCGTTGATAATATCTCCTTGCAAGCTTCCGTTGGTGCTATAACTCAGCCTTTGTGGTAGAAAGAGCAACACAATTTTGCAGCCTTGATTGCCATGACAAAGCTCTCGTTGCATAAGTAATCAAGTATCCCAAAGTAGATTTTTTGGAATCAATATCTCTAGCCATATCAGCATCTGTGAAGCCTTTTAGAATAAGCTTGTCAATTCCGAAGCAAATACACATCTTTGAAGTACCATAGAAATACCTGAGAACACACTTAACTATAGCCCAATCTTCTTTCTTGGATTGGAGAGAAATCTGCTAACAACTCTAATTGAAATAGCTATGTTTGGTCTTGTACACACCATATCATACATCAAAACTTCCCAGAGTGAAGCATAAGGAACATTCTTAGTTTGTTCTTCACAAAAAGGACTTTGCTTTATACTCAACTGGAAATGATTAGCAAGAGGAGTAGCAACGTTCTTGACCCAGTCCATGTGAAACCTCTTGAGCACCTTTTCAATATTTTCTTCTTGTGCTAACCACAACTTCTTGCCTCTTTTATCACGATTAATTTTCATGCCAAGGATTTGTTTTGCTGGTCCCAAATTGTTCATAGCAAAGGAGTTATTCAAATCTTTCTTCAACTTGTCAATTTTCTTGACATTATGGCCAGCAATCATCATGTTATCAATGTAAAGTGAAGGATAATGAAATTGCCCTCTAGATAATTTTTTACAAAAACAAAATGAGTAGAAGTTGTGTTCCTATATCCATGCTTCCCCATGCCATTGCACGCGTGCTTATTTCAACTCGTAACTCTTCCTTAATCTACAAACCAAGTTTTCTTTTCCTCTCACTTGGAAACCCTTTACCTGTTCCATGTACATCTCTTCATGTAAATCACCATGAAGAAAAGCTGTTTTTACATCAAGTTGTTCAAATTCCAAATCCATGCTAGCTACCAAGCCAAGAAGAATTCTGATACATGACATTTTTAAAGCTGGAGAGAAGATTTCTACAAAATCATTTCCTTGCTTTTGACTGAACCCCTTCATAACCAATCTAGCCTTGTGCTTTGGATGTGAGCTATTTTATTCAAATTTTGATTTGTACACCCTTTTGTTCTTGAGTTCTCTCCTACCCTTAGGAAATTTACTAGCTCATAAATATTGTTCTCATGTAAGGATTTCATCTATTCCTATATGGCCTTCAACCACTAATTTTTTTTCTTATGTTTTATGGCCTCATAGTATCACTCTGGTTCTCCTCCATCTGTGAGTAGCAAAAACTCAGTGGAATGGTATTTTTGATAAGAACACTGATCCATAGTAAAACTTCTCAACTTAGCATTTTCTGGTTCAGTTGGCTCTGGATCAACTTCCTGTGGATCTGCCTCATTATTACCTGCAGCATCATTTTCATTCTCAATGTGATCGTGATCGTCATGCACATTTTTTTCCATCCTGTGCTTGCATTATAGATGGAGGAACTTTATCGCCATCCAGCAAATCATCAACAGATGGCTTTGGCTTGTCAACAGGTTTTTTAAAGTCATAAATCCTTTTGCTCCTTAGCCTACAGGGTACTAGCAGCCTTTTTCAGCTATTGTTTCCCTCCTAAGGGCAGGTTCTTATGCATTACTCACTTATTTTCCACTGAAAACACCACTTCCCGTCTAACTTGCATGTATTAAGCATGCCGCCAGCATTCACGGTTCCAAACAATTTTATTCGTAGCCGGATCTCATAGCCTATATCCAAACTCATCTTGTCCACAAAGATACATTACCTAGATTTATCATCAAGCTTTGTTATCTCATCCTTGGGAATGTGGACAGATGCAATCAGCATCCAAACATTTTCAAGTGCTCATGGGAGACAACTTTTCCTGTCCATACTCTCTTTAGAAAATCACCATCCAAAGGAACGGATGGAGATAAATTAACCAAATAAACTTTGTCTTCACTTTTTCACCCCAAAAAGATTTAGACAACTTTGCACGTGAGGGCATACATCTCAGTCTCTCTACAATGGTTCAGTTCATTCTTTTTGTTACACTGTGTAGCTTAGGATTCTTGGGAGGAGAAAATTAATGTCTAATGCCACGACTTCTGTAATAGCGATCAAATGTCCCTCTATTTTCTCAGCCATTATCTGTCCAGATACATTTCAAGCTTCTACCTGTTTCCCTTTCAACATTGACATGAAACTGCTTGAAACAAACACCTTTTTAGAGTGATCATCAATAAATGTTACAAAATAAAGTACACTACCAAGTGATTCTGTCTTCATGGGATCACACACATTAGAATGCACCAAGTCTAGCAAAACAATTTTTTTTAGATGCAAGTTCTCTTTTAAAAGAAACTCCACTTTATTTTCTAGCTAAGTAATGTACACAAGATTTTAAAGATGTACCTTCGCTTTCTGGTAGGAGATTTTCTTTTACAAGAATGTTTAGGCCTTTCTAATCCATATGGCCTAACCTTTTTGTGCTATAAATATGTAGTTGTATCATCATTAACTACATTCAAAACATTGTTTTTGAGGTTTGCCTACATCATGTAAAAAAGTGTTGCACTTCTTCCACTCACCATTATAAAAATGGTTTTCATATCTTTCATCATCAAGCTTTCACGTGGAGATCAAATCAAGTCGAATGTCAAGCACATGTCGAACATCTTTTAAAATCAACTTGTAACCAATGTTGGTCTCTAAGCACATATCTCCAATGCCTGGAATCTTGCACACTCCTTTGTTTCCCATTTTGACAACACCATAACTTGTACGATGTAAGATGTGAAGAGATCTCTTCTTGATGTAACATGGATTGAGGCGTTGCTATCAATTAGCAAATTTGATACTTGGCTTGCAAGACTAACTATATTTTCATCACCGATGATGAAAACACTTGAAACATAATGAAAGTTACCCTTTCAAAAATAAAAAGAAAACCTTGGACCTGATCTTCATCTTGGTTTGTGCACTGGAAATAGGAAACTTGCAAGATGAAATGGTCAAGGGTACTAATCTAACTGGATCGAAATTGAAGTCATAATCCATCATATCTTTGTATTTCTTCAAAAAGGTCAAGGGTTCAGGTCAGGCATTATGATTTTTACTTACTCGTTGGTACTAAGGTTTCTCATCAAAAGATAAGAGCATCGTAATGTCAATACAAATTTGTCATAGACACTCACCTGTTGAAGAATGATTCAAAGTTTGACTTAGTCATTTAGTCCTTTAGTTAGTGTCCTATTTTTTCTGAAGTAGTTAGTTAACACTATATTAGTGGTTGTAGTGGCTGAGTGAATTTCTATTAGCACTACTTAGTGGTGTCAGTGGTAGAGTAAGTTTCTGAGACTAAGTCTATAAATAGCTATGTTTGTTCCAGTATTATGAATGCAATTAGAGTTTTGTTTTCTTCAGATTTATTAAATCTCTATTTTCACTGTTTTCTCTAACAAATATTTGGTATCAAGAGCCAGGTTAAGCCAGGTTCATTAAGTGAGTAGAGAGGGATAAAAGCGTGAGTTGAGAGAAACACTTTAGAGAGAAACCATGGCTAGTAATGGCAATGCAATGAGTGCCATGCAACCACTTATTACGATCTTTAAGGGAGAAGGCTATGAATTCTGGAGTACTATAATGTGAACCCTACTCAAGTCTCAAGATCTTTGGGACTTGGGTTAAGCACGGCTATTCAGATCCTATTAAAGAAAACATATTGAAGGAGAACAAGAAGAAAGATTCCAAGGCGTTAGTGATTATTCAGTAGGCTGTTCATGATAGCGTCTTTTCACGAATTGTAGCAAAAATCACATCAAAGCTAGCTTGGTCAATTATGTGGAAGGAGTTTCAAGGTGATTTAAAAGTAATTGTGGTGAGAATGTAATCGCTCCAACGTACTATGAAACCTTGTACATGAAAAGTGGAGAATCAATTGCTGAGTTTTGTCTAGATCAATGGCAATAGTTAGGCAAATGCGATCCTATGGAGAGAAGATTTCTGATAAGACGGTTGTTGCAAAGGTATTGAGAAGCTTGACTCCCAAATTTGATCATGTAGTTGCTGCAATAGAAGAATCTAAGGATTTGTCAGTTTTTTCATTTGATGAACTAATGGGGTCTTTGCTGTAAGCTCATGAATCAAGAATTAAGATCGCTTGAAAAGAATGAAGAAAAGGCATTTCAAGTGAAGGAGACAATTACCAAAATAGAAGCTCAAAGTGCAACAATTAGGGGCCGTGGAAGAGGAGGATTCCATGGTCGTGGTATTGGAAGAGGCAAAGGACGACTTGACTGGCAACAAAGACAATTTGGTGAGCAAAGGCAGTTCTGTGAGCAAAGAAACAACAAAAATTGCATTCAGTGCCATCATTGCCAGATATATGGTCATACAAAAGCTGATTATGTGATACCCCGAAAATATCAAAAATATAAAAAATTAATCTAACCGTGAGTTTGATTAATTAAGGGGTGTTATTTTTATTAAGTAGCAATATGTTGATGATGATTAAGTGTTAGGTAGCTAAATAAGGGGTTAGTGTGGCCTTGGGGGTTAAAAATGTAATTTTGGAAAGTTAAGGGACAAAATATAATTTGGAAAAGATGATGAACATGATGCATATTTTTATTAAGTAACATCATTTGGATGATAATGAGGTGTAAGGGGCTAAAGGAGGGGTTAGGGTGATTTTGGGGTCAAATTGTAAATTTTCAAAGTCGAGGGGTCAAAATGCAATTTCAGAAACATTGGGGGCCAAAGTGCAAATTTTAAAAATTTGCAAGAGTTGTCATAAACCTGGGAGCCCAAATTTGCCACCTCCTAGTTAATTTATGCTAACTAAGTAATATAAACTATAAATTAATAAGAGGATAAAGCTTGAGGAAAAAAAAAGGAAAGAAAGTGTTGGGGAGGAAAATGTAAATATGACAAAGTTGTGAACATTATCGTGAACAATAACCCGTGAAGAACCCAGAAACAGGGAAGAGAAAAGAGAAGAAAAAGAAGAGAAGAAAAGAGGATGAAGAGAGGAAAAATGGAGAAGAAAGAAAGGATTTTCGAACCCTAACAGGGTAATTCATCTTCTTTTCACTAATTATGTGAAATTATTATGTAAAGTTTGTGGGTTTCTATTGAAGGTGATCCGTGTGTACATGCGTGTGTGTGTGTGTGTGTCACGGTGTATATGGGTTCGGGAGGAAGGAATTCGAATGGAATTATGTTGTATTTTTTGATATATGAAAGCCTAAAATGGAAAAATAAGGAAAAACAGTTGGAATTTCAGAGTTTAGAGTGTGTTTAGTGTGTGTTTAGGGTGTGTTCTTGGTGTATGTTCAATGGTGTATTTCAGATAGATTTTGGAATGAGAATTTGGGGTAGATTAATGAATTAAATTGGATGTTAACATGTGTAAAAAGATGGGATTGGGTTGAATTGAGTGGAATTCGGGGTGGTTGTGGGTGAAAGAGTGGATTCATGTGAGGTGTGGCATTCGGCAATGAGAGGGAAAGAGGTTGAAGATGAGTGCGTGTGTCCAAGGTGAACTAGTGTGTGTGTTTAATGTGAATAATGACTGTTTTTGTCACTAAAGGTGAAAATTAATTAAACAGTTTCTAATCCAAAATTTTAAAAATAGTTTGGGTTAGATTTAGCCAAAGTGCAAAAATGAAACCCTAGTTATTTTTAAGAGACCTGCATCGTGGAAAAATTTTAGATTCTTCTAAGGTCAGGAAAGGGGTGAACGGATGTAAGAAATTTGGAACTTTACAGTGAAATTTAAAATATCAAACGATCGCGGTTTTGCATAAAACTTTTATGAGGACTCTACGATGCTGAGAAGTTACATTTTCCAAGTTTTTAGGTCATTCCGAAGTTGTTAGCTATTTTTGGCCGAACGGGCTTTTAAGCGCTCGGCTAGACACCGGTTCGGAATTTTTGGGCAAAAATTTTGTAAAATACTTTTTAGCTCAAGAATTAATGTAGGAGGCTTAAAATATCATTTTAAATCACTTTTGATATTTTTCTGAGGCAGGGAACCCTCAAGGGCATTTTGGTAATTTGCCACCCGGAGAGGGGTATTTTGGTAATTTTCCTGGTAAAGTTTTTCAAAGGACTTTTTAGTTTGAAAAGGGTTGTAAAACACCCAAAAGGTTATTTTGAAGCTGATTCGGGCGATGCGGTTATAGTGAACTCCTGGGGGCATTTCGATAATTTTGCCGCCCAAAGGGGGTATTTTGGTAATTTTTTTATAAAATGCTTTGAAGGACTGTTGGTTTGGGAAGGGGTGTAAGACATCTGAAAAGTTATTTTGAAGGGGTTTGAGATGTTTGTTAGGGCGATGGCCGCCAAGGGGTATTTTGGTAATTTCACATAAGCTGGTGGTGTTTTGGTAATTTTTTCCTTTAAAATTTTCTAAAGAACTATTTGGGCTGTAAATGATGTAATACATCCAAAAGTAGTTCTAAAGCGATTTTGGGGTATTTGTGGTGTAGCGGCCATGTTGACGCCAAATTTTAAGAAATACGCGTAATTCAGCGATCAAAATGGTGGGAAGTGAGGAATGATGTTAATACGTTAAAATAATGAGGTTGTGGCTATTGCTAATGCATTTGTAAGCTAGGTTAAGGATCCAATTATTGGATCAGATTAACAAGCTGTCATAAGATGCTATAAATGATTAAATGGGAAGGGGTAGAATTGGGAGTGCGTATATGTGGAATGACTTCTAACGAGCAGATTATTATTTGACTAGGTGATGCAGCTCGTTGCGATTTGCTTCGACTATAAGCCAATCAGGTAAGGACAATGCAGTTCTGATATGCTAATTCATTGTTCGATTAGCATGCCATGTTGATGATGTGTTGTTGAATTCTTGCCGTTATGATTGGACACCGGTAGTCATTGTAACCGGTATTTGCATATTTGAATTGTGCTGTTGAGGACTTAGGGTAGAATGAATTCCCTTAGTCCGCCTTATTGATAGAATTTAATGAGGATAATTGGTGTCCTAATATGGTATGATTCGATTCAATTAGCATACTCGAGGTTGATGATGATGTTGCGTAGGGGTTATCGTGTGTTGTGAGATGTCGGCAGTCATTGATAGCCGATATCTCTTTTATTTGGAAACAGCATTGAGGACTTATGGTAATCTTCTCCCGAGTCCGCCCTATCGTTGATGATGATGTTGTTGAGGTCGTTGCGTGTTGTTGTGAAATATTGGCATTTATTGGTAGTCGACATTTCTCTTATGTGAGAACGTTGTTCAGGGCTTGCGGTAATATTTTTCCAAGTCTGCCCTGTTGATGATGTTACGTTGAACTCTTGTTGTTAGATCTGAACACTGGTTGATCTTCTGATCCGGTATTCCTTGTTGAGCTGTGTTGTTGAGGACATAAGGTGGAATCATTTTCCCTTAGTCCGCCCCGTTGATGAAGTCATGTTGCTTGGTTGTAAGGTGGTTAGGGAAAGCACTCTAAATAAGTTCCCTGCTTGTTGACAGTGTCTCTTCTATTTACTTGAGACTGAGATGAACATCCCATAAGATGGGACATCAATATGAGGAGGATGGCCTGTGAAACATGATCACTGGCAAAGAGGATGTAGGGCGTGCGAGTCAAGTCTGTCATGTCTCGTCGAGTCTAGTCTGTCGTGTCTGAGTTGCATTGCATTTGATTTTCTTTTGATGTTAATGATTTTAATGACTTGTATTTCGTTGATGTTTATCTTTTCCATTTCCTATTTTAGTGTTCACTTGCATAGTCAGTTTGTCAGTCAGTCTTGTCCATAAGGAGGTGGCAATAATGCTGTTCTGTTGGGCCCTAAAGCCACTCAGTCTAACGAAAGAAAAATTATCGTTTGACAAGTTATGTTGATGCTGAAATTATTGACTACTCTCGATTCATTTCTATCGTTGAGATGATTATTATAATTCCTCCGAATCTTTTGAATCATTTGTACACGATACTCCTCGTGTTGTCTTTACTGGGCGATTTGCGCTCATTCCTTATGTTGTATTGTGCAGGCTATAGAGTTGATCAAGGAGAACCCTTTAGGAAATGGAAGAGAAACAAGCTAAAAAAAAGTTGAGCAAGGGGATAAGTTGTGTGAGGTAAGACAAGATGGAAATGGGGAGATAAAGATTGAGCTGCGAGATAAGTTGATAAGAGCCACACGACTACAGTCGTATATTAGGTTGTAACCATTCATATTGTTTAGAGACTTGAAAGTCTTCCGCTACAGTATGATGTATGGTTGTATGAAATTTTTTTGTAAGGACGCATTTTGTAGCGTCTATTAATGATGTATGAGCATGAGGATGTAGTTGCTCTGTAATCAGCATAGGGTTTTGAATGTGATTATGGTCGATAACTCAGCCCGGTGACGTCACCTGGGTTGAGGGTGTCACAGATTATTGGTTCAAAGATCAACAAGTGAACTATGCAGCTGAGAAAGTAAGCTTTTTATGACTCATTCTGATACTAAAAATAAGTTAGGCAATGTTTGATTTGTAGATAACAGCTGTTCGAATCATATGACGGGCGTGAAATTCTTGTTTAAAGAACTTGGTGAGACACAAAAGTTGAAGGTGCAGCTTGGAAATGGCAAAGAAATGCAAATTGAAGGAAAAGATACAGTGGGTATTGAAACTAGCCATGGTAATGTAAAAGGGCTTTCAAATCAATTATGGGCTGAAGCATAGCAACATAAGTGTAATTATTGAACCTCTCTCCCACAAGGGCTATCATGAATCAAACTCCATTGAAGCTTGGCATGGCACAAAACTATTTGTAAGTCACTTAAGAGTCTTTGGGTGTATCACTTATGCTTTGGTAAATTTTCAAGTTCGGCATAAACTTGATGAAAAATGTGTTTTATTGGTTATTGTACACAATCCAAAGAATATAGATGATATAACCCTCTTAGTGGCAAGATTTTCATACGAAGGGATGTAGTATTTGATGAAAATGCAAGCTGGGATTGGCATGTAAGTGATGTGAAAATGCAACAGTCGATTCCTAGGCCAAATGCAATTTCCCCAAGTGAAAGTCAAGAGCCTACTTTATAAATTCACCAGTTGGTTCCACTTTGGCGTCACCAAATTCATCAGCCACGGCATCACCAAGCTCTTCTTCTACAACTCTGAGCCGAAACTCTTCATCCACTCATGAAGAGGCTTCTGATGAGACTCCACCAAGAAAGTTTAGATCTTTGAGGGACATAATGAGTCTTACCTATTTGCTCTTGTTGTTTCAGATCTTATATCCTATGAAGAAGAAACTACAAAAGAAGAATGGCAAAGAGCAATGATAGATGAATTGACTATAATTGAAAAGAATGCAATGTGGGAGATGGTGGACATACTGGAAGGCAAAAGTGCCATTGGTTTGAAGTCGGTATTTAAAACGAAACTTTGTGCAGATGGAAGTGTACAAAAGCACAAAGCCAGACTTGTTGCAAAAGGCTATGCACATCAACATGGTATCGATTTCAAAGAAAGTTTTCTCTTGTAGCTCGTTTCGAAACTGTAAGAATTATCTTGACATTAGTTGCACAACTACAATGTCTTGTCTATCAATTTGACATAAAATTGGCATTTTTAAATGAAAATTTACGAGAGGAGGTTTACGTAACTCAACCAGAAGGATTTACAATTGAAGACAAAGAGACAAAGGTGTACAAGTTGAGAAAGGCATTGTATGGATTAAAGCAGGCTCTACGGGCATGATATAGCAAAATTGATTCATACTTCCAGCAAAATGGATTCATGACGAGTACAAATGAGCCCACTCTCTACGTGAAGAAGGAAGGTAAAAATGATTTCATCATTGTTTGTTTTTACGTTGATGATATCATTTACACAAGCTCCTCTAACTCTCTAGTGCACGAGTTTAAATCACATATGGTGAATGAGTTTGAGATGTCAGACATGGGTTTACCGCATTATTTTCTTGGCCTTGAGTTTTGACATGTAGAAGTGGGATTTTTATTTCTCAAAGAAAATATGCCAAGGACCTTCTCAATAAATCTGGCATGCTTAATTGTCAATCTGAAGCTACACCCATGAACACTAATCAAAAGTTGCAGTGTGAAGATGGGGCAAAGGTGGCTGATGCTAAAAGGTTTAGAAGCTTGGTTGGAGGCTTAATTTATCTAACCCACACCTGCCCCAAAACTGCATTTTCTGTTGGTTTAATTTACAGGTTTATACACTGTCCTTCAAAGCTTCTTTTTGTTGTAGCGAAGCAAGTCTTGCGTTACATCGCTGGAACTATAGATTTTGGGATTTGGTACTCAAAAGTTTCCAATTTTAGATTATGTGGGTTCATAAATAGCGATTAGCGGAGTATTTCGGCAAATGTTTTAAGTCTCGGGTCAGGAGTAATCATTTGGAGCTCAAAGAAGCAAGCAACAACAGGATTGTCCTTCTCAGAAGCTGAGTATATTGCAACCACTTCAGCAGCTTGCCAAGCTATTTGGTTAAGGAGAATACTGGCAAAACTTCAACAAAGGCAAGAAGGAGCAATAGAAATATTTTGTGACAACAAAGCAACAATTGCCATGACAAAGAATCTAGATTTTCATGGCAGAACAAAGCATATTGATAAATGTTTCCATTTCATTCGTGATTTGGTTGCGAAGGAGGAGTTAACCTTGAAGTATTGCAGTACCAATGAGCAATTTGCTGATGTGCTTACCAAGTCTCTGTCAATAGAGAAGTTTATATACTTCAGATCTCTGCTTGGTGTTTGCAACTTTGAATCAAGGGAAAGTTTTGAAGAATGATTCAAAGTTTGAATTGGATTTTTAGTTTTTTAGGTAGTGTCCAGTTTTTTTTCTGAAGTAGCTAGTAAACACTATGTTAGTGGTTGTAGTGTCTGAGTGAATTTCTGTTAGCACTATGTTAGAGTCTACTTGGAATTGAAATTAGAATTTCACTTGTTTGGAACCTTTAAAATTGGATTTGGAATGGGATTTCATTGGATTTCTTTTAACGTACTGAAATCCAACCAAAAGAGGTCAGATTTGATGGGATTTGTTTATCAGAAACTATCTAAAACTAAAATTTCTTCAACTGCCCTTGAAGACTCCTGCAGATATAATGTTTCCTATTGTCTCCTTCTTCACTTCTAACACTATAGCTTATGCCTTTCCCTGCCGACGGAACTCTCTTCTATGAAAGCCAAAGCTTGGTATGACTTCTCCCTTCCTACCAATTTAACATTTTTTCTCACTTCAATGTTGCTTCTCATTTCCTGATATCTCCATCTTCACTTTTACAAACACAGCCTATCTTTTTCTAATTACTTGTGATAGCCGAAGTTTGGAATTATGCAAGAAGCACTTGACTCATTTCAAGACTATCAGCAGCCACTATATATCCAATATATTGAATCTCAGTTACAATATTTCATTTACGAAAATTTATACTAAGCTTTGAGATGTATATTGTGTAGGTATTAAAGGTATAACAGTTTTCTTGCTGAAATTTCATGCGATTCTTATACCAGTGGAACGAATCAGGTTACTATGTTGAATATAATATAGCCTAGATTTAGTTCTTACTTTGTCAAGAAACTTTCTGAGCATCTTCACATGAATTACCAAGGAAAGTAGTTCTTGCTAGAATTGGCTAGGCACTCCAGGTGTTCGATGAAATGCCCCACAAGAAGTGGTTAATTCTAATTGCATCATATCTCGGTACGTCCACAATGGGAGGATTCGTAAGGCCAGTAATTATTTGATGAAATTCGTAAGGTCAGTGTTGTTGCTAATGTTGAAGGAAGTAAGGTAAGTGAGATTGCCAACTTCTTTGGGGATGGTTCCTGTGAGGCCCATGTTTGGAAGATTTAGGGCTGTCACCCTTTTGTCACTGCTACAAAAGACACCAATCTAGTTGCAGAACGAGATTCCTTGTGACCAATTTTTAGCCAAGATGTTGTTTGGGTCAGAGATGATACTAGCTTTGAAAGCTAAAAGAGCTAGTTCATTAGTGAAGTTGATCACAGATGTAGCTAGGCAAGCGTCCAGGCAGTAATGTAATAGTAGTATTACAACCACCATTACCACTGCAATCTTGTCCATAGCACTAGATTTGAGTTGAGGGGTGGGAAAGAGGGATATGAGGAGAAAGATAAGGGCAAGCTTAAATAAGTTCAGATACTCCCTGGGGTCTAGGCAAGTAAAAATAAAGGTTATGATTCGACTAGTTTTTCTCTGTTCTGACCTTCAATTATTCAGTGACTGAAGCTACCCACATTTAACTGGGTCCAATTTCAGTGGAAAGTCAATGGTATAAGACTAATCCCCGTTGGTTCACTTTGCAAATACCGTATTCAAAAGTGAGCTGAAATGTTAGGCATAAGTGTGGCTGACAGGAAAATGTTGCAGATCTGCTTGCTTTTAGAGATAGTGAAGCATTTTTCTTCCTCTTGAATTTGGACCTCTGCCCTTAGTCCGTGTTATCCTCATCATCTTGGTGGTATATCAAATATCCCCGAGTAGATAATGAACAAGTTGCATCTACCTACTTGGAATGGCATCATATGTATATCATAATTTTTGGAATTTTAGGCCTTTTATGGTCTTGTCATGGACTAGGGATAAGATCTTAAAACTGAGAGTGAAACTTCAAGGTTTCATTACCTATAAAGTGGGTGATGGTTAGGATATTTGGATTTGGGTTGACAAGGCTCTCTTACTACTCAATATGGGCACATAATTACTAATGACTCTGGACTGGCATTGCCTAGTTCTGATAGGCTAGATAAGGTTGTGTGGGGCTTAAAAATTTGTCAAAAATTCTCTCTCTGTGTTTATCAACTAGATTAGCTTTAGACCTTTACTTTGGCAGTTCGTTCTCTCCTATTTGAGGCCATCAGGATGAGATTTCCAAAATGGAACACCACCAAGGAGATTAGTGAAAACCACCAGCAAACTTAAGCTTTTCAAAAGCTATTACATATATGAAAAACACAAAGAATGTTATGACAACCAAGCATAAATTTGTCACCATATTTAAAAACAATCAAATGTGGTCACATTTAGCATCATTAAGTAACAAGTGAGATTAAGCATATGCTAAAAAAAAGTTCAATTACATATATCTATATCATCTTTTTCTTATAGTGGTTTCAATTTGGTGGCATTGCTTTCGTGTTTTTAATATAAATATTGCATTGTTGAATAGATACATGGATGATTTGGAAGGGTTTATACAGATGGCAGTCGGGGCAGTCATTTCTTGTGTGGCATCACTAGTTGTCTTATTGTGTAATCAACCACAATTCCAATGTATAAATTGGCCGATAGTTGAAGTTGCAATCGAAAGAGAGGGTGCCAGATGAAGGTTAATGCATCAGATAAATTTTAGTGAGAACACACGTGATATCATACGCATGGGCCCAGATGCATTTGGTAGACTAGTGCGAATACTTCGAGGAACTGGACGACTTATCGATAATGCATATAGTTCCATGAAGGAACAAGCTGCCAAGTCCCTTTACATTCTTGCACATAATGAGAGGAATCGGTTAATTGGATTATTTTTTCATTGGTCAACGGAAACAACTAGTCATCATTTTCATAACCTTTTGAGAGCGATTATATCACTCAAAGATAAGTTTTTCATCCAGCCCCACGGAACTCAAGTCCCTCCAAAAATTCGGTATCACAATAGATTCTTTCCGTATTTTAAGGTAAGTGTTGGCGATGATTATCTTTTTATTAGATATATTGGTTATTGAGATGCAAAAAATATATATATCATTTCAACTTTTTAGGATTGTGTTGGAGCCATAGATGGTACACATTTTCATGTAAAAATTCCTAAGAATGAAGTGTCAAGGTATAGAGGGAGAAAAGACTTTTCAACTCAGAATGTATTGGCTACATGCACTTTTGATTTGAAATTCACTTATGTGTTGCTTGGATGGGAAGGCTTTGCAGCAGATGGTAGGATATTAGATAATACAACAAGCAGAGAATATAAGTTAAAGGTTCCTTAAAGTATTTTTTTAATGCATACTAACTTCTTAGCAAGATCTATCTAATTATCGAAATTTGTCTAATTCCTTACATAATTCACTTGATTGTAGGAAAGTACTATTTAGTTGATGCTGGATTTATGTTAAAGTCTGGGTTTATTACACCATATCTAGGAACATGATACCATTTGAAGGAATACTCATTGCGTGCACCAGAAACTCGTAAAAAGATCTTTAACCATAGACATGTTTCATTGCGCAATGCAATTGAGAGAGCTTTTGGTGTGTTAAAAAAAATGGTTTTCTATTTTAGCTACCAAAATCGAGCCTCAATATGATTTGGATACACAAATAAGTTATGTTCTAGCATGTTGTATACTACATAATTATCTTCTGGGGGTGGATCCGGATGAAGCGGTCATTGCAGAATGATCAAGAACTTTTGAATCAAGAGATCAAAGAACAAGACGAGGCAGGTGTAAACGTATCTGATGATGGTAGACGAGGAGTAATAAAGAGGGATAACATAGCAAATAGAATGTGGGATGATTATGTCAAAGACTGATCAGATTTTAATTAATCTTCTAATGTACTTGTTAGGATGCTTGTTAGTATTTGGGTATTGTATTAAATATTGTTTACTTTGGCATTGCATTATCTCGTCGTATCCCCTTTCATTATGTTTTGGATTTAGAATTTCATTATGATGTCGTTCCACAATGGTTCTTTCATTTATGCTGAAACTGTTGACTTCATGGGATACTGATCCCTATGCGATGTCGCACAATTCTTTCAAGTTATTTACATTTTCAGTTTCATTCAATCCTGTACATATTAAATATTTTGACAGGCAAGGAAAGACAATCGACATAATTGAGGAGGATGAAAAAAGTTCAACATGTTACTTCGTATGGATGCAACAAATGGATGAATACCTGCTCGACATGTTGCTTGACCTAAAAAATAATGGTCAGAAGCCTGATGGGAATTTCAGTCATGCAACATATGATGTTGCTGTAAAAGCAATGAATGAACGTTTTACCGTGAAGGTAAATCAAGACAAGGAAGTGAATCGTCCAAAAACTCTTAAGAAAAAAATGGATAATGGTGAAGAAGTGTTTAGGCGCGAGGGCGATTTTGGATGGAATGACATCACAAAGCAGATTGAAGCACCACCAGAAGTTGGGGCAGAACTGATTAAGGTAAACTGTGCGAGGCTTTCTTTTGAAAACATGAATATATTTTAATGAAACCTTTGGTATTTTTCTTATTTTATCCTTTTGTTTTTCATGGTTAGATTTATCCTAATGCAAAAAAGGTTCGAAACTCTTCAATGCCTTGCTTTACTATCCTGCGTGAAATATTTGAAAAAGATTGTGCAACCAGAGAAGCAGCTGAAAGTGCAAAAGAAAAGAATCGTCGATGGGAAAAAGAAGGAAGAAGCACGAGGCTTGATGATATAGATGATATGGTAGAATAAGACGAGATCATACTTGAAAATATGGATGGATCAGGAGGAGTGTTCGCAGATCAAATGTCTTGCACGTGCCAATTGCACCTGGGCCTTCATCAAAGAGTGGCAAGAAGAAAGGCTCAAAGTCTGATGAACTGAATCAAAATATTGCAGTGATTACAACATCAACGATAAAAATTGCAATTGTACTAGATAGAGCTATTACTGTGACTCAACAAGGCAGACGACGAATTTATTCTGGCAAGAGGTTTATGCAGAATTAAATAAGATTGAGGGAGCTGACATCAATTTTCTCTTTGCTGCTTATGATTTTTTAATCTCTGACCAAACAGCTGCAGAAGGTTTTTTCGGATGTCCACCTGAGATGCATGTTGGTTAGCTTGAAAGATGAATAATCCTTCCAAATAGGAATAAAACAGTTGTCTAAAATTTCTTGTTTTTAAGTTCATTTGGGATGTTTGATTAAGGACATGGGTTAGTCTCGTGCCATATTTTTATGACAATTGCTTTAATTTTAGTATCATTTTCGTATTAAGATTGTTTTTGTCATTGAATTTATCATTCATAATAGTTTTAAGAACATACTTCTATTTGACCTAAGACCATACTAAAAATTAATTGTAACGTTTGTTTATTAAGTCAAAAGTCTTAAAAGGACACAATTGTCTAAATGACAATTCTCTTTCCAAACTTTAGTCCTTCCAAACAAAGGATAAGAATTCTCTAGATTTGGATTCCAATTTATCCCGAACAAAAAAATTGGAATTCATTTCAATTCTAATTTCTTTTCGAATTCCAATTCCAAAAGAATTTGGTTCCAAACGCATCGTTAGTTGTCTATTAGTGGCTTTAGTGGTAGAGTAAGTTTCTGAGTCTACGTCTATAAATAGCTGTGTTTGTTCCAGTATTATGAATGCGATTAGAGAGCTATTTTTTTTTTCAAGATTAGTTAAGTCTCCGTTTTCTCCAACATCACCATCGGAACAATCCTAATTCGCTAGAGCAAAATTTTCAAATGACTATGCACTCAAAAAGAAATACCTTTGACGTTTAAATTCAAAGTTTGTTGTTGGAAAGGTAATGCCTCTTCATTTTAAGTGACGAGTTTGAGAAGTTCGGGTTAATTTTCGTACTATAGGGAATACTGTTAGACCTTGTTGGGTTCTTGCACCGTGGCAGAACCATATACAATGATTTTTTGTGGCGATTCTGGCTGGACTCATTTGAGAGCCTAGCTTTAGTACCCTTTCGACTTTTATCAAGACGAGTCATCGTGGCACACGCGATGCGTGTGCAAAAAAGTAAATTAATAATACAAATTTTGTTATAAGAAAATTAACGTATACGTATTTATTGTCATATTCGATAAAATGAATCTTAAATTATAAAAAAACAAGTTGGCCATATGTATCCAAACATAAGTTAGCAAACATATAATTATCGTATAAAATTTGACCTTTAAATTTTACTTTAACTCTATTTTTTGATGAATTTTAACTTGTGAAAACTAAACACAATTTTATAGGTAGTTACTTACTAATTAAGATTTTTATTTTGTGTCACCTTTTTAAAAATTTCTTGAAATGTCATTTGTCATCTTTGTGAATTGACAGTTCTCTAACACTAAAGATGTGTCGTACCAAACTAAGTTTTGACTTAATAAGTAGTATAAAAGAACATGAGAAACCGCTTGGTGATGGGTGATGGAAGTGTTTTTTTTGATAACCCGCCCTTGGCCCTAATGCCCTACAGAGAAAACTCAACGGTTGTGGCATCCATGTGACCATGCCTCGAAAAGGCGACCAAACTTTCCCTTTCTTGGAAACACCCAAGTTTGAAAAACCAAAGTTCACAGACCAAATAAACTGTTCATCTTGCTGGCTGGCTGGCCATTACTTTTCAAACTCAGTAGACTTAGAATCCCAAAAACGTTAAACTCAATGTTAAACTCTAAAGAACTTGCTTTCCGTACACTCGGGCGTACAAATTTGAAGACTGGCCCCAATGAGGAGAACATGGAAGTGAAACATGCCAAAGAAATACTTCCTCGTTGATTGTTGACCACGGAATTATAAAAGGCTGTAACTAATTTGTTTACTCTCTCTAAAACCTTAAGTGAAGGGGTATAAGAGACATAATCTCGTGACCAGAGTCGTTGGTTTGGTAACCAGGGTGCAGATCAGCTTTGGTGGTGATTGGAATGATGAGATTTCACAGGAAATCTTTGCATGAGATGAGTGTGAATGAACATTTCTCTGTGGAACTGCATGCCTAGGAGAGACTTACATAACTTATTTTAAATGATGGAAAAGGTGAAATTGTAGTATAGCACAAAAACGTTTTAATTGCGTACGCATGGTACAACGCATTGGTCTCAATGTATCACAATGTACAACTCATTAATCGCAATTCTACAAGCATAGATAAGCATATCATATGATCGAAGATTCACAAAACTTAATGTTCTACAACACATTCTTTTTATTTTGTGAACTATGATTGACATGAAATGAACTCTGTTAGAGTTTTTGAACTTTCTCATCCCTCAAACTTCTCGTACTACTCCTCTCTAAGCCCCTCGAATTCCGGTTGACTAATACAGGAAATTGGGGCTTGCCATACTACAATGCATGTGCTTTATTGCTACCCGCAGTTCCATTTTCGTAGAGTCATATTTCATGGAATTTGGCAAATCAAGCACTGGTCGGTGTGTCAGTTTTTGACAACAAGTGAACATGCCATGATTAACCAACATTACCAATGTTATGAAGATGCTCGAAGTTCAAGTTTTCTAAGTAGCTATGCGGCTACACGAGAAGCATTTAGTGCGACCTCACAGCCACCTGGCACAATTTCCTACGTTGGTCAAAAGGCCAAACATGAGTTGATTCTTACCACGGCGTTTTCACCAACGGCCTTGGGGTAGTCTGCAACATATACATATGTATTACTTATATATGTAATAGATATGTACATATAATATGCATGAAAGGTTGGAGAGCACGCCCTGTGTTATACTCTTGTTAGGACCAACTGTAAAGGTGAGAAACGTTAATCATGATGGGTTCGTGATTCAATGCAGTAAACCCGCTTGCTCATGTTCTTCAAACTTCAAACTACTGGTGTCTGATCTTGGTCTTGCGTATCTTTGGGAACTCTACCACAAGGTGCACTTTTAGCGGACACGAAAGCGGCTTTATAAACTTGCATTGGTAGTTAAGGAAGTTTTTTCTCCTTTCTTGACGGTTTGGGTTCAAAATTTGAAGTCCATACTTAAAAAAAAAAAAAATCTTAATACACCAGGTTGATAAAGGTTTGCGCCTGTAATATCCTCCGATGAAAGGAATTTAGCTTTGATTAACGATAAAGCGGGTCTGAGAATACCCTTCAAACCAAAAAAAAAAAAAGACTTTATAATATTCTACGTCTTTTGGTAATCGACCTAGTAATGTCGTTGCCTCTTTATATAGTTATGTGCAATTATAAAATAAATAAGAAGAGTGCATTTGCTCTACCCACAACTATTTTGGTCTCTTAACAGTACGGTTACCCAGGTTACAAAATATAACTTTCTAGAGGCTCTTATACCCAATCTTTTGCAGGCAGTACCATGGCTTTTTCGAATATGAACAGTTGTTTCTTCCTTTTATTTCACTTCGAGTTTTATTTTGAGTCTGAGTATCACTAAAATTCCTATGCGACGGCAGTTCTTCCCACCGCCAAACTAGCACATGTAATTTATGGCTCATTACTCTTCACACCTGAAACCAAGTGTAACCTAAGTTTAGCCATTGACTGTAGTCTCCACTTGTATTAGAATGCGTGCTAAAGTAACTTGGGCAGCTTTGAAGCTCTTCTGTCTCCCTTCTTATTATATTGGTTGCACATTTTACCCTAGATCAGTTCACTCTTATCGGGGAGCTACCCAGAGCTAGTCCCCTATCGAGGTATAACAAGGGCATGTAGGTTTCCTTCCTTGGGATGTTGTACTACTCTGAAAGTAACAAGTTTAACAGAGGATGGAGCTAAATGGAGCTAGATTCACAGCTCATCGCCGCTAAAAAATGAAGTTTGAGAAAAAAGTCGCTATAACAACAGCATGTTCGGACTAAGTTGCCACTTAATGTCTAATTAACCACTTATTTTGGCATTGAACTTTCTGTAACAATGACAATATCCTAGGACCTAAGTTTTAATATATTATTGAAGTAAGCGCTTCAGCCGGTGTACAGCAAATTAATCTTGGCAACCAAATTAAACCAAACCCTCCTCGATCGTTGCATGCATGGCGGCAGACAAACTGAAAACAACCGTATCTTCCATTCCACACCATTACAAGCCTTTTCCTAACATTGTGTACCAACCGATAAAAACCCTCCTCAACTTTTGAACACTGTTTTCTTTAATAGATCCCAGTTTCCCATCAACTACATTACCCAATGCATGGCCATATGCATTTTATATAAGGGAAATGAAGCAAAAGTAGTCATCGGGGCCATAGCTTTGACTTGGGATTGGACTTTGGACTATCTATAAAGACCCTATTCTGCTTTATTTGCTTCCTCTCTTTTGTTTGTTGAGCAACAAACATTCCCCGAAAAGGAACAGAAAGCAGAAATGGTGTCCATAAGGTTTACTAGCTTTGCCTTTGCACTTATGTTCCTTTTGTTGCTGGACTCTGCTGCAAATACTCACCAAGGTAAATGCCCATTTTTGCCCCTTTATATTCACGTAATAACTTTTATTTTAGAGTCTAAGCAATTTTTCCTACACTTAATAGCTATGGTGGAAATAGAGGTCGCAGTGGAAGGAGGAAGTCCTTTGGGTACCGTTGGAAAGGTGAGACCTCACCTAGGCCCCGTCCATTTACTATTTACATTTTTTCCGTTTTTATAATGATGACCAAAAAGCTTAGCAATCGTGTATGATTACCATTTTTAACTTTAATTTTGAAGAAAAATCTAAGGCAAGCCGTACGGAAATGTGAAAAATATCTATAACTTGTTTTTGCTTCTTTACGGTCGCCTCTCACCCATTGTCAGATAATAGTAGCTAAAGAAAATTTGTCAAAGAGATAAAAGTACACAACCATATTTCTTAACTAGATATGAAAATTTTAACCTCCTTTCCTACTTTTATTTATTTATTTCTTTTTCTGAAGTTATTTTCAAAAACATTTTCTTTATTTAAGCAGGATTTTTTTGCTTTTTCTGGAGATGATAAGAACAGAAAATTTTTGTGGTAAACAAACGTAAATGACTTCACTGTCTTAAATTAACGAATCAGGAACTGAAGAAAGTAAAAAGTTGGTATTCTCTGAATTTCATCAATTGTCCTACAACAAATGTGGTTTATCGATGATCACTCTTAAAAAGACTATAGTCAGCTAGCAAAATTGGAGGAAGGAAACGATGAAGAGAAAAGTCGGTGAACTTGTGCATTAATCAGTATACTGTACTCTTCTAGCAAAAATGTTTTCCTCTCTGGACTTTTTATTTTCTTACATACTACGAGAGTAGCCTAAAAGAAAGAACTTCTATGCAGGATGTCCTCAATGATGTTCCTACTGCAAGAGACGCTAACCACGCAAAAATTGGAGGAAGGAAAATGATGAAGAGAAAAGTCTCCGTTAAAGAGATGGCAAAAGACGCCGAAAGCATGAACGGAGGAGAAAATTCAAAGGTTTCAGGTGCAACTCATTCCGTGGAGAAATGTAGCCGTAGAGGGAAGCTGAACTTGAGATGTAAACCGAGTGGAAGGAGAAGTCGTCTGAAAGTAAGCACGGACAGTTTTATGTCTCTCAATGCTGATTATCATCCGCCAAAACCCCACCCACCTAAAAACAACTGAGAGAAGTTTGGCCCTTAAGAAAGAGCAATTTTGTTTTGTTTTTCTCTCTTATTATTTTCCCTTTGGTTCTTGTGTTTTCTCCCCGGTTACAAATGGATGTTCTTAGACGAGATGAAAGAAGTTTAGGTTTATCATACTTGTATGTACTTGAGGTCCACTTAATGTTTAAAAGAACTTATCATTCTAATGTGCAAGGAGTTGAAGTTCTTCTCCTTTAGAATATTTTTGTTTAAGCAAACCCAACTTATTCAACCAAGTCAACTCAATTCCGTCTCATGAAATTTGATTTTTTCTCGTACTTAACTGAGTTGGGTTTTAAAAGCACGTGGGTTTACTCGGATTGGATTGAAACCCATCCAAGTTGCACCCATAATTGTAATCCCACTGTAGTACTTCCCGTAGTGTGGTACATCAAATTACGTAAAATTTTTGACTATCACGCGTATGTGTAATTCTGGATTTAATTTTAGTTTTTGATAAATCTTATGCACGACGACGGTAGTAGCATGCTGAAAGAAAATTCATTTAAACAATAAGCAAAACGTCTCAAAATATCGCAAGGCTAATTCAAATAGAAATGTGTTGAAATGTTAATTGAGGTATACAGCTTTAGGCACGCAAGAATTTCTCGAGGATGCTACTGGGGTTGTAAACTTGATGATGTATAAAGACAATGGCGGAGCAGGTAACCCTCAGCATAAACCTCCAATCATCAATTTCGAGCATTCGCATCAAGGATTTTACCCATAGCTTGCTTTTGCTACATTTGCAACTGTTGAATCCCTCGTCTTTCTTTACTTGGCAATTGTAACAGAGAAGTGATACTTGTGCTCAGACCAGAAATTGAGCCTAAGGGGTGAAAAGTACAAACATAAGAACATTAGTATATTTAGTTTAATACCTTATGTAGGTGGAAAGTACCACGCTGTGTATTAGGGTAATTAATTTAAGAGGGATCCGGGTGTTACATCTGGTCAAAGATGACTTTTAGGAAGGTTAACATGCTTTGGTGAGATTATTATTGATTAGAGTATATTTGAGATTGATTTTAAAATGCAGATTTCAGCAGAAATTTTAATCAGTTTTTAAAATATAATTTAACCTACTTTAAACAGAATCAATTTGTTGTTCGGTAAAAGTAATTGCAAACTAACTTAAAGTTATATAAAGCTATGGGTAAAAAATGCACAAATCAGTTTTGTTACTGCCAAATCACCATAAATGACCCTTAATAAAATAAAATTTTAATATCCATCTAACAAAGTAATGTTAACATAACTTTCATTTGTAAGTATCTCTGATGCACAAATAAATTCTAAAAGAAGTTTTTTTTACCCATATACAAAATTTGTTACTTATGATTTTCAATTAAAAGTACCCACAATATCATATTAGTGCTTATAGTATAATAGTTAGGGTGTGTTTGATAACGTAATTAAGCACTTAAACTTAAAGTTTTCAATGATTTTCAATTAAATGCGTTTGATAATAATAAACCTTGTATCACTTAAAAAATTAATTCCTACAAAAAATATACTAAAATTTTAAGTCAGGGTGAATTTAGTTAATGCTGATGACTTAATTCTAAGTGAGATGATTAAAAGTTATTTAACACATTTTTACGTAAAAAATAATTACTACCACGATGCTGTCTCAATTAATTTGCCGACAATATCGCCTTCACCATAATACAATCACTACCACAACCATTATTTTCTTTTCCTACCACCACCACAATTATCACGACCTAGCCATTATCACCACCACCACCACCACAAAAATACCGCGACCTCTACCATACCATCGATGTTGTTACCACGACTATTTTTACCACACTATAACCACTGTCATGACAGTCATGTCGCTACCTCTCGCTATCATCACAATTACCAACACCACGTCTTCACCACCATTACCGCCACCATTGACACATTTTCGCCTCTGCCACCACCACCACTATTATTCCATCGTCACAGCGGCCACCACCACTAACACGATTTTAGCCTTCCCAAAAAAGTTATAAAGTAATAATGTTGATGAAATGGATAAATTTGTAAATAAATAATTTTCAAACATCTGCTTTTGAGTTACCAAATAAGTTAACTTATTTTTTAGTAAAAATTCAGTCGCTTAAAGTTTTCAATTTTACGAATTCAGCGCTTAACTTTTTTGGCACTTAATTTTCAGTTTTATCAAACAGCCCCTTAGTCAAATCTAATAACTAGTTAAAGAGTATGAGATGTCCTTCTGAGAGAAGTATGTAGATATTATGGTAAATTAGAAGATCAAATCTGTTTATGAAAAAAGTAATTATTTCATAATTTTCATTTTTAGGATTATGGATTAAATTAATTTTTAGGTTTTTAAAACATATTAAATCTTTTAATCTTTTTTACCAAATACCCATATACGTGAATTACTCTAGATTAAATCACATTTGATCATCCCAAATTCCACCCAAAATACCCTCTTAGTTGGAGAACGAGTAAAAAAGGTGTCGACCGGCACTACAAGAAACATGAGCTTTAGCGACAGCGTTTTGCGACCGCCAAGATATGCAGTCGCTAAACATTAGTTTAGCGACTGCTGTTTTGTGCGGTCGCTAAAGATCCACATATTCTACAAAGTCAACAAAAACACCTTTTAGCGACCGAAGTTTGCTACTGCCTTTGCAGTCGCTAAATTAGCGATTGGGTTGGCGATCGCTATTAGCCGTCGCTAATTGTTTAGTCAAAATAACACCCTCACCATTTTGACTTACCCTAATTTTGCCTCTATCTCACTTCTTCCCCAAACTTCCCTCTCTCCCCCTTTCCAGCGACAAAGCAGCGGCAAAGCAGAAAGGAGAAGAGGAGAGCTGACCACAGCGCCGACCGCTGGCACAGAACTGATCGCCGCTGCTGACTGGTAAGCATCTTCCCCGATCTCTTCTCCTTCCATCTTTGTCCCTCTTTCAATTTTTCGGTCTCCATTTCCTTATTTTTTTCTCCACTTCGTGCTCCGATACCTAGACCGCAACGCCTACGCCAAAACCCTCAAGCGCTTTACGCGGAGAAGGGGCATTGACGATGTTCGCAATGAGTATATAATCACATGTATGTGACGGGTTGATATTTCTGAAACTGAAATTTCAACTGTCCCAGACCATGGCGATAAGATAAGAGGCATGCCAACTTGGTTAGAACACCCAGTTCTAAGGCATCTGCTGAAGGTTCTAGCACTCATGATCAAAGTCATTCCATGTATATATCAATATTCCATCAGCCATAACTATTAGAAAAATGTTGCTTCGTTTCCATGAAGTCAGCCATTTGATTGTTGGTCCCTATAGGTAGAGAAGTCCGCTTCAGGCACAAACTCGTTAGAGGGCCGGGGTTCTTTTCTTAAGGTCGAAAACATTAGTTATTACAAGAACTGAAGGAGAAGTGGCTCAATGCCTTTGCACCTGGTTAGTTTGCCTCTTATGTCTTGCAAAGAAAGCCATAATCTTCCAAGGCCTACTCCAAAATTAAACTAAGTCACTCGTTCTTGGTTCATAAGTCATATTAAGAGTACAAATTTGGAGTGAAATGGTTCAGTTCTGGAGTGACTTCCTTGCAAAGAACCATAAAGTTGTTGTTCAAGAATTTCAAGAATACTAAGACAGGATAAGAATCTTAATTGAATAGCAAGCAACTCAACTTTATTCAACCAAAAACAAAATAAATTGTTCAACCTGCACAACTCGCCTCGCGCGCAAGTCAAATGAAAGAGCTTTACACAGCTACTGAAATCAAACTTCATGTACATAGTAATATACAAACTTTTACTGTTGTTTTCATGCGCTAATATAGTAATTATTCATGTTCTACTTATTCAGGATCAATAAAATCCTGCTGAAACAGGGTCTTGCAAAACTGTAGAGTCATGCACAAAGGCTGATTAGATCCAAGACTGGATGGGGTAGTTGCATTTGAAAGAGTTTAGTCCACTGAGATGAGCAAAAATGTCTGAAGAGTCAACCATGTCTTCCTCTTCTTTCACCACAACCTGCAAGTAGAAAGAATGAAATGCATAGATCATACACATACGAATCAACCTTAGTTAATTAGAATTTTCGCTTCACATTAGATGATCTCATATGTACTGTTCGTAGTTCATGGTTATGAACCGTAGGGTTTAACAAGTAGCCTGTTTGGGTCCAGTTCTCCCACTACAAGAAACATGGGTTTTAGCGACCGCGTTTTGCGACCGCCAAGATACGCAGTCGCTAAACATTATTTTAGCGACTGCTGCTAAGTGCAGTCGCTAAATATCCACATATTGTAAAAAGTCAACAAAAAACTTGGTTTAGCGACCGAAGTTTGCGACTGCATTTGCAGTCGTTGAATTAGCAACCGAGTTTGAGACCTCTTGGGCCGTCGCTAATTGTTTAGTCAAAATATCTCCTTTGACTTTGCCACCGAGTGGAAATTTAAGCATCATTGAATTTCTGAAAGATGTGAAACTCTAATAGCCCTTTGATTCTGGAATTCTTATTGCAATATTAATGCTTTTGGTGATGAAAAAAATTTAAGCATTGATATTTTATAAAAATTTTAGGTTGTTGATTGTGCATTTGAGAATTAAGACTGTTGATGATTTTAGGTTGTTAAATGTGCATTGAACATTTGAGAATTGAGATTATTGATGGAGGATTGGACCCAATTGGATTGAAATATCGGATATGTGATTTAGTTAAATGGTGGGTTGAACACTACAAGAAACAGGGACTTTAGCGACTGCATTTTGTGACCGCAAAAACATGCGGTCGCTAATAGATACTTTAGCGACTGCTATATTTCGCGGTCGCTAAATATTTGTCAACGAAAACTTAGCTTTAGCGACCGAATTTTGCGACTGCCGTTGCCGTCGCTAAATTAGCGACTGATTTGGCGACTGAAATTTGCGGCCGCTAAATTTTTGGTCAACATTTAGTCCAAACAAACCCTAAATTGAATTTAATCTTGAACTGTGGCCCGTCGCAGCTACCGCCAAATACAAACGGGACAAATCTGGGCGAGAGAGAAAGGGAGCAGCTGCGACTGCTCTGAGCCACCGATTTGCCAGCGACGTTAGGCAACCGATTTGCCGGTGACTTCAGGCGACGAGGAGCAACAGCGGCAGGTTTGTTCTTATTTCGGCGTGTAGCTCTCTTTGTTCTTCTATTGCATCATTTTTGTAGCAAAAGCGTTCCAAACGAGAGGGGTCTGATTGTTTCTTCCATGGTTATTCCCTCTCTAATTCTTAGTTGATCCGCAAATCGTTAGGATTATGCATTGTTTGTATGCCTTTCATATATAAGGCTTCGTTAAAATTATTTTGGGATTGGGTATGTGGGTTACGGCAGTTTGTGTTGGGCGTAATGGGTGTGGGTTGTAATTGTAAATGAGAGATACGTGCTTGAGCTGGGAGAAGATGTGCAAAGTGTGTGTCTGCGCATGGTGATGCTACCAAAAGGCAGCTCATTTTGAGCTAGGTGCTGATGTGTGTGTGCGTGTGAATTGAGTGCTCTAGGGTGTGTGTGTGTATGAGTATGTGTAATGCTTGAGTGGAACAAAGCAAAAAAAAAAAGAAAAAAAAAGAGAAGAAGGGGAGAGGGAGACCCACTGTCTCAAAATGTTTATGGGTTAATGTATGTACACAAAGCATGATTGATGGGTTAATGTTTATGTTTAATAAATGTTTATGTTTATGGCAATATAATCAACCCCAAACATTTTATTTATGCATATCATAGTTCTCTCAACTGATAAGAAAATTTGAGTCGACAAATAACGAAGGAAATTCAAAGCAATTGAGTAGGCTGCCAATTTTGGGTGCAAGAATTTCAGCTTAAGAGGTTACGCTGCAAGACCATACCAATAAACACAGAATTACTACGACTTGAGCAGAAAGCAAATATCCACAAACACAAAATTCTTATGTAATAACTGGCAAGCAAATGGAAACTTAGAACTTTCATATAGGCATGCAGGTAGTAAAAACTACTGAAGGAATTGCACATGGATTATAACTTACACAGGCAGAGATTTGATTCAGCTGCAGCTTAAGAAGCACAACTGTCCTATGGCAATATCAATACCACGATTGTAAATGAATTTGCCATCAACTGCATGTAAATCATGAGTAAATGATGAGAATGACAAAATAAGAAGTGGCGAAGGCCTAGATTTTGTTAAGAATGACCACCTAAACCAACTCTACATGATTATGGCAGCAACTCAACAACTTTGAAGCAGAGTGATGACACATCACAAGTGCAACAAGTTAAAAAACCGAAATATGTACTTCTCTAGAACCATGTGGGGGTGGGCGCTGGGAGTGGCATTGTGCTGAGAACTACAAGAAATTGCGCGGTCACTAAACATGTCATTAAATTGCGCGGTCAAAGAAATTAAATATCATGTTAGGTTACCGATTGCTCCAAAAGAAGTGAAATAACACACGTGTCAGTTTATTTTGCTTTTGGGAATACTGAGAGTTTAATTCTCTTTTCTTCTTCAGTTTGGAGTATTGATAGCTTAAAGTCTGTTCTTTTGGACCTAAGTGTGCTGTTACTAGGAAGAGAATCCAAGGGGTATGTATTTTTGCTACTTACTTTTGATTTTAATGGTTTTAATGTGGCGGGCAGAGAACATCGTTTTAATTCATTAGGTAAGCAAGTAGTATGTGCAGTCTTTATCTTATGTTTCGCATTGTAGTTTCTTTGTTCTTATGGATATGTTGGATGCATAATGTGTTTTGCTTTACATTCTTTTGTTAGTTGTCTTTAGAATGTCTCGTAATTTCAAGACGACATAGTATTTCAGATGGTTGTTACTAGTGCATGTTGGATTAGCTGTCTTAGGATTTTAAAAAGCATACTTGTTCGTTTGATAGTTTTTAAAAGCATACTTGTTCATTTGAGAATTGAGATTGTTGAAGGAGGATGGGACCCAATTGGATTGAAATATCGGATACGTGCATTTTGAATAGCTTTTTTCCCATTTGAGCATTGATTATTTGATTTTTAATTTTAGGTTGTTAATTATGCATTGAGCATTTGAGAATTGAGATCTTGATGGAGGATGGGACCCAATTGGATTGAGGCGATCAAATATGTGATTTAGTTGAATGGTGGGTTGAAATTAGGTTAACGCGCTTATGAAACATGACATGATGGGTTGAAATTAGGTTAATTGGATTCATCTTCCATAGGATACTTAGGTTAATAAGAATCATCTTCCATGGGGTGAAATTTTGGTTCCGCCACCGATTAGTCCTAATCAACACTGACTAGCACTGGTCAACACTGATTAGGCTAATCGACCCTCATTATCACTAATTAACCCTGATTAACACCGAGTAATACTCCGGACACGTGTCCGAGCCCTAATTAGCTCTAATTTGCACTATTCAGCGGTGACTATCCTTAATTAGCACCTACGCAGCACCGACACTTTATATGAGTCTAGGTATGGTGTCCGACAACTACCGACACCTCACCGGCACCTTCGGACACGTGTTCGACACCTCTCTGCAATGTCCCGGTCGATGTCGGTGTCGGACACAGTGTACGTGTCAGTGCTACCATGATTAGCACTAATTAACACTGATTATGCTTATCATCCCTAATTAGCCCTAATTATCCCTGATTAGGGCTAATTGACAATAATTACGCTAATCAGCCCCACTTAACACTGATTACACCTAATTAGGGCTGATTAGCACTAGTCAACACTAATTAGGCTAATCAGCCCTAATTATCTCTAATTGATCATGATTAGCAATAATCAGCCCTAATTGGCCCTAATTAACACTGACGAACACTAAATAGCCCTAATTAGCAGTAATCAGCTCTAATTAACACTAATAGCCCTAATTAGGACTAATTTGCACTAATTAGCCCTAAATAACACTAATGGACACTAAATAACCCTAATTAGCACTAATCAGCCCTACTTAACCTTAATCAATACTGTTCGACACTTAGAACCCCTAATTAGGCATAATTAGCACTACTCAGCCCTAATGAGCTCTAAATAGCCCTAATTTGCACTAATCAGTGCTGATTATCCCTAATTAGCACCTACGCAACACCAACACTTTATATGAGTCTAGGTATGGTGTCCGATAACTACCGACACCTCACCAGCACCTTCGGACACGTGTCCGACACCTCTCTGCGATGTTCCGGTCGATGTCGGTGTTGGACACAGTGTACGTGTCAGTGCTACCAAGATTAGCACTAATCAACACTGATTAACACTCACTTGTAAGTGACTACTCAATATATTTTTTTCAAATTGAAGGTTAATTTTGAACTCGACTTGTATAGGTTTAACAGGCAGTGAGAGATATATATCATGTCAGTGGATAGAAGTTGGATGCGAAGGAGGATTGCTCCAAGTGGGATTGGGGTATCAGAAGAGTTTAGACAGGGAGTGAATGGGTTTATTCTATTTGCTTTGAATCAACGGGAGTTTGTGGATGACGGCATGATTAAATGTCCGTGCAATGGTTGTCAGCTGTTAAGTTGGAAAACCCCCGACAATGTAACTTTTGATTTGTTCCGTAGAGGTTTTATGAGTAACTATACGAATTGGACTTAGCACGGGGAACCAATTCTGAGGGTGCCCACTGAGGTCACCGCTGAGTTCAGACAGTACAGTCCTAAAGATCCAGGATTTTCCCAGTATCAACATATGGTAATGGAAGCTGGGCCTAGTGGCATTAATTGGGATAATTATTTTAAAGATGGTAACCCTAATGTGGAAGAAGAGCCAAACCCGAGCGCACAGAAATTTTATAAATTGTTACAAGACTCTGAGGAGCCAATATGGAATGGAAGTACAAAGCACACCAAGTTATCTGCAGTGACAAGGATGCTACACTTATAGTCTGAGCATGGTCTAAGTGATAGGGGTTTTGATGCTTTTTTGAAGCTTAATAAAGAAATGTTGCCAGAGGACGAGAAGTTGCCTGACACGTACTATAGTGCTAAGAAAATGATGATGAAACTTGGTTTGGGGTACCAGAAGATAGTTGCTTGCAATAATGATTGTGTCTTATTTTGGAAGGAGAACAGTGACTTGAGCGAGTGTCCGGTTTGTGGACACGCAAGATATAAACCGACCAGTGGGAATAAAAGAAAGATAGCATGGAAGATATTGCGGTACTTCCCGCTGACACCAAGGCTTCAAAGGTTGTACTACTCTTCTAAAACGGCAGAGCACATGAGATGGCATAGCCACGTTCGCAGTAAAGTTCCTGATTTATTAAGACACCCTGCCGATGGAGAGGCATGGAAGGAATTTGATTATCGACACCCATCTTTTGCTGCAGAAGTTTGAAATGTGCGACTTGGACTAGCTACCGATGGGTTTAATCCTTTTGGGCACTCTAGCACACCCTACTATACGTGGCCTGTGATCATTGTCCCGTATAACCTTCCTCCGGACATGTGTATGAAGAAACAATTCATGTTTTTATCATTACTCATTCCTGGACCTACGAGCCCAGGTAGAAATATAGACGTGTACTTGCGGCCATTGATCGATGAGTTAAAAAATTTGTGGGAAGTTGGAGCCCCAACATTTGATGCATCTCTTAAACAGAACTTCAACTTGAGGGCAGCAGTCATGTGGACTATCAATGACTTCCCTGCATACGGTATGTTGTGTGGGTGGAGTACACACGGTAGGTTGGCATGTCCTTATTGTATGGAAATGAGTAAGGCTTTCACCTTAAAGCACGGGGGGAAGGCTTCCTTTTGGGGGTGTCACAGACAATTCTTACCCCCTAATCACCCATTTCGAAGGCAAAAAGATAAGTTTGATAAAACTGTGGAGCGTCGCCTTGAAACATGTGACAGATTGTCTGGCGAGGAAGTGTACATGTGTGTAAAGGACCTTGACATGGATGCGGTACCATTTGGAAAGTGTGGTGCTAGTCTAAAACTTCCTAGCTTTGGAAAAAAACACAACTGGAAGAAAATGTGCATCTTTTGGGAGCTACCTTATTGGCCGACCCTCCTTCTACGCAACAATCTCGATGTTATGCACATTGAGAAAAATGTTTTCGAAAATGTGTTTAATACAGTCATGAATGTCAAGGGCAAATCAAAGGATCACTTAAAAGCACGCAGAGATATGCAGGTGATGGGTATACGACGTGAATTGCATCCACGAATGGTTAATGGTAAGCTGGTTTTGCCCAAAGCAGTATATACATTGGATAAAAAGCAGATACAACAAGTGTGCGAGTGGGTTAAACTGTTGAAGCTGCCAGATGGCTATGCATCTAATATATCACGTTGTTGCAACCTTGTAGATTGTCGGTTTTATGGTCTAAAGAGTCACGATTGTCATGTATTCATGGAAATATTTATACCAATTATCTTTCGTGACCTCTTGCCGAAACCAGTAAATGAAGCATTGACTGAACTTAGTCATTTCTTCAGGGATTTGTGCTCAAAGGTGCTCCGAGAGAGTGATATTAAGATTCTTGAGAAAAACATTGTTGAGACAGTGTGCAAGTTAGAGAAAATCTTTCCCCCGTCCTTCTTTGACTTGATGGAGCAATTGACCATTCACTTAGCATATGAGGCTAGAGTGGGCGGACCTGTGCAGTATCGATGGATGTATCCATTTGAGAGGTGATGTCGCCCATCCATCTTTAAATTGTATTTCATACTTGCACACATGTGTTGATTACTGAAATCAATCCTTATTTCTTACATAGGTATATGTTTGACCTTAAGAAAAAGGTGCGAAACAAAGCCCGGGTTGAAGGTTCAATTGCAGAGGCTTACATCCTTGAGGAGCTTACCAACTTCTGTTCCCTTTACTTTGAGACTGATGTTGATACAAAGATGAATCGACTTGGTCGCAATGACAATAGTGTCGACACAGAATTCGATGAGCGTCTTTCCATATTCAAGCATCTTGGTCGTGCACTTGGAGCAAGTAGCAGTCGATATCTATCCGAGGAGGAGTATATTGCCGCAACATTGTACGCTCTCATGAATTGCACTGAAGTTGCACCATTCATAGTGTAAGTAGTTGCGTACATACCTTCATTCTCATAGTATTTACTCACATAATATAACGACAATGCCATATAACATGCAGTGAATACGATGAGGAAGTGTTATTAGCAAACCCTGTGATATCAGATGGACAACTTGAAAAAATGCGAAACAACGCGTTCCCTGAGTGGTTCCGACAGCGCGTAAGTTCTAAAACCTACAGTTCATTTCTAATATAGACCGCATGTGATAAGCTAATACTCTGTGCAAATTGTTTGTTGTTGTAGACCGTCCATGATGGAGTTGATGTCCGTCTCAAGTTGCTTGCTGCTGGCCCAAGTAGACTAGTATCGTGTCATAAAGGGTACATTGTCAACGGGTTTAGGTTTAACACGATGGAAGTTGACCTTACTAAACAAACCCAAAACAGTGGAGTTTTGATCAAAGGTGACTGTTATAATGATAGCGAACGTGATTTTTATGGGCAGTTGGAGGAGGTTGTTGAACTAGACTATTATGGCAGCGGTAATCGACTGGTAATGTTCAGGTGCAAATGGTTTGACATTACAGCTGGTATTCGAGTTAGTCGACATGGGATTGTAGACGTTAATATGAGGTCAAGGCTCGGATCCTACGAACCATTTGTATTTGCAGCTCAGGCAACGCAGGTCTTCTATGCAAAGGGTGTGACAAGGAAGGATCCAAATTGGCATACTGTTATCAAGACCAAAAGAGGCTTTGTTGATGATGATGTGTTCGTTGAGATGTACCAAGAGGATGATGCTCCCACAGTGATACCGCTTCAAGAGAATAACGATGTTGTTGATGAGCCTCTTTGCGATTTAGGCCATGCTGGAGAAGAGGTCGATGCCGAAGCCCTCCGTGATGATGATGGTGATGACGATGACGACGATACTGAGGAAGACGTTGACGACGAAGAAGAAGACGATGAAGATGAAGGGGACGAAGATGACGACGAGGAGGAAGACGTTCCGTTGTCTATTAGTGATAGTGATTGACTGTTTGGAGTAAAAAAATTCTTGTCAATGTACTTTTAGACATGCCTGTTTATTATTTAAATTGATTGGGTGTTTATTATTTGGGCAAACTACATTGTAGATATGCCGAGATCCAGTGCACCCCGAGGTCGTGGAGGTGGCCGTCGCGGAGCTGCTTCGGCACAGTCAGCCCCCCTCCCTAGGATTGGTGATGCGACTACTACTGAGCAGCCGTCATCGTCATCAGTTGCTTCAGAACATGGTGAGACGATATTAGTTTTGTGTCGGATTGAAAGCAATTACTTGCAATATATATAAATATAAATATAATAATTTCCTTTTTCATCATCTGCAGCGTCTAGTTCATCTGTACCGCGAGGTATCACCCGCGGAATACCTCTTCCAGCCACCCCGGAGCAGAGGGTTACTGCTCATGTCCGAAACAATTAGTATGTTTTTAATTTGCAAAGCTCAATTCTATTGTAATATGCACTTATATTGGGATTGATGTATCTCTGTGATTTCTTGTAATTAGTTTTGTTGAGGATTGTGTTAGGACCAAGATCGGTCCTATTATCAAGGCTCACCTCCCACAGCCTTATGCGACGTGGGGGTCGTGGACAGAATCAGACAAAGAGCTTGTTTGGGGGAAGTTTTTGGTAAGGAGCGCAGTATTTTTTATGTGCTTTACTTTTGCGGTTTTAGAAGTACATTATCGCTGAATTTTTCTTGCTAACTGTGTTTTTCAATTGTGTTGAATTATGTTCAGGACTATTTCAAATTTGAGTCGGACGGAGAGCGAGAACTCGGGAGGCAGGCGTGGGAGTGGCATTGTGCCGAGAACTACAAGAAATGGATGCTGAATGCGAGGAGGTGGGCGCTAGCTCGGGCGGGTACGACAGATATATCTATGACCAGAGACCACAATCCCGAGTACTTCTCCAGAACCATGTGGAGGCAGCTGGTGTCGCATTGGAGTACTCCAGACTGGGCGAAGCTGAGTGAGCGAGGCACGGAGATGACTCGTAGCGAGAAGAAGATGAAGCACAGTGCTGGTTCCCGTCCATTTACCGTGCACGAGCTGAAGTTGATGGAGGAGGACCCTGACAGAGGCCCCCTACGAGGCTCCGCCATTTTGAGCGCACACACCAGAATAGTGATGGGAAGTGGGTGTCTGAAAGCGCCGAGCAGTTTGCGGTGAGCACGTAACTCATGTATTACTTTTGTATTCCTATTGCATTTTTTGCGATTATGGCCAATAGAATTTCTCTAACATTTTTGTTGTTTTCTTATACAGAGTTTATTTAAAGAGAGAGTTCAGGCCAACTCCCAGCCAGACGGTAGCCAGACAGTGGACGAGTTCTCGTTGTGGTCAGACACTACTGGGGGTCCTAGGAAGGACCGTATACTCGGCCACCCTCGTCAGTCCGCACGAGCGTTGCTAGCCGGCATATCTCAATCGACAGGCGAGACCAGTTGTACCGGTTCTCAGGCAAAAGCGGCAGCTGCGACGTTGGTAGAGTGCTTCAACACAATGTTTGATGCGCGCATGCGGATGCTGCTGGGTGACGGTTACGTAATTATGAAGGACCCCAAACTACATGTAATACAATTTTTTTCAATTACTTATGTATTTTGTGCTCTATATGTGATCTTGATTTGATATATGATGTTGAATCATTTGTATGGCTTCGTGCAGGGCGATACCGATGATCCTAGTGCCGGTGACTCCCGGGGCGATGAAGATGTTGTTGGATCGAACGTGCCATCGAGGAATGAAGAAGATGATGACGGGGCTGGTTGTTCTGCCGACGAGTGATTTAGATAGGGGTTTGGTTTGATTTATGCAATGAATGTTATGCTCTTGTTTTGAATTGATCGTCGGTACTTAACTGTATGAATTCTATTATTTTAATGCATATGTTAACGTTTATTTATACTTTGATGAATGCGAGCAGCTGTTTGAATGAATGCGGGACAGGGGGTTAAAACAGTTTTGAATGAATGCGTTGAAAGCTTTCAACGCATTCATTCAAAATCGTTTCAACCGAGGTTAAATCGGTTTTTGGATCGATTGGATTGGATGTGAATTGATATTAGTTCTGCGACAGGTTTTGGACAGGTTATTTGACCTGCAAATTTTTTTTTTTGCAAAGCCAGGTTTTGCGACCGCGATATACGGTCGCTAAATAAAACAAAGCGGTCGCTAATTTTAATATTTTAAAAAAAATTAAATTATTTAGCGACCGACATTTGCGGTCGCTAACTTAAATAAGTGCGGTCGCTAAATATTTTTATTATTATTTAAAAATAATAATAATAAATTAAAAAAATATTTTAATTATTTAGCGACCGCCAGTTGCGGTCGCTAATTCGGTCGCTAAATATATAATATAATTTAATAAAAATATTAAAAAAAGAAAAATTTTAAATTAAAAAATATTTAGCGACCGCCTTATGCAGTCGCTAAATATAGTCAACGCGGTCGCTAAATTTAGCGACCGAATTTTAAATGCGGTCGCTAAAATTTAGCGACCTGGGCTATAGCGACCGTTTTAGCGACCGCCTAACGCGGTCGCTAAAACCCTTTAGCGACCGCGTTGCCACCTTTAGCGACCGCCAGGCGCGGTCGCTAAAGGCACTGTTTCTTGTAGTGCGGTTGGTCTGAAAAGCATAACTAGTAACGTAACTTGAAATTGTAACAACCTACGGTACGGTGTAACATGTACTCAAATTTTCATTTATCTTTTTTCGCTTCAATTCAAGGGTATTTATGGGCAACGATTTTTTTAATGACCACATAACCGAAATACAATTCCCCCTCTCCCCGCTTTTGTGTCCCCGACCTTGTCTGAGCTTGCTCTTTCCCTCGAGTTTGAGCTTTTCTTCGAGTCTGCTGTTTTTCGCAAGTCTTGTTCTTTTCTTAGGCCAGTTCTTTTATAAACCATGAGGGTTACTGATTTTGTAATTGGGGGGGTTATTTTCTTAATAAACCTTGAAGGTTATTGATTTGATACGTTTACTCCGAGTGCTATTTTCTAAATGAACCCTGAAGGTTATTTTTTTACTAAATCCTCATGTTCACTTTCTTGATAAACCTAGGTCTGAAAGCTATTATCTTACTGAGGGTTATTAAATTGCCTCATTAAAAACTAATGTGGTTCTATTGAAGAGTAACAGGGCCTTAATAGGATAATCCGAACCCAACTTCACAAAGCTTGCACTCTTGTATTTTTTTTTTGGCACATGGGTTTTAGAGTTTGTTAATGACATACATTATCGTGGGCATGTTGTCTCTCTTGGTATTCCTATTGGTGAATCCCCTGCACCTTCTGTTCACGATAAAAGTTCTTTTCACTTCATAGCTACTTCTTGTAACGTTTGCGCATATATAATCTTGATTAGTTGATACTCAAAGACTGGGTATTGTATAACAAGTTAAGAATAGGAATAGAACAATAAATGAACATTACGATCATAATTTCCACCAAGAGAGGGGCAAAATTGTCATTAGAAGTAAAAGTAGCAAAGAAGTTGTGCTTTACATTTAGGCTTGTTAGGCTATTTCGATCCAGTTGTTTGAGCTAATTATTCACCAAGCCTCAAAAATTTCGTGAGCTTGTTGTAAGCCCTTTTATAAGTTTTAGTTATTTAAAAGGTCCATTTCATAAATCTTTGGGGCAGAAAAGGAAGCGTACCCACATTTTTGGTCAGGTTTCTTTTTCTTTTTTCTTTTTCTTATTCTTCATTAGCCAGGCCTGTTTATTTACTAAAGCACCACCACTACTCCACCAACCCAACATCACCATGGCCACCACATCATCACGGCCACACCTAAACCTCCACCACTATCATCATTGTGATAAACCAACTGCTAGCATACTGGCTGACCACCAAGAACTAGCAAATTCACTAACAAAAACCAAGCCATAGTTAGCCCTACCACCGTCATCATGATCGATGCCACAATCATCACCACCTTGCCAAACGCCCAGCCACAGCCAGATTTGCTCCATGCTCAGCTCTTTATAGCTTCATGGTAGAATCATGTTGCTAGCCCATCCTAGCTACGCCCATTTTACTGCTATTGGAACCCTCTTAAATGACACGTCAACGAGTATTCAACGGTTAAAAGCCCAATGCTACTAATCTGATTAACTCTAAGTGCATGTGTCGTGCCTCTGGAATGTAAATATTCCAGGTGCTGGAGTAGACGACGCGACTTTCCCAAGGGGGTTGGCCTGAGGCCTTCCCCTCAAGGAGTCAACCCACGCCTTTTCTCGACGGTGCCCTAGCATCGTCTCCACCCACGTGCCCCCAGCATAATGCCCATTGCTGTGACTTGTGAAGGCATTCAAGCATTGTCTACGCATCATATGGCCCTTGGCGAGATGCCTGAGAGCGCCTAAAGTGCTGATTCCTTCTATACATGGCCTTAGCACTCTTATTGCGTCATTTACTCTCGCATAGTACTTAGTGACCACACCCTTGCGCTATCCCTATTCATGGCCCCTAGCACCGCACACGTTTTTCCATGCCTATTTGTCACTCCATTTATACAGTCATGCCTCCGACACTTGGTCACATTACAACACCCCAGCGTTGATTCGTCCCTTCATCACACGATGCACACCTCGCCTTAGTCTTGAAACATACTTTAACATATTCTTCAGAGTGGACAACATCACTCAAGATAAGAGACTCCTTTAGACGACTGCGTTAGGGAGCTTTAAGGGCTCTGGCATGAGGGCTCCCATCTTACCAGGTGAGCGACTCCTCCAGGACACTACATTGGCCCAGCTCCAAGTACTCTGGCATAAGGACTCAACACAGGATAGACTCCTCCCTCGGGGACACAGACTCTACTAAGGAGCTCCGAGTGCTCTAGCATGAGGACTCTTCCTGCCAGGTGGGCAATTCCTTTTAAAAACTAAAAACTAACTTGGCGCTCCGAGTGCTCAAGAACAAGGACTCATTTCAAGGATATGAGACTCCTCCAGGACTACCTTAACATGTAGGATATGTGGCTTCTTTCTGACAATACCTCAACCTGTCAGGTAGGTCACTACCTAGG